>BPLQ01003486.1:0-552661 GCA_021605075.1 Caerostris darwini | reverse complement strand
AAATGTATACACGTGTCTCTTGAAGGTTAGGGCTAACAAAAAATCATATGGATTTAATACTAGTAGAGCCATCTATGCGTCAGCCTACGAACTTTTTAGCCCACCTGTTATTTATCGTTGGCAAGAAAAAAAATTTGTGGCTCTTTAAAAACTTTGAAATTTGTAAATTGCCATTTTTGACTCTTCCGACACAAAAGGTTGCCGACTCCTGTACTATAGCATAAGTATTATTGTACGGTTTTTATGATTTATTGTTGTCTAACTGATAAATTATGTGTTCTTCTTTATTGGATTATTTATATTTAAAAATAAGAATAATGCATTTTATTTGTAACATGTGCTATATTTTTGAGATTTAAAAGTTTTGTGGGTCCCGAAACATTCGAAGACTGAAATATTAAAAATTCAAAGATTGTTGTAGATAATTTAAAATTTTGCATCTATACCTGCAAATGTTTTGCAAATAAATAAATAATATAAATAAATAAATAAAAATGTATACTTGAACTGTTAGATTCATAATTAAAATAACCTATTGTACTAAAAAACACTTAACAAATCTTTTGTATCTTAATTTTATTCTTCAATTTCTTGCAACATTTTAATTTTATTTGTGACTTTTATTGCTTTTTATAACAAAATTGTACATAGAAGAATGTATTTTATTGAAATTGTTATTTAATTTTTAAGGTACAACTGTCCAAACTTTCAGTGTTCGACAATTTTCAAATCAATTAGTTTTTGTATTTTTTAAAACAAAAATTAATTATCATGTACTTATAATTTCGTACCTATCACTTTCATTATTTACGGTATTATATTATTGTCTCTTTGGTACTATTGATACTTTTCCTTTACCGTCATCACATTTCGCTAACATGGGAATTACGTTTTGGCAACGACGCAACCAATAGCTGTATAAACAATGTCGAAAGTAAAATTACTCCTTTTAATAAAATAAGTAATTCATTTCATTTAAAGAAATTCTTCTCATAAACTTTACAATTATCGAGCTAAGAAATAAAAACGCTAATTTATTTAGCTCTATTTTACAATTCTTCACTTGGGCTCATTCAACAGAAAAGTGCCTACATTTTTGTGAGATTAGAGGATTCGTATATAAACCGGCCACCTTACTTAAACTTTAAAAAAATTCAAAAAATTATCGATTCATATATGGAAATATATATAAAAAATAAGTATATCTATATATTCTTTAAGCTATTAATCAGTATCAAATTTTTTACTAAATTTTCATTTTTTTTTTGTATTTTAGATTTAATAAGAATATATTTCGCTCTTAATTATATACAGTAATAATGTTCATTACAAAGCCATTTTCGTAAAGAATTGATTTATTTTTACTATATATCTCCTGCAGGTTATTATTATCGTAAGTGTATATGATCTTACAAAAATATTTACTTCTCACATAAAAATAAACAAATAGGACAAAACTAAAAACGGTGTATTAAAATTTGAAATCTTAAAATAAAAAAAAAAAATAATTGGAGAAAATTAGTTTGTGTTTATCTTCATCCTATAATGTGTTTTATAACTTGTATTTAGCAAAAAAACTTATAAAATATTTTTTATTAGTTTTATATTTAAATGAGAATATAACAGAACTAAAACTAAGAGAAAGAAACTAACTAAAAAAAAAAAAAAAAAAAAAAAAAATAGGAAAAGATATATTTAAACAAAATGTACTTACTTTTCTTGTTTTGTATCCTCGGAATCTGAAATAAAAAAATAAACACATAAATTCATTTTATCATCATCATTAATAAAGACAGACAAAATAACTGCAAAGACACATTTTTTATAATCAAAACTTTCCAGTAAAACAATCGACTCTATTAATTTGAATAATGTTTCAAATGCAAAACGTAAAATTCATTTATAATTTTTGTTAATGTGAGTTTAAATTTATGTATACATTTATTATTACTGCATTCGTCCAAATTATCAGTAAACAAGAAACATATAAATAACCCCCCATTAAATACTGCACGACACAGCTTTTAAAAACTGATGCTGAGGCCAAACGATATTTATTTAAATAGCAGACTATAATTGAATTTAATGTCTTTTGGAATGAATTAATATATAAAATCGTTTTTCTTTTCGGTAAAGAGTACTTTAAAATAAATGAAAATTACAATTAATTTGCAACTTAAGGAAAATAATGTGTAAGAATGTTTACTAAATACATTTTAGAGCTTGAATTTTTTAGAAAAGTATCTCTTTTAAGTCATTTTATAATTGTGAAAGCCATTAAAACATAATGTTATCTTTAAAACAACAATAATTAAATAATTTGAAATAATACTGCATATAAAATAAAGCATAACGTAGTAATAAAGTCATGTTATCCTAATAGGAAAACAGATAAAATAACACTGTAATATGACCAATTCTATAAATATTGGTTGTAATGTTAATTACAGGATTAAATAGGCATAAAAAATACTCTGTAACAAAATAATTAACGAAAAATTTTTACAAATGTCTTTATCAAAAATATTATTAAATTAATTTAACTTAATAACATCAAATTATTCTGATAGGCTGTGATTTACATAATAAAATTGAATATTAGTAATCTAAAACGGTATTAAAATTGTTTTATTTAAAAGGACTTACATATTTATATTCATGCAAATTAATTGGGGTATTTTTTATATTAGATAAAATAATATAATTATAAGGAAGAAAGAAGACATTTAATGATTAGATGGAATTAAAGTTATCTATTAATCTGTATATTCAATTAATATTTTTTTTTTCCCTTATCTCTAAAAGTACGTATAAACAAAATCCTGTTTGATTAGTTTTTTAATACGATATTAAAATCATTAGCAAAATTGTTCGTTTAGAAAAAAAAGCACTTCCATTTATATATTAGAGATAATGCAGTGCGATTTATTAATCTGTTTTTTATTATATTGTCTTGCTTATATGTTTTTTATATTTAATTTTGCATATCTTTATATTTTTGTATATCTGTGTTAGTTTGGAGATTACAAAAAAAGTCAATTTTTTATAATACAAAAGAAGAATTAATTTTATATCTTTTTAAAATTAATTAGGAATCTTTATAATACGATTAAATTCAATACAGCCTCATGTTTATAAAAAAAACTCATACATCATCGTTTAATAATTGTAGTTTAAATACTTCTAGAAAACTTATTTTTTAATGCAATTTCAATTATACATCTTGTAAAAAAATATATTTTCATTGTACCATTAAAATATGTGAAATATCTTGTGAAAAAGTTTATTTTTTAAAGTAATTTTTTCTATTTAAAAAACAAAGTTTTTATACATACATGTTTAATTTATATAGTTTGAATATTTAAATCATTAGCATTTTTTAAGGCCTGTGACTTATTTTTGCAAAAAAAATTACTTAATTCATTTTTAAATTAACAAATTTTAATTAACAAATCATAAAAATATATTAGTTCTTTACATTTAAGTTTAATTATTTATTGTTTTTAAAATATAATATTTCTCATACTTATAACTAATTCCCCTTATTTTTTCCGATATATATTTTATTTAATAAAAATAGTATAAAATTAGCCAAGAATATCACCAATTTTTATGAAAGCTTTTAGAATTGATTTATAAATTGTATTCGTTAAATTATTGTTTAATTTAACTAAATTAAACTAAATAATTTTGCTTCTTATATTTGTTATAGAATACTAATTTTTCTTTACAAATTATTCTAAATTCATTATAACAAGCCAAAAATTATTTACAATTTATGAAACATTTTAAAATAATTCAATAAATATAAACAGCACATGTGCAGAATTTCTGTTTTAAAGATAATCATAGCACACATTGTCCACTTAAAAAAGTTATAGCTTAAGTTTAAAAATATTTAAACTACATTAGAAAATATTAAGATAATACTAATCATAATACATTAAGGTTTAAAAGTAAAATTAAAGATTAAAATGTTATTAGAATTTTCTTAACAAAAATGTTAAGTAATGGAAAGTAATTTATTTAATGGAATAAAATTAATTAAATAGAAATTAATTTAAATGGAAAGTAATTAAAATTTTTCGTTAAGAAAATTCTAATAACATTTTAATCTTTAATTTTACTTTTAAACCTTAATGTATCATGATTAGTATTATCTTAATATTTTCTAATGTAGTTTAAATATTTTTAAACTTAATTAATTAATTATATTATTTTTTTTTAAATAATATTAAAATTAAACAAAATTAAACCAAGTAATTTATTCACTTATATTTTAACAATTTCAAGAAAAAAGGATTATTCTGTTTTTATTTAACTAAACTCATGATAATAATAATTAAATTTTTAATATTATTTATTTCTAAATTTTTTGGATTTAACCTCTATTAAATTCTTTATATTTATAATAAAAGGTTTTTCTTTCAGAATCATAAAAATTGGAAAAATCATTAGACTAAAATTTATATAGTTCATAATATATAAATAAAAGCTGATGACAATACTATATTAACTCAGTATATATAAGAAATACATATATAAGAAAATATAAGAACTATATATATATATATATATATATATATATACATATTTATATATATATATATATATATATATATA
This sequence comes from Caerostris darwini, assembly GCA_021605075.1. NCBI lineage: Eukaryota > Metazoa > Arthropoda > Arachnida > Araneae > Araneidae > Caerostris > Caerostris darwini. Next base: position 548,038 of record BPLQ01003486.1, on the reverse strand, counting down.
TATATATATATATATATATATATATATATATATATATATATATATATATATATATATATAAATATGTATATATATTTCATAAGAAATCATTTAAATGTATAATTAATGAAACAAAAACAAAAAAAACCATTTTTTTCTACGTTTTATCATAATTATTAATCTTACTTTAACACAACTCTAGATTTGCTGAAGAATACGATATACTTCAGTTCAAATTATTTTATATTTGAATTTACAATAATACGGTAATAATAATAGTGGCTAACTATAATAAAAATGGTATTAAGCATAAATTTTATATGTTATCGAAAATAAATGGGATATTCTAAACGCTGGTAAATTATTTTTTAACGTTATATATAATAGTCATGAAAATATAATATACAATATAAAACTGAAATTATTATTTCCTCCACACTATTCAGAGATTATAATAAATAAAAGTACAACATTAGATAAAATGTATGGATAAACACAAAGCATACAAGAACTACATTAGCTCAAGAAAAAAGGTTTTTTCTTGCAATGATTAGAATAACAACAATATGTGCACAATAAATATGAATTTACAAGCTGATTACAGCAATTTCAGTGTAAAGATTATTCATTATTTATTTGAATACGATAAAAATCAAACCGAAAACTGTGCAATATCTTTTGACATAAATTTCTGGACAAAATTTGATTATAAAAGAAATAAATTGTATCCTTGGAAATTGGATTTATCCCAGTAGAATATAATTTTTTTTTATCGTATTCTTTATGAAGCGAGACAAATAAAGCTTATATTTTGATATTTCTGAGAAAATTCCTTAAAGAATAAATGCTTTTGATATAAAAAGAACAGATTACCTTCGGTTAGAAGCAAAAATATGACAGCTTTGGTGCTCGCAGTAATGAAAATTTATAATAAAAATAATTGAATCTAGGGAGCAGCTGATTACGAATATAAAGCATTTTCTTTATTTATTTTGAAAGCATGCCGGTGTAATTATTATGATTTTGTAATGACTTGAGAATAAATATATATCTCTATTTATTTTTCTTTCAGTGTTTTTTTAATGAGTGAAGAGTTATTTATCTAAATATTTCATTAAATATGAATATAATTTTATAAAAAATGTAATAAACACTTAAAAAAATAATTAATTCTTTACAAATGATATTCTTAAAAATTGCTGATTTAATTATGAGAAAGAAAAAAAAATTAAAATAATGTTTAAAAAAGGTATTTTTAATATAATACATAAATTATTTATGAAGAAAAAAAATTTTGGCTGTATTTATTTTAAATAATTAAAGAACATTCAGAAAACTGAATAATGTTTTTCAATTACATTTTTGATTCAACGAAAATTCAATAATTATACCTATTTATTATATTTTGTTTAAAAATATACTTTTATTACAAAGTCGATTATTATTATGTATAAAGCTTGAAAAAATTTCATTTATAATAGGAAAATAAAACGAATTATATAAATAATATTAATCAAATTCAAATAAATTAAACAAAATAATACAAAAAATTTAAAAAATCGAATGAATTAAAATTATATTATTCACTGTATTAAACCCTATCAATATTTCATGGAGTTATTAAACAAATTGATATTTTAATTTTGCATATAATTTTAAATCTCCCATATTGTAATAAAGAATAAAGTTACATTATTAAACAAGTAAACAATGAAATTATTATAAGGCATTTAGTTAATATTTATTTAATGATATAATAAGTTTTTTAAATCCGGGTCATTCTATTCATTTTATGTGTATAAGCGTAGAAAAGTTAAATAAAATATTGAAACAACATCCATTCGGGCATATTTGAGTATTACTTTAAGTTAAATATTTAGTTTAAATAATAACAAAGTGATATATATCTTTTTAAAAATAATTCATTTAAAACAAAGTCTTTAATCAAAAACAAGTTTTTAATCAAAAGAAGCTAGAAAATTTGATAAATTATTTTTCTTTAACATAAAAGAAGCAAATATGCTGGAATTTTACAAATATATGATTATACAATTCTCTGTACATAAAAAAAAAGTTTCAATACAAAATTCGTGTAATTATTTTTTGCGTGTATGTAAAAAAAAATCTGGAATTATACAAAAATACAGTCGTCCAATTCTTTGAAGGAGTTAAGAATAAAAATTGGCCTAAAAAAAAGGCATCACATTTTTTTTTTCTGAAGATATAATTATTTTCTGATTTGTTCCAAAGAATAAATATTGTAATAATTAATTAATTTCAAAAAATTATCCTTTACACAAATATGTATTTCTTACATTCTTACATATACCCATGCATTATTTCATTAACATGTTTAAAATCAAGGTAAACAAACTCAAGGTAAATAGCATTCAAAATTTGTGCTTAGCTGGTAAAATTTATTCAATAATAAATATACAAGTTGAAATTTTGTTGTTTGTGACATTAACCATCATGGAAACATGTCCCTATTATTATAAAATAATGCTAAGAATGTAGTGTACAGGTTGGGCAACGAGATTATAACTGGGTATGGTTGAGTTTTGTGTTTTTCTATTGTGTTTCTCAAATTGCGTTTTCTTTATTTTTTTAAAAAAAAATTTTAATTTTTTTCTATGGATAATTTCCATTAAAATTAAAATAAACACAATTTGTTTAACACTTTCTTTCTTTTTTCAAAATCTAGTACAATAATAAAATTCATAATGTTAAAATTCAGTAATTATTTTGAAGAACAAAGTTAGTTCGTAAAATGTTACATCAGGTTTTTGAAATGAAATATATCATTAGGCTGAGAATATTTTTTATAAATTCCTGTGCATTTTTTGCTGCTGTTTTTTGATTAAATTTACTATAGTTACAACAATACCATATCATTAAAAAGAGCATATAGAACAATTTATTCGTCAAGTAAAATATTTTTTCAGTTAATTAACCACAATTGTAACAAATGTACAAAATTGTAATATTTCCGTCTTAACCAAAAATTATTACTCCGGCAATCATAAAAATAAATTTTTTGGTTGTTTCTGTTTGAATTCTTTCCTTCTGCTTCCCTTTTTTCTCCATATTTGGTAACTGTCGAATAAAAAAGTTTGGATGAACTAAATTTCCGGCAAAAGGACATTATAAAGTAACAAATTTATAGTTTTATCCGAATAAAAACGATCGAGAATATTTTTTTTCATATTCTCGTGCAATTTTTGCTCCTGTTTTTTAATTAAATTTACTATAGTTAAAACAAAACCATATCATTAAAAAGAGCAAAGAACACAATTTATTCGTTAAATAAAATATTTTTTATAGTTAATTAACCACAACTGTTACAAATATATAAAATTGTAACATTTCTGTCTTAACCAAAAATTATTACTCCGGTAGTCATAAAAATATAGTTTTTTGGTCATATCATTACTTCTACTTTTTTCTACATATTTTGTAAATGTGGAATAAAAAAGTTTGGATGAACTAAATTTCCGGCAAAAGGACATTATAAAGTAACAAATTTATATTTTTATCCCGGAATAAAAAACGATCGATGGAACATATAAAGTTTGGTATTCCAAATCTACATTGAACATTTTTCGAATTCCAAGATAAGACATGGCAGTTCCAGCAAAATTCTCTGCGGTACCGGCAAAAAGCATCAAACACAACTTCAATTTTATATTCAAAAAGCGAAACGCATATGAATATCTTTTTTTTTTCCTTCTTTCTTTTGCTAAAACTTCTGATCGATGTGGTTTGAGGCGAAACCGGAAAAAAAAGAGGAGAAAAAAAGCTCCAACGGTGGTAAAAGGCAGATACAAATTGCACTTCATCGAAAAAACTGCTGTTGCGAATATGAAACCTATTTTATTGGATACACACGAGTTTCCCTATCTAACGTATGCATAACAGAGCCACGGCCATATTGTTTTTTTCTTCGTCTTGAACTTAGGCTGTGTGGTTATTTTAGTATTGTTAGCGTTATATTACTTTTTGATGGTGTTTTTTTATAAAGAAATAAAGCAAATTGATGGCAAAAAAACGTAGATATGAGAAAAGAGGCTTTATAATATATTTCGATAATATATTGTAGAAATATCTCTGCAATTTGTATTATGGCGAATGGCAACAGATATAGAAACGAATGGAATTACAGCGGGATTAATTATCAGATAAAAATTTCCCCAGCTCGAGTCTTTTTTTTTTTTTTTTTTTTTTTTTTATCTTTAAGGATTAAGAATGAAAATTTAGAATTCCAAATTATTAATGTAGATACAGAAAAAAGTATTTTAAATATATTTCAATATTATATTCAACAAATATCTCCGTAATTTCCATTATGACGAATGGCAACAGACATAGAAACGAATGGAATTATAGCAGGTGAAAATTAGTCGTGGAAAATTTCACCTACTCAAGTTGAAATTTTTTAAGGAATATTAATGAAAATTTAGAAATCCAAATCATTTAAATAAATGAAAAATTTCATGAACCACTAGATAATAATAAAAAAATGACAAAAATCAATTTCAAAAATGAAATAAATGAATTTCAAAATTGAATTTCCCCCAAAGAATTTGTGAGAAATACAAAATGAAAAAACAAACCAATAAAAAGAATAAATTGATTTTCAAATCTCACAACCAAGTATCCCGATGTGTTTAAAGACTTTAAAAAGGATTTAAAATGAATTATATTTTTTTAACTAGATCATACAACTTGCTTTGGATTTTCAAATCTGAAGTGACAAAAATTATTAATTAAAGAAATGAATTTGTGACAAATTGTCACAAATTCATTGACACAAAGTCATTTTTTTCATAAATTCATTGGGCTGTTAAAACCTTTATTGTCTTAAGTTATGATTTTCAGTTCTGTTTACATTACAATTTCAAGGCACTTTTCGTTTTTTACAGAATTATATTGGATAAAAACTCCATTGGCTTGTGCTTCTTCGTTCTCTTTTGAAGAATAGACATACGTATTTGTAAACGTATAGTATATGTATAGTTATTTGTGGTTATTGTATCATTCCAAACAAGAATGTTTGCTGTAGCAAATATGAAGAAAATCATGTAAATCATGCATATCAAATGTTTTACATAATTGAATATTAATTTTAAATTATTTTGCATTCAAAAGATTGAAATAAAATAAATAGTTTATTATTGTTTTATGAAATAACTAATATTGTCTGTATAGCAAACTATTTTTTTTATCTTTTTCAATAACAATCAGTTTGTTTTTTTATTAAATCAATAAAAATTATGAATTAACAATTGGCAAATAAACGATTTTTTTGAATATTAATTTTAAATAATAGTTTAGAAAACATTGGAATCGCTGAAGATGCTTACACAATTAGGATTTTTAAATTTATTTGAATAAAAATATTCATCAAAGTTAATTAAAGGGAATAAAAATGTCATATCACTACTTTAAATAAATTAATTTAACATTCAGTTTGTTTGTTAATAAACTGAAGGTTTGTTGGTTAGCAAACTGAATGTTTTAGTGGAATATATTAACTTTCTTATCATCCTTTGTTAGTAACTCAAGAATTTATTAAACATTCTTATGTACAAAATAAAATTTTACAACCAAATACTAGAAATTATGAGAAATGAATATTCATTTCTAACAATTGTTAGTTTCCAGTAACACCAGAATTCTGAAATCATCAAAGGAAACAACAATCAGTTGAAATTTTCTGCTCTCGTGGCCTTGAGAAAAGCGAATCGATAACTAATTCATTTTGGCCCAAATTAAAACTAGGAATTTCAACTCCAATAAAGGAGATTAATTAATGGATTCCTTTTGAAATGTCAAATTGAATTTGAATAGAAGAATTATATAGGATAAAAACTCTATTGGTTGTTCCTTCTTCGTTCACTTTTGAAGAATAGATATATATTTGTATGCGTATTGCAAATGTATAGTATTTGTATACGTATTTGGGTTATTGTATCATTCCAAATGATAATGTTTGCTGTAGCAGTTGTGAAAAAAATCATGTAAATCATACATATCAAATATCGTCATACATAATTGAAAATTTATTTAAAATTAATCTGCATTGCAAGGATTGAAATAAAATAAATAGTTTATTATTATTTTATGAAATAACTAGTATCGTCTGGGTAGCAATTTTTTTTTCTTTTAAGAATAGCAGCAACAATCAATTTGTTTTTAAAAGAATGGATAAAAATTATTGATTAAACAATTGGAAAATAATTGAATATTTATTTTAAATAATAGCTTAGAGAGCGCTGGAATCTCTTACCAAATAATTTATTTGAATAAGAATATTTATCAAAGTTAATTAAACGTATTTAAAATGTCATACCATTCATTGATTTAAATAAATTATTTTGACAGTTTAACAAGGGAATATTTAGAGGAATATTTTAACTTTCTAATCTTATGCTTTTGATAATAAGTCAAGAATTTATTAAATATTTTTACAAACAAAATAAGATTTTACAACTCAATACTAGAAATTATGAAAAAAGAACTTTTCATTTCTAACAATTATTAGTTTCCAGTAACACCAGAATTCTGAAATCATCAAAGGAAACAACAATCGGTTGAAATTTTCTGCTCTCATGGCCTTGGGAGAAGCGAATCGATAACTAATTCATTTTGGCCCTAAATTAAAACCAGGAGTTTCAACTCCAATAAAGGAGATTAATTAATGGATTCCCTTTGAAATGTCAAACGTCGTTAATACGAAATTGCCATCATCGAAATACACGTTCATTTTATTTTAGGAACACATTAAAATATTACTTTTCAGAAGATTATTTTTTTTTTATTTATTAATGTCTTGAACTCCATAATCCGTTTTCCTAGTTTATCAATTATTTTCTGTTATGAGTTTTTTGATGAGTTATAGAGAGAATATTATTATTTTCTCTCCAATAAGCTGGAAGTTGCCTTTTTTTTCTTTTTAATAAAATAATGCGAGAGCATATTAAATTCAATAGCCATTACAAATATTCTGAATAAAAATGATGATAATTTGATTTTCTCGAATTAGTTTTGCTGCTTTTTTTTTAATGAAAATGAAATGAAAAGCATTAATGTTTTCTGAATTAAAAAAAAATTGAAATTGTTTTTATTAAGTAATATTATTAAATATCTAATGCAATACATTATATTATATTTATTATGTTACATTATAAATTAATTATATAATTACATTATAATTATGTTAATTGTATTATAATTACTTCTATTCATATTATATTCATCACATAGATTTCATTACTAAAATTCACTATATTGCAGATTGTATTAAATATTATGAGCTGGAAATGTTGCTAAATCGGTATGAAAGTATAGACGTTATAGGAAATATATGCTATAAATACAGGTTAGATAAAAGTAATTATGTAGCATCTTTGCTCTGATACGCTGTCAAAAGCGCCCCCTGTGTCGTTCAAGAGAAATACTCAGTTGAACTCTTATTTGGGAGGTTGCATATTTTGAGCAAACCTGCGCCTTAGCCCAGTATCGGCTTAAACATGAGTCCTTTCACGAAACTCTAATTATCTGTCTTATATTTTAAATTGTGTGTTAAATATTGCATGTGCCTAATTGTATATGTGTGGTGTTGGTGCATGTGTAAATAATATTGTCAGTTGTCAAATCTGTGTCTCAAGCATATCAACGCAACCCACACCCACTATAATTATCAATATGAATTAAAAATAAATGTTTTCAAAAGATGGAAAATTAAAACTAAATCAAAAATTATTTCAATGTTTACACAAAAGTTAATTAAATAAAAATAAAAATTAATATAATAAAAATTAATATAATATAAAATAATAATAATAATGCATTAATTAATGAAAAAGAATGAAATATGTTTAATTTTCACGCCTAATTACAAATATTTAAATATTTTTTTATATTTGACTGAATTACGAGTTTAATATTATTTTCATTAAAAAATCAGGAAAATTAATACTAAAATAAGTTGTTATTTTTTTGTTGCCTTAATTGAGAAAAAGGTACAATAATAGTTTTTTAATAATAATTTTGCCTTTTTTGTGATCTTTTATATCAAAAAAGTAATTAAAATTCGTAATAAAATTAAATGAAATTTAATTATATAAATCTTTTACAATATTATTTTAAAAATTGTACATTTGTTTAAAAAAAGTCAGGATTTAATCTTAACTTAAATTTCCCAATAGGCATTTTTTAATGTAATTTTATACGATTTATCAGAGTTAGATTAAATCTCTCTGAAATTTATGTAATATTACATTAAAATCTAAAGGAATAAATATAATAAAAAGAAAAATTTGAATAAAACGCACCTTAGGATATTAAAGCAAAATTTTATTAATTAAACTTTTGTGAGAATAAGAAATGATTTATTTTATTTGTATCAATTTTTATATCAAACAAAATAATGAAACAAACTGTATAAGAAGCATGTTTCCTGAAACTAAATTTGCAACATATAAGGCTAAAGAATAAGAATAATAAAAACCATGTTAAATCCTTTGTTTAATGACTTATAACAATCAAATTAAAGGAAAACTCTTTTAACATTCTAATTAAATTATCTATAACTCAAGTATACATTTAAAGAATATATTTAAAAAGATTTTAGGATAGAAATTGTTAACATAGTTTCATTTGGGATAACGAAAAATGTAGCATATTTAACCCAATTCCATTCTTATTAGATTATTTGAAGATGGCATTTCTTTTGTAATTGATTCCCAAGTCCCTAATAGAGAAGGAATGTTATTGTTACAAAATGGCTCCTTTTATACAGAATAAAATATTTCCTAGAAAGATCTTAATTAGAGACTGCTTAGCTTTAGTAGCTACCTAGTTTATTCTTCTTTTTTGTAGCGAAACGTATTCTTAGATAGATATATTTAAGCAATTTTTGCAAATTTTTATGGAATTTCTGGATATAAGATTAATTTTCAATGGCATTTAAAAAAAATGGACAATTTAATTTTAATTTTTTTTAAATTTAAATCATTGTTAAAATAGCATATCACTGAGTTTTATAATATTAAATGCATAAATATTTTCAGAGATGACTGATATTGATTAAAATTTGTAATTAACAAAAGTAGGGAAATTAAATCATGAAAAATAAAATGAATTGAATACAAAATTGCAAAATATTTAACCAAAATAACTAATATTCAGCAATTATAATGAAAAAAAGGCACAAACTTAATTGAAACTACTATTTAGAAACAAAACTTATACACGATTCACAAAAAAAAGTTTCCAAAATATAACAAATTAAAATAAAAATTCTTAACAATTAATTCTTTATTAAAAAAACAATTAATTCTTCATTAAAAAATTCTTAGCAATTAATACTTCATTAAAAAATTTCTTAACAATTAATTCTTTATTAAAGAATTCTTAAATTCTTCGTTAAAAAAACTTAACAATTAATTATCTAATAATACTTTTCTAGTCGAATTTCCTAGTCAAGAATTTCCTAGTCGAAGCGGCAAGAAAATTGGAATGAAAATTTTCATGTCTATGCAGGAGATGAACACAATAATTCTTTAGGTCGGAAAAGCCTTTCAATTTTCTCGAGAAAGCAAGTGTGTTTATTGTCACCCTACAGGTGATGTTCCTTCAAAACTGTGGCATCAAAATGTTAGCGTGTTGCAGCAGTTTTTCAATAATGAAGCCTGATAAATGCTGAATCCATGGTCTCTCAGGTTTTAGTTATGAATGATTTCAACTGCATATACAAATCTGACTTCAGTGGCATTAAATGGCAACTACCAAGATCCGACATTTGGGAAATACATTGTATATCATTTTCTAAATGATTTTAATAATGAGAAATGTTAATAATATCTAATTTCTGTGCTTTTTCTAATTTTCAAAATGTTTAAAAATGGATATATGTTTGTTTCTTATCCCACTTGATCGATAGCAACATCTAGACCAAGTCCATGAACCTGTGTGGGCTTAATCTGACGAGTCGTGATAAAAGGTAAAAAAAATGCAGTTTATTTTGTTCTTGTGGCACAAAGACATGAGGCACCCAAGGGGAGAAGTCTGACTTTACCCCACTCCGTTATACCCCCGGGCACTGGGTACCCATTTTAGTCGCCTTTTACGACATGTATGGGCTACAGTGGGGCTATTCTAACCTTGACTAACACGGATAATAATTGGCATCTAATTCTTGGCATTAAATATTTTAGTTGTATTGGAATTTTATAAGACAGAAACTTTCCAATGAACTTGAATATGACAGAATATATTTATAAGTCTAAAAACAGATTAACACTAAGTTTGATGGCTTAATATTTCCAACTTTACTTCCAATAATAAAACGTGGTGATGTCCTTAGATATATACAAATTTCACCACAAAAATATCCCAGGAAAAAATATTCAGGTTTGAATTAAATATGCTCGACCACACACAATTTCACCACGACAAACAATCCCCCACCCCTTTTAAAGTCACAATAGACAAAAAACAAGCGACAGAGAAACAGTTAAAGTTTATAACCGAGCATATTTCTTTTTTATGCATGGCGTTATTTCTTTTTTTTTTTTTTTTTTTTTTTTCTTTTGTTAAGATTTAAAGGGCTTCAGAGCTCTACTTATTTATGCATATCCCACTTCTCTTTGTATCACCCTTTGTATCTCCAGAGTACAGTTTGCGGAAAGAAATGGTTTAGAAATAACAAATTTTCACCTTATACCTTTTCTATTGTGGATCTGTGACTCTTTCTTCACAGCCCAGGGGGAGAGAGTTGTGGTTTAAGTACCTATTTTATTATTCTGGGAACAGATGTGGTTTATTTTTCCGGCCCATGCTGCATAAAGTGAATGAAAACAGAGAGGATGAAGTCAGATTAAGATATCGAGACAAAAAAAATGGAGAGATAAAATAGGAATGTATATGTATTTCGTGTCGTATTTTTGAGATTACTTTTCATTTTGGTTTTATCCAGCTTTAAATAGAGAGGTTGAACAGATGTGTAGAAATACATAGGTTGATGATGATTAAGAAATAGATGGATTGAATAGATGTATAGAAATATATAGATTGATGATTAGTAAGAAATAGATGGGTGGAATAGATGTATAGAAATACATAGGTTGATAATGATTAAGAAATAGATGGGTTGAATAGATGTATAGAAATACATGGTTGATGATGATTAAGAAATGAATGGGTTGAATAGTTGTATAGAAATAGATAGGTTTATGATAACTGACAACTACCAGAACCCGACATTTGGAAAATACATTGTGTATCATTTCCTAAATGAATTTAATAATGAGAAATTTTAATTATGTCTAATTTCAATGTTTTTTTCTAATTTCCACACTGCTTTAGAATCGACATTTAATTTCTAGCATTGGATTTTTTCAGCTGCATTGAAATTTTATAGGACATCAGCTTGCCAATAACTTTGAATATGACAGAATATATTTATAAGTCTAAAAACAGATTAACATTGAGTATGATGGCTTAATATTTCCAACTTTACTTCAAATAATAAAACGTGTTGATGTCCTTAGATATATATAAATTTCACTACAAAAATATCTAAGGAAAAATATTGAGGTTTGAATTAAGTATGCTCGGCCACACACTTCCACACAATTTCACCACGACAAACAGTTCGCCACCCCCTCCCCCTTTAAAATCTCAATAGACAAAAAAAAAACAAGCGTCAGAGAAACAGTCAAAGTTTATAACCGAGCATATTTCTTTTTATGCATGGCGTTATATTTTTTTTCCTTTTGTTAAGATTTAAAGGGTTTCACAGCTCTACTTATTTATGCATATCCCACTTCTCTTTGCGTCACCCGGGCATCTCCAGAGTACAGTTTGCGGAAAGAAATGGTTTAGAAATAACAAATTTTCACCTTATACCTTTTCTATTGTGGATCTGTGACTCTTTCTTCACGGCCCAGGGAGAGAGAGTTGTGGTTTAAGTACCTGTTTTATTATTCTGGGAACAGATGTTGTTTATTTTTTCTGGCCCATGCTGCATAAAGTGAATGAAAACAGAGAGGATGAAGTAAGATTAAGATATCGAGGAAAAAAAAACGGAGAGAAAAAATAGGAACGTATATGTATCCCGTGTTGTATTTTTGAGATTACTTTTCATTTTGGTTTTATCCAGCTGGAAATAGAGAGGTTGAATAGATGTATAGATGGGTTGATGGTGCGAAATATGGAGACTTTGTTGTCAAATGGTTTATTCATTATTAAGGGAAAAAATAGAATATGTTTTTGAATATAGAGCATCTTTAATTTATTTATGTTGTATTGTACATGAAACAGCTGGATTACATATAAGTATGTTGTTGTGACTAATCCTCAGTATCTAGCAGCGCGGGACGAACACCCCATGAGTAGTCTAGTCATGGATGGAGGGAAATTGACAATTTCTTTTGTGATGGAGCGCCAATAGGTAGTAGTCTGACTTGAGTCATCTGACTTGAATAGTCTGAGTAGTCTGACTTGAATAGTCTTGATTTTATCTGGCTTGAATAGTCTTGATTTTATCTGACTTGAATAGTCTTGATTTTATCTGACTTGAATAGTCTTGACTTGGGTAGTCTGACTCTGAGCGGCTGAAGAAGGTGAGCGGTGCCTTCCGGGAGGAATGTTAGCGGGAAATACCCCACATTTATGCATGGAAGAAAACCCAAAAAACTCCTACCATGTAGTCTGACTGACAAGGCAATATGGTGAACATCACAAGCGCCATAGAGTGTCCTCATTTTTGAAACAGTGTCTACAACGATATCGCCAGCTGATTGAATCTCAGCCCTAAGGCTCACTAGGGAGCAAGCGAGTTGAACAAACATGCAAATATACCTTATGTAAACATTGTGTGTAAAAGTGAAGGGATTTTGAATTGCAAGTACAGTTTTTTCATTTATTTTGCATTATATTTTTTATATAAAGTATTTATGGACTTGACGTTTGAATAATTGTTTATTTGAACAAAAAATTGTATAATTATAACGTGTGTTTAAGTTTTTATAGTAACTCGTTCTTACAGTTTTTATTAACTTTATTTACAGTCTAAATATACATCTGTTTTATCCATACTGGGGATAGGTTTGGAGAAGTTGGCTTCGAGAAATGTACAAGAAAAGACTTTCTAGGATAAAACTCGGAAAATTTACAAGCTTTGTATGTATCTTGTGGTAAAAATATGGCAAAATTCCAAGATAACTCTGAAGTCCTTTGAAGAGAGTTTCTGCTTCAGTGATAAAGTATGCAACTAGCATTCAGATTCAAATGATCTTGTAGCTTTTTTTTTTTCGCAATTGCGGATTACAGAATTAAATCTTAATATAGTATTCTCCTCATCTATCTGCTTCGGATGGATTCCTTCTCATTGTCCCGAATCTAATGATCTTCCCATATTAACCAGCGAAAACATTTGTCATGCACATCTGCGGCACAAACATGAGATTCTTTATTCTGACTACTATTCTTTATTCATTACTACTTCTGACTTTTATGGATTTTAAGACAATTATTTATAATTTGATGGATTTTAAGACAATTGTTTATTTTTTTGTCGGGTATCGAACACCCCCATCCCCACCCCTCGAATTCGAGAACCGATGCAGCCCAAATGTGCAAAATGAAACGTTGGACAAAAGAGCAAAATTATATTAATGATGATATAAATCTTTAATCGTATCAAAGAGTTATATTGTACTCGAATTATTATGATGATGCAATTATCTACACCAGTCACTTTCTTATTTGCTTAGCCAATATAAATTTTTAAAAATTGTTTATATTTACACTTAAATCAACACAATTTAGAATGACCTTGAAGTATATTCTTAGAAGCAGCATGTAGACGTCTTATCACCTCCCTGGAAATAGAATGTAGGCAAATTGCCTAAAAGCATGACAAACACAGAATAAATGGTCTTTATTTTCTGTAAGAAACAGTATCTGATGTTTTCATTTCTTTCTTTTCACTAACATCTGGTTTTTTCCCTTTATTGAATATGTAGTTTTTTTTATTGTAACTAGTCATCATTATATAACCAATCAGCAACCAGCACCATATGGATTTGTAGAAAAGCATACTATTACAGCAAAAGGAATGGTCATATTTTATGGATTTTAAGACAATTGTTTATAATTTGTTCAAACATATATTCGTATAATTAAAATTTAAATGCTGGAGTCTGTTTATATAACGATCCGCTCCATTCATAATAAAACGTACGTGTTTTTCTTTTAGCTGGTTGTAAACGGATTTAAATAACAATTTTTATTTCTATAGTTTACATTTGTTATGTTTGTAACAATCAAATCAAATTTTAAATGAAATTAGTCAGTTGCTTTATGAAAATGAGTTGTTTCGTTTTTTTGAAATGTCTTATATTGTTTGGCTTGTTTGTGGCGTCGTCGACAAAATAGTTGCATGTTGGCGAAATATGATCCCGGCTGACAGAAAAGGTCCAAATTGTACCGCAAAAATAATAATAGAATATCGTAAATAACGAACGCTATAGGAATGTTTTTTTTGTTGTTTTTTTTTCCTTTTTCATCTCGACTTACAAAGGGTTTTAAATTTTGATAAACGTTTCGAGGAAAGTAAAAACTCTCGGCTTATATACTAAAATATACGTTACTTATAATTGAATGATGTTATCATCCTAAAACAGGATAAGGATCTTATACATGTAAGGATCTTACTGCACTGTATAAGGATCATTCTAAGGCAGTGAAATTTGATATCTATTTACATAGGGAACAAAAACGAATAGAATATCCTAAAATTCTTAAAAAAAGGAACCGACGAAAATGTGTTATGCATGCATGTGGACAATTTGATCATAAAAATAGTTGTGTCAATAGGTGATCCTTTACGATGAAAGACATAGATATACATAGTATCACAAAGTTGGAAGAAATCTATACAGTGTTCATTTATAATATGATATTATGCCTATCGATATAAAGGCATTAAATTTAATGCAGGATAATGCACAAATATACTTCTGAAAAAAAGCTGATATATTACAGAATATATCAGTTTATATTCGGATATATACGAATATAAACATACCTACAAATATATACATATATATACTTACAAATGTATTATGTTATAATCCTTAAACATTATAAGGATCTTATACATGTAAGGATCTCACTGCAATAGTATAAGGATCATTCTAAGTAGTGAAATTTGATATTTATTTACAGACTGAATAAAAACGAATAGAATGTCTTAAAATTGTTGTTGAATCTGAATGTCGTAGTTCGTTGAAACATTTTCAGTGGTCGTCCATGGCTTAACTACATGGCTCCCGCGATCTATTTCATAATTAGAAATGTTTGATTCTTTTCCGATTTTTTCTTGCAGAAATGTCTGATTGATGTTTCGGATGTATTCTTACAGCCTTGTGCAAATAAGAGTTGCTATCAATGAAGTTATTTTTGTAACCCCTTATATGAACGACAAATATCTTAATGGCATGGCAACGCGATTAGTACACGATTCCTTGTGTTGATGATATGGCACATGATACATTGAGTAACTGGAAGGATGAAACAGTGTGTGTTCATTGTATATATATATATCTGTAGTTAAATATTATTTGATAATGCTAGTTTAATTTATCAACGTTGATTTTTTTAACTGTCATCTTGTGCGTAAGACGGTGATTTCAAGTGACCTGTCGTTACTAAGATATCATGACATTGATTTTGGTGAATATTTCAATTTTTATGAACTTTAAAAAATGTTCATGACATTTGGTTTCCAAATATTTATTCAATACAGTCAACATAAAGCGTTGGACAAATTCATTTAATCAATTTTTAAAAAAAGTCAATTATTATATGTATATATATATATATATATAACATTACCTATCAGAAATGGTATAAGGGATTAATTCTTTTGTTCCAGGCGAATAAATTACCTACCTCTTCATACAGAAGAGGATAGCATAGCGAATTCAGAGGTGGTATCCACCCAAAATAATTTGATTTATAGTGAAAACATTTAAGGAAATTTGCAAATCCAACTACATGAAAAATAATTCAGTATTATAAGATGCATACAATGCACAGTAGTATATATTAAAGAATACTTATACATCATGTTTATTATAATATACTTCTTCTCCTTCATTGGCGCAGCAACCTCATGGGAAGCCCAGGCCAAGGCAGATTTCGAGACAGGAGTAAATAGGTTCCTTTTTAAGGGGTAGGCTTGTCAGTTCTACTCCCAACAATTATATTAGACCAGGACCTACAGACAGACCAGGACCTACAGGTTTAAAGTGGATTCCGAAACACTACAAACATCCATGGAATCGAGCATGGATTTGAGCCCTAAACCTGTGGCACCGAGCGCTAGTCACTTGGCTATCAGATACCTAAGGCCTATAATCAGATACTATCAGGCCCCTATTATAGTATACAGAACATACATGTCGATTATAATTAAAGTGAGAAAAATATGTAATGGCAGGGTTTGCCTTTAAATATGATGCTTTTACATGTTTATATCAAGATGGACATACTAAGCATTTAAAGTATGCTAAGTATGTGTTTTCTTTTCTCAAAAGTTTATTAGTAAATTCATAATATGGACCGTACGTTAGTATGCTTGATTAAACTCATTATGCTTGATCAAAATATATGACAATAGAAACCTGGGAAAGATTGCTATGTCCTTTATTAAGAGATATAATCTATACAAAGGATTATATATTATATACAAGTTACAAATCTGAATGCATACAAAAAAATGCACCTTTCTGTTCCAGAAGACAGACAAACAAATTGCCTAAATTTCCGCACAGATCAGCGCAACTGTAATTACACCCTTAACAGCAACACGTAGGAACAGGCAAGCAATAAACGTGCCAACACTCCCCTGGAGACAGTGTTACACCTAAATGCTGAACCTGCCCTCCTTCCAGAGAAGACTAACTGGTCTTTCTCACTTTCTTCCGCGTTTCCTCCCACAGGGTCTTTCTTTTCTTTATTGGGTTATGCTGTTTTCTTTATTGGTCATGGCTCACCTGTGTTTTTTCTTCATTAGATGCGGTCCAAATGATAAAATCGTTATTGGGGGATGCATTATTGTCCAGGATGAACCACGGATTGTGCTGGGTGGTTTTGCTTTAATGCGATGGGGTAGAATTGCATTTCCAGTGGTCATGGACTCGATGATGCTGGGATCTTAGCTCGAATCGAATCGTAATTGCCTTTTTATGACCGTTCTGATGAACGAATGTATTTATTTTATTGCCTATGTATTTGTGGATGCAAAAAGCTTTATTAGATTCATAAGAAGTGACTTTGATACAAATTATATATCTTTTATAAGAAAACTGTACAGTGCTCAGTTGCAATGTGATACTCTACTCACCAATACCGTTAAGGAATTAAATTCATTACAGGATGATGGCATTTTGTAGTTTTTTTTAAACATTTTGATGAGTCGCTCATAGCTTAATTGCAAGGCTTCTGAGATCACCGAATTTCATAATCAGAAATCTTAGATTTTTGTCAGATTTTTCAGTTTGATTGATGTTTTGACTGTAGTCACTCGGCCATCAGACCCCTATTATATTATACAGAACATACTATATATATAATATATCGACTATAATTACGGTGGGGAAAATATGTAACACCAGGGATTACCTATTATATCTGGCGCATTTGCATGTTAGTATCAAGATGTACATAATAAGCATTTAAAAAGCGTACACCAATAAAGTATGCTAAGTATGTGTTTTCATCTGTCAAAAATTATTTGTAAAATCATAGGTATATCGATGTACGGATCTTACGTTAATATCCTTGATTAAACTTAGAATGTTTGATCAAAACATATAATAATAGAAACCTAGAAACGATTGTTATGTTGACAATTGTTAAGATATATAATCTATACAAAAGATTACATCTTACGTATAAGTTACAAATATGAACGTATGTAAACAATTAATGCACCTTTCTGTTCCAGAAGACAGACAAACAAATTGTCTAAATTTCCGCACAGATCAGCGCAACTGTAATTACACCCTTAACAGCAACACGTAGGAACAGGCAAGCAATAAACGTGCCAACACTCCCCTGGAGACAGTGTTACACCTAAATGCTGAACCTGCCCTCCTTCCAGGAAAGACTAACTGGTCTTTCTCACTTTCTTCCTCCCACAGGGTCTTCTTTTCTTTATTGGGTTATGCTTGTTTTCTTTATTGCCATGGCCCACCTGTGTTTTTTCTTCATTAGATGCGGTCCAAATGATAAAATCGTTATTGGGGGATGCATTATAGTCGAGGATGAACGACGGAGGGTACTGGGTGGTTTTGCTTTAATGCGATGGGGTAGAGTTGCATTTCCAGTGGTCATGGACTCGATGATGCTGGGATCTTAGTTCGAATCGAATCGTAATTGCCTTTTTATGACCCTTTGTTTGAAAGATTATATTTATTTTATTGCCTTTGTATTCGTGGATTCAAATAGCTTTATGTGGTTTAATAAGGACGGATTTTGGAATGAGTAAAATTATTAATGCTGTTACAAGTGATATGAAAATTAAGACTAAAATAATCGACCTTTTTTTCTATTTGTTTATTGTGATTCATTAAGGTGGATTACTGATTAACAGAGTGGTGAACTTATTTTCGACAGCTGGTATAAAAAATGCTAATGATTTTTCTTTTTTTTTTCCTTTTTCAAATAAACAAATCAGCATTGTACGTCAAACAATTTTGTTTTGGAAAACATGTTATAGGCAGGAATTGGTGAGTTAATTTAAGTTATTTTTTTCCAAGTGTGACGAAAAAATTTTGCTTTTCATTTTTCGTTGAAGTTTTTTTAATACAACATTAGAAACATCATAATATTATTGGTTCCAATGGGTATTGTTTTCGGTAACGACATGAAATGATGTCCGATCCGAAATAAAGTTATGCCAAAAAGGAAACAATGGAAATTGGAAACAATGTTGACAACAATGGAAGACAATGTTAAAGCGCATGATCGTGAAAGGAAAAGAATAGCCCGTTCGAAGCCTGAAACTCGTGCCCGTCAAAACGCCCTTCAACGGCAGCTTCGAGCTCTCAAGCGTCAACAGGCTATCAACCCTCACGATGACAATATTAAACACACGAAATGTGTTCAAACTCCTTCTCTTTACTCTCCCTCCTGTTCTTGTCCTCAAGGTACTTTTAATTCGTCCTCTTCAGTTATTCCTTCCTGCTCCCATTGCTTCTTGAACAATACTCATTCCGATTTAAACGACTACTCTCATGAGAAACAGTGGCTTAAAGTCGAAGAACGTTTCTTTAAATCAAATTGAAATAATTTTCTCTGTCAACTTGGATGAAACTGACTTTTGTAAAACGTGCAGCGATCATATTCGTAAACGCAACGTTCCAAATCTTGCAGCCAATTATGGCTTTCGATATCCTGAGCAACCCTCCTGTTTGTCTGAGTTGAATGACTTGGAAGAGCATCTCGTTGCTCTTCGTATCCCTTTCATGCAAATACGTGAGCTTGGTCGGGATCGTCAATATGGTATCAAGGGATCCGTTACGAACGTTCCTAACGACTTGCACAAAACGGTCGACTGTCTTCCTCGCAATGTAAACAATTCAGCCACTATCTACGTGAAATTGAAGAAACGTCTCTCTTTCAAATCGCACTTTATGTATCAATGCGTTAATCCCAATCGTGTTTACAATGCGCCTTTGTATCTAATGAACAAGCCTTTATACCAATCACAAAACGTTAATATCGATTTGGAATGGCTCGAAAAATTTCGAACAGAATCGTTTCTTGAAGGTTCAAATGCTTTCGCTGACCTGAATCCTATCTCTTCGGAAGAGAACGATGAATCTGATATAGATGACGATGATTATGAAGACCCATTCGTGCATCCCGCTCCAGCCGAGACGGTCATTAATAAACTCAATACCAACATTGATTCTGGATTGGCATTAGCACCTGGTGAAGACCAAATGCCTTTGTCAGTATTGTTTGATGATCTTGCAGAAGAGCTCTCTTACCCAAGAATCTGCTGTGGTGATATTCGTCGTTTTACGAGAAAGAAACCTCCCACCTACTCAGAGATTGTTAAATCTGAATTGAGACATTATGATCGTCGAGGTGCTATACCTCAAAAGATTTTGTACAGCCATCAAAAAAATTTACATAAACTTCTTTTAAGTAGTATACAAATTTGTCTTCGAAACAAAATTCCTACCGATTCCTCTTTGACCGCGCAACAAGTTCAAGACCAACAATGTTTACGTCAACTCTTTTACAAAAATCAGGCATGCAACTTCATGAAGACGATCAAATGCAGTTCGGCTCACTGGGAAAACGAAAAAATTCGCGTGTGTGCTCAAATCCGACAATTTGGTATGCCAACACTCTTTTTGACATTGTCTGCTGCCATTTCATGTACCAATAATGCAAATACAAAAAATGCAAAGATCAAAAATGCAGATACCCATGGGTAAACTGTACATAGGCATTAGACGATTACAATTTTTGAACACTTATATAATTCTCGTTTTATTATTATTATTGTTATACTACTGTACTGCAATCGGTATAAAATTCGATTTATAATGGAACTTTAATTACAGTAAATCCTCATCTAATTAATGTTGTTGTTTTAAAGAAAATCAATGTTACACTTTTCTGTGAATAAAAACGTTATAAAATTATATTTAATTTTTCTTTAAAACTGTAATTTCAATATAATAAATTAATTTTATAGTTATTATTTTTTTCTTTAACAAGTTATTAATATTTTTCTTTTTGTAAAATATTTTAATTCTTGAAATGAAAATAAAATTTAATTGTATATAAAACCTAATTACGTGGAAGTTTAATTAAAGTACAAATTATAATTCAAATAATAAACATGAAAACTGTTACAATAATGTAACAAAATAAACATTTAAATTGCTTTTATCAAATGGATATTTCTTAAGGCTAAACCTTTCTTTCATTTACATTAAAATATTTATACTTTATTCTCAGCTTTAATTTCTTAAATTAATTTAATTCTAATTTTTATTTAATTCAAAATATTTTAGTTTTATAAATACATATTTTAATTACGAAAAAATAAAATAATCATATAAATCGATACGAATTTAGTTAATGCTTTTAAAATTTTAAGGAGAGTATTTTGTGATTTTTAAAAATGCTCACAAAGAATAAAAAATTGCCTTGCCTCACAAATTTCAGTTTTTTTTTTTTTTTTTTTTTTGATTTGAGCGTATATTATTAATTATTTGAAGCATGTAGTTTTATTTAATTCCACAAAAGCTATAAGAAAATAATGATAAAAACATAAAAAGAAATTAAAATAATTTAATTGCTACAAATCTTGCATATTTTTATATTGCTTATACAATTCTTTCTGAAAACATCAGTTTCAGATTTGAGGCACGAAATAAAAATGTGACCCAATAAACTTTTTAAAACTTTAACAATTTAATTTATACCATTTATTAATCATTATTCATCAAAGATCATTCTGAATTTAAAAGTTCTTCAAAAATGAGTTGCTTTTTAAAAAAATATATTTCGAATCATTATAATAAAAATTATAATGATAATAATAGCTTCAAATAAAGTTTCTTTAAAATAATATTAAAATGAGAAGAATATAAAAAATATATTTCGAAAAGGATAATAATAATGATAATGATAATAATAATAAGAGCTTCAAATAAAATTCCTTTAGAATAATATTAAAAATGCTTTCAGTTGATATTTCACATACATACATAACATTAAATGAATGTATAAATGATAATGTATAAATAATAAATAAATAACCTGCATAACTTATTAAAAAACATTAAAAAGAAAAGAAACGAATGTATTTAAAATTAAAAAAGTATTTATTTTTTAATACGCTTTTATTAGCTTCACCTGTATGTTTGTATGTAACTCACTTTTTGGGCTCAATTTTGGGACTGATGGCGCCATCTACTGGCGAGTCAGTCAACTGATCAAACCCTACCTATTTTGTATAATTATTTTGTTTAATCTTAATTCCTTTTGTTTTATTTTACTTTTATCTTAAAATTCTCATTTTAACTTTAACCTTTTTATTTGTGGGCATCGTCAACGGACTCTTAATTGTATCGACAGCTTTAGCTTTTTTGATCTCCTGCTTTAATTGTTCTCAAGCAGATGTTTTTCCTAAATTTTAAATTCATTTATTTATTTTTAATTATTTCTATTCATTAATTTAAGAAACTACAATTTATGCTAATGTTTTAATTAATTTAAGATGTGGAGGTTTTGTGATTCTTAAAATCACCAAGGAACTCCGCAACCGGTACGCCCGTTGCCTAGCTGTCTTTCACCCCGGGTAGAAATTCAGTAATATCCGCGATCGAATTGCGCTCTTCTTATTGGCCGAAAATTTCGGTGGCTAAAAAGAGGCGGATCTCAAAGGCATAGGAGTGCGATTATGTCGAATTGCGCTCTTCCTATTGGCCAAAAATTTCGGTGGGTAAAAGGTATGTAAACTTAGCGGATAACCGGCCAAGTGGAAAACAAACAAAATAAAAACATGAAAAATAAATTATAGTTTAAAAAAACTAAAAAAAAAATATGCTTTTAGAGTTAATCAGACTAAAAAAGTAAAAATAAATTAATAGTTTAAAAAACTAAAAAATACGCTTTTAGAGTTAATCAATCTAAAAAAGTAAAAATAATTGTTAACATAAGAATAAAATGACTGACGAGAAAATGAATGTCACTGTTCTAAAAGCGTGGGGTGCTTTGTATGACATTTTTAAACTAACTCTGCATTTCGGAATGAAACTAGTGAAAAATTATAACGATTGATATCGAGCACCCCACGCTTTTAGAACAGTGACATTCATTTTCTCGTCAGTCATTTTATTCTTATGTTAACAATTATTTTTTACTTTTTAGATTGATTAACTCTAAAAGCGTATTTTTTAGTTTTTATAAACTATTAATTTATTTAAGTGTAAAGTTTCTGAGTTTTTTGTAATACTAGTTAAAATCAGTAAAAATTTAATACTAGTTAAAATTTTATTTGCTGAATAAATTACTCATAAATGAATTTACATTAAAGTCATTACTTTGGAATTAAAAAAAATTAATTTAAATTAAGTTTTGTGTTGGAAGATTTTATCATAGTTTAAATATTGATATATTTTAAAGCTTCATTTTATCTTATTTTATAAAGTACAATTGGAAAAAAGGCATATTTAACTTTAAAAAAAAAAAAAAAAAAAAAAAAAAAAAAGCATTTTTCTTAAGCTGTTTCAAACACTTTATAGTTATATAGTTAATTATAGATTAATCATCTGCATTTTTAAACAAGCTGAATTTAATTCATACAAATGAATTTTATATAAAAGAAAATTGTATATTCCAGAAAATTTATTTCATTTTTATAGTATAAAAAAATATATATTTTTAGAATTTTAATTTTTTTTAATTATAAATTTTTAAACAAATTAATTGTATATAAAACAAAATTAATTGATAAATAAAAATTTAATTAAAAATTTTTTTTAGAATAAAATTAATTTTTTTTTTAATTTTAAAATTTTAAAAATTGTATAGAAAAGAAAATTTAAATTAATTTAACTAAAAATTTTAATTTTTTTTTATTTTAATTTTTTGAAATTGTATTTGAAAGAAAATTTGTAATTATATTTTTGAAAATTAATTTTTTTTTTTCATTTTATTATTCAGATAGCAAAAAAATAATCTGTCTTATATAAAGAAAAAATTAACATAAAGGGTTTTAATTACAAAAAAAATTTATTTCTAATAAAAAAACATATTCAATATAATTTTTAACTTTTAATAATTAAAAATAAAAATTAGACGAAAAATAAACCACAATAATTATCAAACTGTTTCCTTTCGCAACTGCGCTGTATATATGCCTGTATAGATTCCACTAGCAAATAATCCTTTCAGCCATTTTCATATTCAAAGTGAATTTTTTTACCTTTCAGCACCATCTGTTTACAAAATATACCTTCGTGATTTTTAGATATTAAAAAAGAAATTTTTCGGAAAAGTTTATAAAATTTATATTATAGATTATCTATAGCAATACATTGTATTTTAGAAATATTTGTATTAATACATTTATGTATTAATACAGTGAAGCCAGTTTTTATCACATAGGGAATCATTGAGTTTAAATTCAGTTTTGATCCTTTTTTTCCCCACTGCTCTAATACTGAACAACCTTTATAGTTTTGTTCATCAAATATTTCGAAGTATGATACTAATACTAACGTTCCGATGAAAGATGTTAATAAATGGAGAAATACACAATCATCTATAATTTATATTTTAACCATGTTTAATCCTGCATTCCTGTGGCGTTCAGGAGAAATGGTCATTTGGCGTACAGACTGCGTCCTGATGGCTAATTGGCTAGCGCTCTGGCCTTTGGTACCACAGCCTTTAGGTTCAAATCCTGCCGGTGGCATGGATAATTGTGAGTGGTTCGGTTCCACGCTAAATTGTAGATCCCGGTCTAATTAGCCTAAAGTGTACAAAAAAGTACCATAGACTGACAAACCAAACCAAACCTACAGACTGGAGACCCTGTTACACCCGGAGAGGAAGTATATTTCGCGCACCTTGCGCATATCCGAGTTTCGACTTATAATTAGAGTCCTTCTACGAATGTATAATGAACTTTCTTTAAATAAGTTACATATTTTATATCTAAACGTTTTTGTTTTTTCTCATGTAGCAGGCAATACTGAGACAATTATATTTATGCTACAAGCAACGACTGTAACCGCTGTTACTCACTTAGCACTACCCAGGGGGCACGTCGAGCTTGAAGATATGTTACGGACGCGAGTCACACTATCCCCATAACGGTCGGGGGTAGGGTAACCACAGGGGTTCGGGACTCGAAGCCGACCCCTGTGGCACAGAGCACTATCTACTCGTCCATCAGGCCGCTGTCTTTAAATGCATATGCTTGTATATGTCTCTAATAGTATGTTTATTTATTTATAATATATAAATAATGTATACTTATATATAATATATATATTACATTAATAAATAAATATATATATGTATATGTGTGTTATGTTTGTATTTATGCGTTTAAAGGAAACATTGATAAATACTTATGAAAAGTTAATCAAAAAAGCAGTTGTTCCCTTACAGAAATCAACCTATTTTTGAGTTTTTATCCATTAGATTTATTAAGATGTAGCGATTTCTTTTTAATGTATGAAATATTTCACATTTCTGAAAATATAAATGCACACAAAAATGTTTATTTCATTATTTTAAAATTTAAGAAATTTTGGGATTAAAGGAGAATTAAGTTATGCATCATGCTTTGAAATACGTGTATAACTATTTATTAGTACAAATGTATTAGTGCAAATGCATTTTAAGTAAGTAAGTGTAAATACATACATTGTGAAAACATTTCAACTTTATATCTGTCTCACCTAGCTTGCTTTTAACAAAATAAAAAAGTAACTTTTATTAAGTACAAATTTAATATAAATAAAATTTGATAATAATTATTAAATTTATATTTGAAAAAATATAAATATTTTAATAATGCATTTTAATTAATTTTTTTAATTAATTTAATACTTAATTTCATAAGAAATTTGAAAAGTATAAATTTATTAAAACAATAAATAATTTTGAACATCTTTATGTTTTGAACTGTAAAATATAGATAAATGTTTTGCTGTATACAGATTTTGATTCAAAGCATTTTTCATTGGAAAAGATTAAAAAAAAAAAAAAAAATTAAATAATAAAGATAAATAAAATGAAATAATATTAAATAATAGCTAATAATATAAATAATAAAGTTAAATAATAATATAATAATAGTTAAGTTAATGAATAATATAGTAATAGTTAATAAATAAAATAAAATAATATTAAATAATAAATCATAGTTAATAATATAAATAATAGTTAAGTTAAAGAATAATATAATAATAGTTAATAAATAAAATAAATTATTAAATAATAAACCATAATTAATAATATAAATAATAGTTAAGTTAAAAATAAAGTAAGACAAAAGTAAATAAATAAATAAAAAATTATTATTTTTTAAAGTAGTTCATTTCTTTATTTTTTTATCCTATTCATAATTGTAACAAAAGAAAACTCCTCAAAAATTCATAAAAACTGATTTTCATGGCCTTCACTAACTCAATAGAATATTTAATTGTTTACTTATTTTAATAAAAAGTTCCTAATAAAATTGCTATTTTACTCAGAAAGCAGTAAAGCCCTTAATTCTCGATTCCCCCCCCTTTCCTCAAAAAAAAAAAAAAAAATGCTTTAAATTTCCCACAATATTTTCCCCGTTTCCAACATGTCACGTGAACCTCACTGCCATGACCAGGCAGTGACTTTTCCGGGAATAGAGACCCCCCTTTTATGAGGGGTCGGTAAACGTTTGATGTGTTCTCACACATCACCCCCAAAAGTGTCTGATTTACGCAGACGAGACCGTTTCCTGACAACATAAATAACTAAAGTTTACTGCACTTTGAGCCGTAAACAAAAAATACCGCCCCATACCAATACCGGTTTATCTATGAAGAGTAAAAGATTTTTATTCTTTATGAGGCAAAATATCGACAAGATACTACACCACGCAGGGGCTAAGAGATGGGTATATCACTTGCGTGTGAAATGGTGGTGGGATATAAAAAAAAGGTAAGTACTAGTATGGGGAGTTTAATGGTATTGGCATATCATTGTTGGAATGGGTCTGTTACGTGGATGTCTGTACGTGATTTCGGTACTGGATCTTGGAAAAGTATGTTGGACAGGATCAAGATATCTTAAATGATATTTTCTGCTATAGGCTGCTACCATTTCTAGGAAGGATAGGTTCTTTTCATTTTGTACTTGTAGATCATATGCTATATGAAACAAATTTGTAAGAATCAGTTTGTTGATGTATGCTTTCTTAATTTATTATTAAACTGATTAAGTTATGCTGTATTATTGGTTGTATTATATTTTACAATTGCTGCTCAATTAAAATGGTATCGATTTTGTCAAAAATTTTTTTCATTTTTCTGTTGGTGGCTTCACCGTTTCTCGCCAAATAGCCATCAAGTATAAGTCCTGAGCCTTTTATCTCGAAATGTGTTAGATGTCTAATGGGAAGTCCACCTTGAAATGTGAAACATTCAGTTGCAAATTTGCAAATAATTGCCTATTTCTAATTAAAATGGTGTCTAATTTTGTCAACATTTTTCTATTAGCGGTTCTCCCATTTCTCGCCAAATCGCCATCAAGTATTTGAACATTTCATCTCGAAATGCGTTAGATATTACGTGGGGTTCTACCTTGAATCGGGTCAAACATCGAGTTAGAAATAGCCAACTATTTATAAATTGGCAATTAATATATAATTTCAAACCTTTAGCAAAAGTTAATTGGGTTTAAAGTTAGTTATTTTCGTAAAATGTTTATTTTTTTAATAAACTCAAATGTATAAATTATATTATAAAAAAAATATATTAAATTTTTTTTTTTTTTTTTGAAGAATTTCCTTTATGAAAACTTTCAATTAGTAAAATGAAAATATTTTCGAAATTAGATTTTCATGTTTCGATCATGTATTGTGCAGTGCTATTCAACATTAAGGAACTTTTCAGTTTTCGTTGATTTTCTCCAGAAATGCTAAACAGATTTATAACAAATTAGATATGAATATAGGTTTATCTAATAGTTGCGGAAGACCTAAGAAAAGAGCTTAAAATACGACAAAAAAAGTGGACCAAAAGAATTGACCCTAACAGCTTCTATAAGGAATTATACTGGAAATCAGGTACTCAATACTATTATTTCTCCAATGTGTTTTTCAAGCCCTAATAGTCTCTCGGAGGCAAAATGCGAGTTGCTGTTTTCCTTCCAAAATATATTCAGAAGCCGTTTAACATTCTACAAAGGCCATAGACTTCGGTTCAGAGACCAATGAGGGATAGTCCTGTTAGTTGAATGAGTCCCTTTTCTAGATCTACATTCTCTTGGAGAGAACCAGGGACACATTCCAACCTAATTATATCTAGAATTATGCTATACAGTTATGACTATAGATCAACCTTAACAATCCATTCGACGAATATCTTGCTTTCAAACAATTCTTCTACCAGATGAGCTCTTTATCGTACATTAAAATGAAATCAGTACCAAAATCACTCCTCAAAAGGCAAACATATGGCTTAACGATCTTATGTCTATACCTGAAAGGATCACAGGAACTCTACTATCAAATATATCTGCTACAATTTTCACTGCCACAGTAATCCCTGAAGTTGGAATTGTTCCTGGTTCTCTCCAGATGAATGTATGTCCAGAATCAGGATTCATCAACAAACAGGACTGTCCTTCATTGATCTTTGGACCAAATGTTTGTCCAATGCCAAACCAAATGTCTGTGTTTGTTGTAGACTGTTAAACCACTTCTCCTGCACGCCGTATTGGGCTTGGTGCAAAATCTTCTTGCTAAGTGTAGCCTTTTGGAAATAGTAATCCTGAAAATACGGTCACGATGAAGGCCCGAAGAAGGTTATGAGACAGCAGATACTGCTATTGTACTACTAATTCACACTGTAGTGGTTTGTCGCTTTATGTTCATCTTGTGCACACTTTAAGCTAAATAAACCGGGACCTACAGTTTAACGTGGATTCCGAACCACCAACAAATCCACAATGTAATGGAGAATTTTGTATCTCCATTGTCTATCCTGAATCTCGGACGGCTTTGCTAGGACCTTCTTTCAACGAATTCTTGGTCGCTGGGCGTCACATTTCAATCTCTTGCCATCTGCATTTGAGACTGCAATACTTCCAGTCCCTCCTTCATTATTAACCTATTCATTCCATCATCCATTCTGGAATAACTCCTTTAACTTCTTGATTTTGAATTCCCCCAAATATTGCAAAAATAAATTATTATCCATGCATCATTTACACTCTATACTAATAAATCAACTAAACATAAAAGTAACTTGATTTTTTGGTCGTTATTTTTATACTTATAGATTTAAAATGAAAATTATTCCACAAAATAAAATAAATAATATTTTATTGCTATATCATTGCACAAAAGTGTTTTTGCTCTTATATTAATTTTCTTGAAAAATATATAAATAAATAATATTATCTCATTTCTATAATATCTCAATAATATCTCTACATTAATATCTCATTTCATAAAAATAAAAAATCTTTCTTATTTTTAACACGGTAATGATGTAGCATTAAAAGTATCTTCGTAAGTGATTTGTAATTTCATTAGATTACAAAAAAAAAAAAAAAAAAAAAAAAAAAAACCCCATCTAAATACAACAACTATCTTACTTTTTTGTTAAAATAAAAATTTAAACACATGTAATGTAATTTGCAATTTTTTTTCATGTAAATTAGTTTATCTTTCTTGAAGAGATAAAATTATTGAATTATTTATGTATGAAATAAAATGAATTAATATTCATGTATAGCAGGAAATACAATTAATTACGGTTAGTTTTAATTCTTAAACATAAAATAACTCTTAACTTATAAAAAGATCCCATTAAAAAAAAAATGGAAAAAAACCCTCAATAATTGAATTTTTTTTTTCTCTACTTTTTTTGCCGATGAATTTTTTCAATTATTATCTATTATGCTCATAAAAAGTATCAAATAACCAAATAATGATGTCATCAAAGTAATTGATGCGAATACTTTTTTGAACTCACAAGATAAGTGAAATGCTCGCATAATGTAAGTACAAAAACTTCCATTAATGTTGTTTTTTGCTCTTTACTGTGGTAATTTAAATTTCAAGTGACATACCTTAATGATGCTTAAGTTGTTAAATTTATGAAACGTAAATATGAGGGAATATTTTTTTATCTTTTACAATTTTTTTATTTTAAGCATCATGTAATTTGGGTTTTGGCTGTAAAGATTAAAAAAAAAAACAAGTTTTATTTAAAGTATGGGTATATAGTAAAGGATTTCATTGAATTAATAAAAATAGAGATCGTATTTATTGTATTAAAAAGGGCAAATTGACGACAAAAAAAGTTGAAAATTCTCACAAATAGATTTGAAAATCTCTTTATACATATTCAGACTTAACAAAAGGGAATTTGAAGCTTGTCGGATATGGCCCTAGGCAACATTTTAATTTATAGATTCTCCCTTTTTTTCCTGATTTACACCCTTTAATTTTTTCAATTTAATAAGAGAGTTTGTATGGGTTTTTATAGAACCTAATACCCTAAATCTAATGGTATTTTCAATTTTCTTCTACGACCCAAATAAAATTTAAAAGTTGAGATAAGGATTAGGGCTAAAATTAGAGTATGCTATGTGTTTTACATTAGTGTACTTATATTACAGTGCTTAAATTTTTAAATACCTGACTATAAAATTTCTATACATTCATTCTCCAGTCTGATATAACATAGGAAAAATAAATACTGGCCAATGTCTAACAAACAGCTAATTCTTCAAAAATTAAAAAAATCATTTAGTATTTCAGTATATTATTATTTTTGAAAAATCAAACAAAATCAATTTAACCAAAGTAACTTATCAATAAAATTTTCAATTAGTGTCAAGGTTAATAGCTGTAATATGGACATGAAATAATTTATTCGTAAATGAGAATTCCCTGAAAGATTCTTTTTAAATTCTTATAAATTATATTAATATTATAGAATAAAATTATATTGTCTGAATGTTAGTATGAGAGATTATGATAAGATGGTGAAATTTGTAGTGGTTGTGTTTTCGGAGTAGTAGTAATAAATAGTAGTTAATATTTAGCGATGAATAGCGGTAGTTATTGTGTAGCAGTAATTAGCGGCGGTTAGTATTTAGTAGTAGTTAGAGATATTTAGTGTGTAGTGGTATTTTAGTGTATAGCGGTAGTTTGTGTATAGCCTTCGTTAGTATATAGGGGAGGAGTGTATAGCCGTAATTAGTATACAGGGGTAGCTAGTGTATAGCCGTAATTAGTATATAGGGTTAGTTAGTGTGCAGCTTTAGTAAACGATAGTTCTGAATAACTATAGAGTGTAGGGATATTTAGCGGTAGTAAGTAGCTATTGGGTAGTAATAATTATCTGTAATAAGCAGTTAATGTGTAGCAGTTAGTAGTAGTTAATGTACAGCAGTCATTTGCAGTTAAGGAGTAGAAGTAGTTAGTAGTAATTAATGGGTAACAGTAATTAGTAGTAGTTAGCAGTTTATGTGTAGTAGTAGTTAGCCGTAGCGTGTAGTAGCAGTTAGAGATATTTAGTTTGCATCAGTAGTAAGTATATAAGGGTAGTTATTGTGTAGAAGTAGCTAACATATATTGATAGTTAGTGCATAGTTGTAGTTTGCGATAATGCATATCGTTAGTTACCGATAGTTAATGTTTAGCAGTAGTATCTGTAGTTAACGGAAGTATTTTCAAACGAAAAAGTCAAGAACCGCATAGCTTCGAGTTAGAGTAAGTCGGAATAGTATAAGGTACTATAGTGTATAAAACTATTTACTAAAATGTATTTAAATTGTGTAACAGGAGGTTAGAGGATTTTTATTTTGTTCAAAAGAAAAATGAAATAAATCGTATACATAATTATTGAAAATTTATGAAATACTTATACCTTAATACCTTTACACCATCTTTAAATCAAATAAAACTCATATGTGACAAATATCCCTCATAAATTGCACATTTTTTTCCATATAAATGGTACGTCTTTCTCTTCTTATCCCACACATCAATAAGCAGTCCAATCAATTGCTGCATAGCTAGAATTCGTTATCCTCTAAGCCAACATCGAAGGTCAATTTTTACCACCCCGCCGGTTCTCTTGAATTGGGTCCTCCTCAAAAGATGGGAATTCATCTCTTCTCATTAGGGGAGTAATCCCACTGATGCCTTCGCCAAACGATTATTTTTATGGCCCCCCCACCCTCCTGATCACCCCCCCCTTCCACAAAGGGTTTAACCATTCGCAGTTGTGTCCGGCCACTTGATTAGTTGTCTTGCGGTCAGGGACGTTAGGCCAGACGTACTAATTAAATTGATGTTGCTAAGACCTCCTTTCCGTTCTCCAATTTGCTGGGGCTTTTGTGAGGTATCAAAGGTTAAGGGCTTTCTGTGCGCCGGGGCGTTTTTTTTATTTTATTCGGATTTAAGGGGGTTTCATTTTGCAGTAATTAATTTCGACAAATCGGAGGAAAAGTGTAGAGACCAAGCAAAAGAGAAAACAATTATCGTAGATGTGATGATGTAATTATTAAGGTATTATATGGCAAATTGAAATTATGAAAGGCATTATAAAGATAAATAAAAATATTAAGGTGTTATAACAGTTATTAAAGTATTAAGGTGTTACCATAGTTATTAAAATTATGAAGGTATTATAATGAAAATCAAAAAGTTAAAAGGATTATAAAGGTTATTAAAATTATAAATGTAATTGAAAATTAAAAGGTAATGTAAATATAAGTTAAGCTATAAAAGTAAGAAGGTAAAATGCAAGGCTATAAAGGTAATTATGAAGTTATTATAAATATAATTGAGGCTATAAAGGTAATTTAGACAATAAAAGGAACTGTAAATATAATTTAAGTTAAAAAAGTAATTAAAATTACGAAGTTATTATAAACATAATTGAAGGTATAAAGTTAATTGAAAGGTAATTAAAATAATAGAAGTAAAATACAAGTATTTAAAGTTATAGTGATATAATGGAGATAAATAAAATTATAAATTTCTTTAAAGATACTAAACTATTTTATAATTTTAAAAATATAAATTATAATAATTTTATTGTATATAGAAATTTTAATTTTATTATTGAAAAAAAATAATTTTTAATTTTATTAATTTTTTAATTTTATAGTATTATCATAATTTCCGTTTTACTATCAATATAATCAAAGTTATAAAAATAATTGAAATT
The DNA here is from genome assembly GCA_021605075.1 of Caerostris darwini. Classification (NCBI taxonomy): domain Eukaryota; kingdom Metazoa; phylum Arthropoda; class Arachnida; order Araneae; family Araneidae; genus Caerostris; species Caerostris darwini. The sequence goes on along the minus strand of BPLQ01003486.1, from coordinate 515,042 downwards.
ATAATTAACAAAAGTCAGTAAAATTATTTAGGTATAATAAAATTAATTAAAACTATGAGCGTAAGATTAAGTAATGAATGAGACTATGACAATATGATACAAATCTATGATTTTTGTAACATCATTTCTGGCCAATAATAAATAACACCGTATAACCCATAGACTTAATTTTCGATCCCAAAAGCATAAAAGACCTTATAAATTGCAGCAATATTAATACGAGAAACCCGTATATATTCGCACCTGTTCTTTGACGTAATCTACACTAATAAAATTCTGTTTTTATACGTATGCTATAAAATTAAAAAAACATTTTACATTTTTAAATAGTGTTTCTGATGCAATAATCATATAAAAATTATTATGAAATTAAGATAATAAAAACCAAACAAAATTACACATTTAAGAACTATGGTGAAGAGAAAATAGATTTTTTCCGGAGACATTTTTCCGGTGGTTTCTAATCTTCATAATTACTAGAAAGAAGAAAATTTCGATTCATATTATAGTAAATCAATTGTTAATTTGGTGTTCATTAAGGAATTTTTATTTAACTATAACCCATTTTTATTTATATTCCTTTCTTTATCTTTAGAAGGGTTATTTTTTATGTTTAGACGATGTTTTGTTATAATCTTTTCTTTATGTTTAGAAGGTTTTTTATTTAGAATGTGAATGTTTATTTAGAATTTTGTGTTATATTTCTTTGTTTATGTTTAGATGTATTTCTTTATTTTCTTTTCTTTATTATTTCAAAGTGTTTCTTCTTTCTTTATGTTTAGAAGTGTTTTTTAAATTTTTACAAAGGTTACTTGCGTTATATGCCTTTCTTTATGTTTTTAAAGATTTTTTTTTTTTTTCTCTTACAAAAAATTCTGTCAATTGTTAGATCGCGCAATACAAGAATTAAATGAATTATTAAATGGTTGTGTTATGGAATTAATTTGTATTAATTTTCCGAAAAAAAATATTTCCATAGATTGCAAGCCAATGTTTATAGATTGCCCATAGAGTATTGTCTATAAAACGGACATTAAAAATATGAGTATGTTTAATGTGTAACTCGCGGAATAGATGCAGAAAATTATGATCATTTGATTTTGTGTAGTTTTTATATCTACTTTTAGTTTACGTTTTATGTGAATACCAGCTGAATTACCCAATATTTCCCATACTCATCTGGAAAGAATTGATACCAAACAAAAAAGGCAACAAAATTGAATGAATGCAAACTTCAAAAAAACGAATCTGCTTTTACTCATATTTCGTAAGCGAAAATAAAAGAAGTGAAAAGATGATTTCAGTAAGTAATTCCAGGCAATCGCTTATCGATGCATTCTGATTTAAGCTTTTGTTCTCAAAGAATGTGCATTTAAGGCTTAGTGTGACCAATGTAAAACATAGAATTATTCAATGTTCATTCGTATATTGGAATATTTTACTCCAAAAATTTGACTCCCCCTCCCTGTACCTTTTAAATCCTTCATGGTGGTTAGAGAGAATTGAAACTACCATCGGACTCAGGTCGATAAGATCTCTAAAAATCTTTACTAAAAACGCAACCGTACCCTCTACTTCAAATGAGGGAATCAATGGGTGGAAATCAGAAGGAAGAGGGGGCATCTCTAAATTTTGAAATAGCTTATATTTGTATATAAGAATTTGAAAATTATAGTTTTCTGCAATATTTACACAGAAGTTTAAAAGGAATAGAAGTTTATCTGTGTTTAAAAGATATGTGTTCCAAGTAATAAATTCATACATATTTGTTCCTACTGAAAATAAAAATTAGCAATTTGTATATCACGTAGATTATGCACTTGATAAGACTACAGGTAAATATACTATATTTATAAGACTGTATACAAATTAAATATTGATTTAATTTATTTTAATAAAGGGATATAATGTTTAATATTCCCCAAATATTGAATATCTCAAAATATCGGTTGGAGTTCATCTAATATTTATACTTAAAGGTGATTACCTTGCTTTAAAATAATCAGCAAATAAGAATTATATCTATATAAGTAAAAAGCGATGAAAAATGAATTATATGCATCCAAAACATTCAAAAAGATTTCAATAGTTTGACATGATTCTTTTGAATTTTTCTTTGGGAATAAAAAGAATTTCATTGATACGTGATTTGTTTACCAGTTAAATGCGATGATCCTTAGAGTAAAGCGATGAAAAATGAATTATATGCATCCAAAACATTCAAAAAGATTTCAATAGTTTGACATGATTCTTTTGAATTTTTCTTTGGGAATAAAAAGAATTTCATTGATACGTGATTTGTTTACCAGTTAAATGCGATGATCCTTAGAGTAAAGCGATGAAAAATGAATTATATGCATCCAAAACATTCAAAAAGATTTCAATAGTTTGACATGATTCTTTTGAATTTTTCTTTGGGAATAAAAAGAATTTCATTGATACATGATTTGTTTACCAGTTAAATGCAAATTAAAAAATAAATTTGACATTTTTCTTTGGGAATAAAAAATAAATTTTGTTTACCAGTTAAATGCGATATTCAAAAAGATTTCAATAGTTTGACATGATTCTTTTGAATTTTTCTTTGGGAATAAAATTTCATTGATACGTGATTTGTTTACCAGTTAAATGCAAATTAAAAAATAAATCATTGATATATTCAACATTGAAAATAAAAATAATTGATCAGTTGTAGAAATAATTTTTATATTCCAATTTTTTAAAAAATTATTGAGGTTAAAGTAAGTAAATTTTACCAATTCATACCCTGATGATCAAAAGTTGTTGAACATTTTCTACGCCTGCTTTGAAATAACTAGGTAGAAAATAATTTATTACAGTAAATAATCTTCCCTGAATTATTTTCTAAATACTTCCACAGTGAAGCACTAAAAAAAATATATATATATATATAAATTGAAACGTCTCTCCAAATTCATAATTTTTTTTTTTTTTTTATATCAAACATTGCAAAACTATCTTTTTTCTTAAGATCAAGGAAACTTCTACGCAGATAAGGATCGCCGATTGTTTTTGAAGAGCAGTTTTAGCTCGATATTGCCTGATGTAATCTCAAATTGGAACAGACACAAAAATTTCAAACAATTCCTCTAGTGGAAAAAGTTGTATGATCAAAATTCCTACCATCCTACCATTCCATTCCTACTTTCGACCATCGTGTCTGTGGTGTCAATTGTGTGTTTGGGTTGGCTTTCTACTTAACTACTTTTCCACTTGGCTCACTTCTCTGAGCTTTATAATGCTAACTAAAATCATAAAATCACAAAAAAGAAATAATTACAATCTATAAAATACGAATGCTTTTAAATAATTTAAATATTCCTATATGGAAAAGATAAATAGAAAACAAATGAAAGCAGAAACAAATTATCAGGTTGATTATTATTATCTCAGCAGAAAACCTATACGTCGTGTAGTCATTGATGATTAGGCTGCTTCTAATAAACAATGAACATTTAAGGATTATCATGGGAAGAATTTTTCTCTTACTACAACAGTATGTAAAGCAAGCACTCTTCTGATGGAGAATAATGTAGACAAGTAGTAATGTAGAATTCTTGAATTGACACTTTTGAGATTTAAACGAATACCACCCTCCTTTTCTCTACACACAATTTCAGCTGCACTCCGCCCAAATTATAAAGGTATATCTCAGCTAGACATAGTAGTTAAATCACATTGGGGCAAAAAAACGTAAATTAATTTTGCCGGCATGCGGACAAGTATAGTCATATGTGGATAATTTAACGTGAAGTTTGACTTATACTTTACCACAGAAATTTCTATAATAATAAGATTCATATTTTTTCTTCTTCATCTTCTTTGGTCCAACAGCAACAAGGTGGTTCAAGGCCGTCTGCCTATGGTCAGATTTCGAGATAAGAGACGTTTTCATTTTACGGGGTAGTACTGCCAGCCCTACTCCCAAAGCTCCACAGTCATATTAGACCGGGAACTACGGTTTAAAGTGGAATCCGAACCACTACAAACATCCACAGCACCGCTGGGACTTGAAGCCGAGACCTGTGGCACCTAGTGTCAGAGCGGCAGTCACTCGGTCAGGCCTCTTACATCTTCTCTGTGTGAAAATAACCCAGTACTTAATCATGTGAAGATATATAATTGCATATCGAGTTCCACCGCTCTCTTACACTTTATATTTAAACATTTAGGCTAATTACGTCTTAGAACTTTGAGATTTGGACTTCTGTTTTCAAATTTGGGTAATGCAATTCTATACGGTATGCTTGATTTTATTAATCTATCTCGTATATCGTTACCACTGCGGCTGATGCTTCCGTAACTAAGTTGGCACAGCGCTCTCATCATTATCGGAAATAAATTCACTTTCATTATCAATTCAAGAGAATTGTGTTATATATGAGCGAACTTCTTCGTACATTTTAAAATCATCAAAGGCGCAACTCTCTCAATTATTTCAGCTGTTGACCTACACTGCCAACAGAATAGTATCTGGATGACCAAAATATGTATTTTTATTCCAATAATACATCTAATATACTCTTTAATTTATTAAGAATAAACCGGTTTTTCCTTAAATCCTGCTATATTAAATGCCTTGACTTTTATTCCGACAAGACGACTAAGTTTTAATATTAAACCATTCTGATGCATATACATTAACAGCACATTATGCTAAAACTTTCAATTTACCTGAGAAATGTTTTGTTGATATATGTAATCTTAAAATTTTTTGATTCCTTTAACCAGCTAGAATAACTCAATATTTTTTTTTCCTTTTTGGACCCTTCCGTGATAAACAAAGAGCATATATGTTTCCGTGACAAACAGTTGGAAATGTTTTAATATATTTTTTATCAACAGCAACATCAGGCAAAGAGATTTCCGTTTTTTCCAAAGTTAATTACAGAGATTTCTTTGTACAATTCTAGCATTTTTCCCCAATTTCTTGAATGTATTTTTAGGTCCATTCGCTTTTCCATCAAAATGGTGGATAACATAATGGTATTTCATTTGTATGTAGGACCATACATTTGAAATAATGCAAAAGATGTTCCAGTAGTTCCATCAACATAGATCAACAATTTTCTCTGAAAAAGTCAATAATATTTGTTTTTATTTTAAGAGAAAGTCCAAGTATAGGAGTTTCATGAGCAAGATTTATAGATCCTGATTCTGAAAGTAGAACAATATGCTCTCTTGTTATCTATCATTTCTTCTTCCTTAACCCAAATTAAAAAGTCTTTTAGGCGACCCATAGTCCGGTGATCCCAATTGCATCTTACCTTATAAATTTTTTGGGGCTTTTAATCTTTCCTTTCTGCTATTGCTACGATCATCCATTTAAAAGAATCAATTTCAATTATTATTATAGTACCTGTTAAAATATATTTATGAGTATTGTCCACAGTTTGTTCTGCATTTGGATTGTCAAAACCTTGCGCTAAATTAACTTTAGACCTCATTTACAAAGTTGAAGGATAATCTTTAAAGGTTTGGTTTGGTATGCCGTTCTCTACGGTTATTTTGTGCACACTTTGGGCTAACAATTTTGGCTAAGACCGGGACCTACAATTTAACATGAATTTCGAATTACTCACAAACATCCATGCCATCGTCAGGATTCGAAGCCTGCGGTACCAAAGGCCAGAGCGCTAGCCAATTGACCACTAGGCCGCATTCTTAAATATATATCTATATAACAGAAGATAAAATCTATCTGCTCTTTTTTTTTTCACTGTCTTGCAATTGAACAGGTTTCTTTTCTTTTTACAACCTTTTCATTGCATTACAGTTCTTGTTCAAATATTTTACTTTCTTTAATACCAGTATTTCCAATTATCATTCTTAAAAAGGTCCTTTGATCCGTTAAAAATAGTAAAAAAAAATCTTTTAGCCACAGGTAATTTAGCTTTGCAAGTACAGATTAAAAATTCTTTGAATATGCAGTATGAATTATCAAAGATTTTCCTCGCTGATTTTCTAAATGATACAACATTTTTCGAAGAACGTTTTAACTTAATTTGTCAAAGAATTTTTAATATTCCGATATTTTTATGGTATCTTATCTCTTATCCTATCCAATATTTGTTGGTCCTTTACAATTGCAATGGAACTTTTTTTTTCCGATAAATTTTTGAGATGTTTTATTATTGGTAAACACATATCAGTCAACACATATCAGTACCTGGTCATTTTATGTTTTTTCTTAAACTTAGAAACATTCTAAATATATAGTAAAACTTTCTAAAATATATTATATTCTTTAACTATAAATAATAATGAAAAAAATCGATTAGTGAATAATAAAAAAATTGAATTGAACTGTGAACTATTGAAAAATTAGTTGTTGGTTTGAATCGAACCTAACAAACAATACTAAAGAATTAGCATATAATTTTAAGATACCATTTTAAATACTTATAAATATAAATACCATTATTTTCAGATAATTTGAAAAACTTTCATTACATTTTTTAAGTGGAATTAAACAGTTTAAATATCGGAACTTGAAACTATTTGAACATGAACATTTATCTATTGAACTATTTGAAATTGAAATTGAAACTATTTGAACATGCACATTTAACTGTTTTAAATTATCTGCATTTGTATTGTTTCTTTGTAATAATTTTGAAATAATAAGAGTATTATATTAAAAAAAATGGGAAATGAAGAATAAATTAAAAACGGATGCAAAAGTCTGTTTACAAAACATTTGTAAAGAAATTAGAACTTTTAACTACAGATAATACTAAAACGATCAAACACTTAAAGAAATTATTTATGTAATAGCCAAAGCAACTTCAAAAACACAACAATCGAATTGTAACCATCAACAAACCCAGAAAACCAGGCCAAAGAGTGAACATATAACTCAAGATCCTATTTGGGGCTCAATGAATCTGCTTGCACCAAGAAAGCTGCAGTAAAATCAAATTATAAAAACGGGAACCCAATACATAATTCACCGCTTAAGCAGAAGTTAGCGGCGACATCCATTTTAATTCCACCGCTCTTTACTCTGCTCACGTATGTAGGCAGTAACCTGGAATTCCTGGAAAATATTGTACAAACCCCCTTCTAATTTCTTGAAAAGCAATAAATTCGCTGACTTCCTCGCGCTCGGGCATTGGTACGTGAGAGTCCTCTTAAGTTGTCGAAGCCGTGGCGTGTAGGGTCATTAAAAGCTGAATTATAAACCTGCTGGATTTCCTGGACTAAAAGGGAGCGGATAGTAGATGAAAAGAGTCAGAGATTATCGGCGGTTGAGGGTTCGTTGAATTATTTGATGGCTATGCGTGTCGCGTTCCGTCAGAGAATCCCTGAATGAATTAGAGATTATAGAATTGGTTTGATGAATGTGTGTTGCTGAGGCAGGATATTGCCCTAGTGGTAACCAGCGTAGTTGTCTGATTCTTGTTACAGCTCTGAGTTGCTCAGTTAGGGAAGATGAAAAGGTTTTTTTTTTTTTTTTTTGAACGAATGAATCTATTCTATCTGAAGACTTAAGGAATGAATTACGGATTATATAATTGAATTGATGTTAGTTTCAAAGGAGGATATTGCGCAAATTTTCACACAGATATAACCTGTGCAGTTTCTGTGGTGCAATGATAATTTGTTCAGTTATCGGGCCCAAGGGCTAATATTTTTTTGTTCCAATGCAGCTGGCAAACACTTAGACACTTGCCTTTGATGCTTTAAGGCAATCGCCTTAAGTCAAGAGTGCGACGTTACTCACTTAGCACTACCCAGGAGATAAGTGTAGCATGAAGATAAGCTACGGGCGCAGAGTAACACTACCCCCGTAACGCTCTACGATCATATTAGAGTCGTATTCTATCTGAAGAATACCAGAATGAATTACGGATTACAGAACTGATTTGATGAAGTCGTGCTTGAACGGAAGATATTGCCAAAATCGTCATGCGGGTGTAAGTTGCTCAGTTTCTCTGGTACAATGATAATTTAGTTAGTTAGTGTGCCCAAGTGTTAATATATGAATCCGATGTCGCATCCTATCTGAAGAATTCCAGAATGAATTACGGATTATAGAGTTGATTCGATGAATTTGTGGTTGAAAGAAGGATATTGCAAAAATCGTCGCGGGTAACTTGCGTAATTTTGTGACTCTGGTATAATGAGTTTGCGTTCCATCGGAGAAATCCCTGAATGAATTAGAGATTATAGTATTGATTTGATGAATTTGTGTTGCTGAAGCAGGATATTGACCGAATCTTCCTCCAGCGGTAACCAGCGTATGTGTCTGATTCTTGATATAGCTGTGAGTTGCTCATTTAGCCCTCAGATGGGAAGATTTTTTAATCTAATGAATCTATTCTATCTGAAGACTTCCAGAATGAGTTACGGATTATAGAACAGATCCAGAAGCAGTGCTGATCAATTTATGTTTGAAAGTGGGATGTTGCATAAATCATCATAGGTTTTTTTTTTTTCTAATGCAGCTGGCAAACACTTAGACACTTGTCTTTGATGCCTTAAGGCAAGCGCTGCACCGACGTTACTCACTTAGCATTACCCAGGAGGTCGTGTAGCTTGAAGATAAGCTACAGACGCCGAGTAACACTACCCCCGCAACGCTCTACGATTATATTAGACCGGGACCTACGGTTTTAAAATGGATTCCGAATCACTACAAACATCTATGGCACTGCCGGGACTCGAACTCGAAACCTGTGGTACCAAGTGCCAGAGCGCTAGCCACTCGGCCATTCAGGCCCCTAAATCCTCATAAGTAATTTGCTCAATTTTATGACTCTGGTGTAATGATAATTTGCTCAGTTAGCGCGCCCAACGGCCAATGTAGGAATCTGATGTCACAATATATCTGGAGAATTCCAGAGTGAATTCCAGATTATAGATCTGATTCAATGAAATTGTTGTGTCGAAGAAAAGCATTGTCCAAGTAGTCTGACAGAAATAACTTGCGCAGTTTCTCTTGTACAATGGAAATTTATTCAGTCAGTGTGCCCTAAGACCAATGTATGAATCCGGTATCCTTTCTCTGAAAACTTTCTGAATAAATTACGGATTTTGTCTCGATGAAATCTTTGTGTCAAAGAAGATTTATTGCCCAAATCATCATGCAGAGTAATTTGAACAATTTCCTGACTCCTCGTAATAACTCCTCTTAACTTAGTCAGTTAATAAGCAATAAGGATGAGGTATGCATGTTCCTTTAATTCAGAGTTTTTCTAGAATCGAGAATAACTGAGAGTCTGTATAGTATTGTAAGATTATAACAGTTTTTGTAAGTGTACAAGAAAATAAAATATTCCCTATTTTATTTGGATATTTTTTATTGAACCGAGTTCATAAGTTTTTCGTGTTTTATTCCTGACCAAACCGAAATTGAATTGTTCCTTATAAAGAAAGCAGGAGATAGCAGTCACTGCATTTAGAAACAAAGACTCGATGGCGATTGTGAGAATGTGTCTCACATCGGTAACCATGCTGCCTGGCGCATAATTTTCTCCTTTACAACACGCAAGTGCTTGGGTAACTGATGCGGTTATTTCTTGAAGTCCTTCTAGAGGGCAATTTTCTTCCTTCAACACCCATTGCTGGGTTGTTCGCGGCATACGTAAGTGGAATTCGAAGTCCATCGAAGCTTAAAAAAAAATTGCTCAACTGTAGTGCAAGAGGGCACATATTCGAATCTACTGAAAATGTTCTTGTAATTACTGCTTTCAGAAAAGAGGAGTATGGATAAGGAATATACATTGATAGTTAGGCTTAGTTATAGTTTAACAAGTCCTTGGAACTCTCTAGTAGCGAGATTCGTATCTCCCATAAAAAAAGTTAGTAAGTTATAAGTAATCAAACGGTTCATCTTTGATTGAAATAGATAAGGGGATGAACGAAATGCAAAAAGTTTTTCTAAAAGATGTATAAAGAGAGATGCATTTTTTAAATAATTTTTAGTAATGTCATGCTCAGAGATAATACTGCGATACTAAGTTTTGTGTTTGAATAAGGTATGTTTATTTATGAAGCATTGCATCTTTCTAGTACTGTTAAAGGTAAAGAATGTATTTAAATAACAACATTTCGGAAGAGGTACCACTATAGTGCAACAACATTAGTATTTCCCCGCTAGTGCATAATGTTTTGGATTTTGAAGTTGAAGAAACCAAGGAACAGCAGACGGTGAAGTATTTTGACAGTGCCATTTTTTAATATAGATATTAAGTTTAAAGATTTTTATAAGAATACAAGGAACGAAAATACAAGGTTAATTTAAAAAATGTAAGAGTAAGATTATAAGGTAATCAGTATACGTAAATAGTATAATAAAATAAAATAAGGATAGTAAGTATAAAAATGTAAGTATAAGGAAAAAATTAATATTACTTTTTTCAAATAAATAAGATTAATTCAATAAAATCAAAATCCATTTTAATTAATTATTTAATTAAAAAAAATAAAATTGGATTTGATACTATAATTCTTCCAATATGCAAAACTTGTCTAGCGAAGTTAGATTAATCAAACAATTCTAAAGTGATTAAAAATACAATTGCATAGAAATACCAATGATTAAAGCAAACAAATGAAAATTCCCTTAACATTAAAACGTACTTCTTTGCATTATTAAAATTCCTTTCCATATTTGAAAACAAATACTTCAAACGTAAACAAGAGTTCATAAGTGTAAATTCCGAGCAGCATGAAGAAATAAAAGGCATTTCTCATTTAAAAGCATTTGTTTAATCTTATTTATCGCGGGGCGTACTTGAAACCATCTTTAAATGGCTTTTCAGAATTAAGTGCGGAAGTATTTATTTATTCTTCGCGTAAATCTACTCCGCTATATTAACTTGCGAACAAGTAATTTTTGCATTTCTTAAAACTCTCGGAAAAATTGACAGCTTGCCCGAGGAGCAGAAGAGGTTACAACAAGAGTTAGGAAACTAGATTCCACCAAAATGGACTCACTTAACAAAAATACCCCGAGAAACTCAATTACAAGAAAATTTTTCAGACTCTGTCATACACGTAAATATTCGCTCTGCAATTATAAGAGCCAAGAGCACTTTGTTCACAGATGAAACACTCAACGATTTATTACTTGCTCAGTCTAATAAGACATGAATCAAGTTTCCTGAAGAATTCTCGTGAACATTGCGAAAAAAACCATTAAGTGAATTCAGTTAGATTAACTTGTAAGAGACTTAATACTGACAATTAAGTCGCAGATTATCGCATATGTATATGTGAAGTGGTTGCTTTGTAGTCAAGAGTTAGCAATTTATTTCATTTGCTTTGGGTTTCAATGGTACTCCTATTGGAAAGTCAAAAGAGAACTTGTATCTTCAGTTACTTGAGAATTTTTTATGCATTTATCTGCGGAAATAACATAGTATATTAATGGTAAATGAAGTAAATATTTCAATGTATTTGCATGTGAAATGTTTAAACTTTGTTGAATTTAGGAAATTTCTATTTATGCATTAAATTTAGAGGTTGTTAAGAGTTTTACTGAATAGTATGTTTAAGAATATACCAACTCTGGAGAAATTGTTGTTATAAAGTTTTTCATTTTTAAATTTCTTACATTCATAAATAGTTATTTCTATGACTATGGCAGTAGTGGTCACAATAAATCTGTAAGCAAAATGAAAATTTTTCATCATCTAGTAATAAATGCTTTTTTTTTTCATTTTTCTTTTCCTTGTATTGATAAATAATTTCATCATCCTTTTTAATGGTTTGGAACTTATACGTACGGTTTTCAATTATCTGAATTCAGTTTAATTTGCTTTTACTTGAACAAACTGACTCGTGTCTGTTCCTCACACAAATCATATATTTGGTTTAGCACTTTCGTATTTTGGGGATGCTCTAAAATTTTTATATTATTATATTGAATTGATGAAGAACGAAAGTATTTCATTTTTATAATTTTAGTGTTGTTTTTATTTCTTTACTTAAATAATGTAAATAAATGTATACCTAGGCCTGAGGAAACCTCCATAACAACAAATGAATGGAATTGCTTTCTTCATTTACTCGAGGTCTGCTTTACAGGTTCTTAATAAAGATTTTCAAATATGATCTTGAACATTATTTCTCTTTTAGAACAAATCCACTCCTTGCACAGAATGCAATAGATCCCTGTTCAAGTAGATTTGGAAATTAATGAAATTGCACATTCTTTGGCGAAGAGTAATAAGAAGTCTGGATAAAACTATCATTCCTTCTTCCCTTGCAGATGCAAATGCCTTGGCAAAATATAAATATACAATTCCTTCTAAGATCAGAACTAAACACCAAATTAGAGAACTAAATGTCGACGACAAAAACCCTACTACTATCAAAAGATACCAATTAAACCACAGATTTAAAAGATACCACAAAAATATGAAAATTTCTGCTAATGGCGTTAAAAAATACCAAAAATGAGGCAACTGCCATGATGTCGAATTTACTCTTCATAAGATATTTGATTGCCATACTATTGCAACCATCATGAGATGCCTGGATCATCTTTTACTCCATACATACTGCCTGGAAGACTTTTTTTACCCTAGAGGGATAACTCAAACTCCCCCCCCCAAACAATTCCCTCCCTAAATACTATTACGTGACCTAATAAAAACTGGATACAAAATAAACGCAGGTGTTATAAATTCCTCTCCTCATCCTCAAGTAATGAAGTTTTTTGCCCCTCCTCTCTCCAACAATGAAATAAGGAAGAGGAGAATAAACCCTAACACTGAAAGACACTACACAACCCTACAAAATCCTATTTGACGGTTCGAAACACGCAGCTTAGGAAGAAACTCAAAATAAAATCCCTTTAGGGAAGAAGACGCGGGGGGGGATTCTGCACTGCATCTCAGGAGGAGAAGCAAGTGGTTTGACAAGTACTCTAATCCACCTGTCCTCCTTAAAAAATGTCCCTTATTTTTTTCCAGTTTTTGTACCAATTTTTTTTTATCCTTGTATTTATCCCTTTACCTTCTATGCCATTGAACCGATTTAGACGAAGAAAAGTGATTGAAATGATGCGGATAAGAAACCGATTTAAATTGTTTGTTTTGTTTTGTTGGAAATTGCAATTTTCTGGTTGTAATGGGTGAGAAAAATATTAGTTGGATGAAATTTTGACATAGAATTTTATATACAGTGTCTATTATATGGAGAAATATTAAGCTAAAGTAGTGTGCTTTAGTGTATAATAAACTATATTTCAATGAATAAATTTTGATTCTATAAGAATAAATTTTGAATATGATAGTTATACATTCAAACATTCAATTAATGCCCTTAACATGAAGTGTTTTTAAATAAATTCAATCATGATTAATATAATGAATCACATTTAATGCCTATGTTATATTTCAATATATTACTGATAATTATTCAAATATTATTTCTTCAATGAGGTAATACGCTTTTATTTTTTTAAACAGTTCTTTCAATAAACGCTCCAGTCAATAAATCTAAGAATCCATTTTAATTTAAACAAACAAGTTCAGAACCAAATTTATTAAACCATGTATGATGGAATTTTTTTTTTGGTTGCTCTTGTTAAATTAGGTTATAAAATCAGAATCAATATACGGCTTTCAATATGTGCTATAGTTGTACCACATATTGAAGTTATTTCATAAACAAATTCAGACATTTATTTAATACTCAAATTTAGTTCTACATCTCCAAAGCAAAATACCACAGTTAATAATGGCATAAAAAAATTCCATCCAAAATAGTAAACCTTCTTTACTCTAGAGGTATAACTGATAAATACTGCTACGTGACCTAATAAACACTGGATACAAAATACACACAAGTGTTATAAATTCCTCTCCTCATCCTCAAGTTTTTTGCCCCTCCTCTCTCTCCAACAATGAAATAAGGTAGAGAAGAATAAACCCTAACACTGAAAGACACTACACAACCCTACAAAATCCTATTTGATGGTTCGAAACACGCAGCTTAGGGAAGAAACTCAAAATAAAATCCCTTTAGGGAAGAAGACGCGTGGGGGATTCTGCACTGCACCTCAGGAAGAGAAGCAAGGGGTTTGACAAGTACTCTAATCCACCTCTCCTCCTGAAAAAATTTCCCTTAGTTCGTTCCAATAGCTTTTTTGTATCCACTATTTTTTTTTATCCTTGTATTTATCCCTTTATCCTCTATGCCATTGAACCGATTTGGAAGAGAGAAGTGATTGAAATGAGGCGGATAAAAAACCGATTTAAATTGTTTTTTCATTTTTTTTGGAAATTGCTATTTTCTGGTTGTAATGGGTGAGAAAAATATTAGTTGGATCAAATTTCGACATAGAACTATATATACAGAGTCTATTATACGGAAAAATATTACGTTAAAATTTGTATTTTAGTATTTATTTTTTGTGTATATTGAATAAATTTTAAATATGATAGTGATAGTTTTTCAAACGTTCAATAAATACCCCTTTACATTTTTAAGTGTTTTAAAATAATTTCATGAGTTATGAATGATTTATAATCAGAATTTATATAATGAATCACATTTAATGCCTATGTTATATTATAATATAGTACTGGTATATATGCAAACATTACTTCTTTGATAAAGTAATACGCTTTTAATCTTTTTTAAACAGTTCTTTCAATAAACGCGCCGGTCAATTAATCTAAGAAACCACTTCAAGTTAAACGACCATGTGCAGAATCAATTTGTAAATGATGTTTTATGAAATTTTTTTTGATTTCTCTTGTTAAATTAGGTTATAAAATCGGAATCAATATACGGTTTTCAATATGTGCTATATTTGAAGTCATTTCACAAAAAAATTCAGGTATTAATTTAATACTCAAAACTAATACTATATTTCGAAAGCAGTTAATCATGATATAAAAAAAAATCTATCCAAAAACCAAACCTTCCTTTCTTTAGAGGGATAACTCAAACTGCTCCCCCTCCAAAAAACAATTCCCTCCCTAAATGATATGTGACCTATTAAAAACTGGATACAAAAGACACACAGGTGTTATAAATTCCTCTCCTCATCCTCAAGTAATGAAGATTTTTGCCCCTCCTCTCTCTCCATCAATGAAATAAGGTAGAGAAGAATAAACCCTAACACTGAAAGACACTACACAGCCCTACGAAATCCTATTTGATGGTTCGAAACACGCGGCTTAGGGAAGAAACTCAAAATAAAATCCATTTAGGGAAGAAGACGCGTGGGGGTTATTCTGCACTGTACCTCAGGAGGAGAAGCAAGAGGTTTGTTAAATACTCTAATCCATCTCTCCTCCTTAAAAATGTCCCTTATTTCTTTCCATTAGCTTTTCCACAAATTTTTTTTTATCCTCATATTTATCACTTTACCTTCTATGCCATTGAACCAATTTGGAAGAGAAGTGATTGAATGAGGCGGACAAAAAAAAAGATTTAAATTAATTTTCATTTTCTTGTTTTTGGAAATTGCAATTTTCTGGTTATAATGGGTGAAAAAAATATTAGTTGGATGAAATTTGACATAGAATTTTATACACAGAGTCTATTATATGGAGATATATTAAGTAAACAATAGTGTGTATTATAATGCATAGTGAATTATGTTTCAATAACTATATTGAATAAATTTTGACCATGATAGTGACAGTTTTTCAAACATTCCGTTATTATATGTAAAATAAATTTTATCAGGATTTACATAATTAATCACATTTAATGCCTATATTATATTCTAATATGTTTCTGATATTTATTCAAATATTACTTCTTCAGTAAAGTAATACGCTTTTAATCTTTTTTAAACAGTTCTTTCAATAAACGCGCCAGTCTATTAATCTTAGTATCCACTTTAAAATAAACGATCAAATTCATAATAAAAATTTTTAAATGACGTTTTATGAAATGTTTTTTTTTTGTTGCTCTTGTTAAATTAGGTTATAAAATCGAATCAATATACTGTTATCAATATGAACTAAATTTGAAGTTATTTCATAAACAACTTCAGACATTAATTTAATACACAAATTTAGTACTATATCTCCAAATCAAAATACCACAATTAATTATGGCATAAAAAATATCCATCCAAAATAGCAAAGCCAATATTATTTGGGAGCACCACAATATGTGATTTTCTTGTACTCTTCAGGCGATACTACAACAATAGTCAGAACAAATATATATTTGTATGTGTAACACATATAAATTATTGTCATGCAAAGTATTATGCAGTAAATAGTTCCAAATTTTCCCTATAAATCGGAGTCAATATGCAGTTTTTAATATATGCAATATTTGAAGTTATTTCGTAAAACAAATTCAGACATTAATTTAGTATTGTATCTCGGAAGCAAAATCGCACAGTTAATAATAGCATAAAAAAATTTCAATCCAAAATAACAAACCTTCTTCACTCTAGAGGGATAACTCAAATCCCTCCCTCCAAAAAAATTCCCTCCCTAAATACTGATACGTGACCTAATAAAAACTGGATACAAAAGACACACAGGCGTTATAAATTCCTCTCCTCATCCTCAAGTAATGAATTGTTTGGCTCCTCCTCTCTCACCAACAATGAAATAAGGTAGAGAAGAATAAACCCTAACTCTGAAAGACTCTACACAACCCTACGAAATCCTATTTGACGGTTCGAAACACGCAGCTTAGGGAAGAAACTCAAAATAAAATCCCTTTAGGGAAGACGATGCTTGGGGGATTCTGCACTGCACCTCAGGAAGAGTAGCAAGTGGTTTGACAAGTACTCTAATCCACCTCTCCTCCTTAAAAAATGTCCGTTAGTTCTTTCCAATAGCTTTTGTATCCATTTTTTTTTATCCTCGTATTTATCCCTTTACCTTCTATGCCATTGAACCGATTTGGAAGAGAATTGATTGAAATGAGGTGGATAAAAAACCGATTTAAATTGTTTTTATTTTTATTTTCGTCTTTTTAAGAAATTGCAATTTTCTGGTTGCAATGTGTGGGAAAAATATTAGTTGGATGAAATTTTGAGATAGAATTATATATGCAGAGTCAATTAATTGGAATCAGATTTAAATTGTTTTTATTTTTTGGTAATTGCAATTTTCTCGCTATAATAGGTGAGAAAAATATTAGTTGGAAGGAATTTTGACATAGAATTTTATATACAGTTTCTATTATAGGGAAAAGTATTACGTTAAATATAGTGTGTGTTTTAACTCATAATAAATTATATATCAGTAGCTATATAGAATGAATTTTGAATATGATAGTGATGCATTTAATTATTCGATTATAAACACCTAACATATTTTAAATAAATTCTATCAGGATTTACATAATGAATCACATTTAATACCTATTGTACATTTTTGTCTAATATGTTACTGATATTTATTCAAATATTACTTCTTCAATAAATTAATACGTTTTTAATCTTTTTTAAGCAGTTTTTCAAATCCACACTGTCAGTCAATTATTCTATGAATGTACTTTAAGGTAAACGATAGAGTTCCGAACCAAAATTTCTAAACGATGTTTTATGAAATGTCTTTTTTTTTTCGTTGTTCTTGTTAAGTTAAGTTACAAAATCAGAATCAATAAACGGTTTTCAAAACATGCTATATTTGAAGTTATTACAGATGCAAATTTCGACATTAATTTAATATTCACATTTAGTTCTACATCTCGAAAGCAAAATACCACAGTTAATCACGGCATAAAAAATATCCACTCAAAATAACAAACCTTCTTTACTCTAGAGGGATAACTCAAACACCTCCTAACAAAAAAAATCCCTCCCTAAATACCGATACGTGACCTAATAAAAACTGGACACAAAAGACACACAGACGTTATAAATTCCTCTCCTCATTCTCAAGTAATGAAGTGTTTTTCCCCTCCTCTCTCCAACAATGAAATAAGGTAGAGAAGAATAAACCCTAACACTGAAAGACACTACACACCCCTACGAAATCCTATTTCATGTTTCGAAACACGCAGCTTAGGGAAGAAACTCAAAATAAAATCCCTTTAGGGAAGAAGACGCGTGGGGGGATTCTGCACTGTAACTCAGGAAGAGAAGCAAGTGGTTTGACAAGTACTCTAATCCACCTCTCCTCCTTAAAATATGTCCCTTACTTCTTTCCACCTGTTTTTGAATCCATTTTTTTATTTTTATCCTTGTATTTATCCCTTTACCTTCTATGCCATTGAACCGATTTGTAAGAAGAGAAGTGATTGAAATGAGGCCGATAAAAAAGCGATTTAAATTGTTTTTGTTTCATCTTTAGAAATTGCAATTTTCTAGTTGTAATGGGAGTGAAAAATATTAGTTGGATGAAATTTCGACATAGAATTTTATAGACAGAGTCTATTATATGGTGAGATATTAAGTAAACAATAGTGTGTATTATAGTGCATAGTGAATAAAGTTTCAATAACTATATTGAATAAATTTTGAATATGATAATGATAGTTTTTCACACATTCCGTTATTATATGTAAAATAAATTCTATTAGGATTTACATAATGAATCACATTAATGCCTATATTATATTCCAATATGTTACTGATATTTAGACAATTATTACTTCTTCAATAAAGTATTACGCTTTTAATCATTTTTCAACAGTTTTTCAATAAACGTGCCAGTCAGTCAATCTAAGAATCCACTTTAAAAAAAACGACCAACTTCAGAACCAAAATTTTTTAATGATGTTTTATGTTTTTTTTTCTTTGGTTGCTCTTGTTAAATTAGGTTATAAAATCGGAATCAATATACAGTTTTCAATATGTGCTATATTTGAAATTATTTCAAGTACAATTAAAATTTAGAGCTATATCTCGAAAGCAAATTACCACAGTTAATCATAGTGTAAAAAATCCATACAAAATACCCAACCTTCTTTATTTTAGAGGGATAACTCAATTCTCTCCCTTCAAAAAAAATTCCCTCCCTAAATACTGACACGTGACCTTATAAAAACTGGATACAAAAGGCACACAGGCGTTATAAATTCCTCTCCTCATCCTCAAGTAATGAAGTTTTTTGCCTCTTCTCTCTCCAACAAGGAAATAAAGCGGAGAAGAATAAATCCTAACACTGATGAAATTTCGAGACAGAATTGTATACACGGAGTCTATTGTATAGAGAGATATTAAATAAAAAAAATGTGTGTGTTTTAGTGTATAATGAATTATATTTCAATCAATATATTGAATAAATTTAGAATACGATAGTGGTAGTTTTTCAAACATTTAATTAAAAATTCAACATTTTTTAAGTGCTTTTAAATAAATTCTATCATGATTTATATAATGAATCACATTTAATGCCTATATAATTCAATGTCATAAGATATATAATACAAGATAGAATTATGTACACTGAATCTATTATACGGAGAAATATTAAGTTAAAAATAGTGTGTGTTTTAGTGTATAAGGAATTATATTTCCATAACTATATGATGACACACTGAGTTTATTATATGGAGAGTTATTAAGTTAAAAATAGAGTGTATTTTAGTCCATAATGAATTATATTTAAATAACTGTATTGAATACATTTTTAATATGATAGTGACAGTGTTTCAAACATTCTATTAATAGTATTAAGTGTAAGACATTCAATTAATAGTATTAAGTGTAAGGCATTCAATTAATGGTATTAAACCCTTAACATTTTTAAGTGTTTTTAAATAAATTCTATCAGAATTTATATAATGAATCACATTTAATGCCTATGTTATATTCCAATATATTATTGATATTTATTCAAATATTACTTCTTCAATAAAGCAATCCGCTTTTAATCTTTTTAAAGCAGTTCTTGCAATCCACACTGTTAATCAATTACTCTATGAATGCACTTTAAAGGTAAACGATCAAGTTCAGAACCAAAATGTTTAATTGATGTTTTATGAAATGTTTTTTTTTTTGGTGGCTCTCGTTAAATTAGGTTATAAAATCGGAATCAATATACGGTTTTCAATATGGGCTATATTTGAATTTATTTCAGACACAAATAATGAGACATTAATTTAATACTCAAATGTTGTTCTCTATCTCGAAAGCAAAATACCACAGTTAATAATAGCATAAAAGGAATACATCCAAAATAGCAAACCTTCTTTACTCTAGAGGGATAACTCAAACCCCTCCCTCCAAAAAAATCCCTCCCTAAATATCGATACGTGACCTAATAAAAACTGGACACAAAAGACACACAAGCGTTATAAATTCCTCTCCCCATCCGCAAATAATGAATTTTTTTGCTCCTCCCCTCTCCAACAATGAAATAAGGTAGAGAAGAATAAACCCTAACACTGAAAGACACTACACAGCCCTACGAAATCCTATTTGATGGTTCGAAACACGCGGCTTAGGGAAGAAACTCAAAATAAAATCCCTCTATGGAAGAAGACGCTTGGGGGGATTCTGCACTGTACCTCAGGAAGAGAAGCAAGAGGTTTGTTAAATACTCTAATCCATCTCTCCTCCTTAAAAAATGTCCCTTATTTCTTCCCACCAGTTTTTGCACACATTTTTTTTTACCCTCGCATTTATCTTTTTACCGTGTATGCCATTGAACCGATTTGGAAGAGAAGTGATTGAAATGAGGCGAATAAAAAAAAACCGTTCTAATTTTTTTTTTTTTTTTTTTATATTGCATTTTTTTCTGGTTGTACTGGTTGATAAAAATATTAGTTTGGATGAAATTTCGACAAAGAATTGTATACACTGACTTTATTATAAGGGAATATGTTAGGTAAAAATAGTGTGTATTTTAGTGTATAATGATTAATATTTCAATACTTATATTGAATAAATTTTGAATATGATAGTGATATTCTTTCCAAACATTAATTAATAATTCAAATTTTTAAGTGTTTTTAAATAGATTCCATCATGATTTATATAATGAATCACATTTAATGACTATATTATATTCAAATATGCTATTAATAATTATTCAAATATTACTTCTTCAAATAAAGTAATACTTTTTTAAAGAATACTATTTTAATCTTTCTTAAACAGTTCTTTCAATAGACGCGCCAGTCAATTAATGTAAAAATCTACTTTAAGAGTAAACGACCAAGTACAGAATCAAAATTTTTAAATGATGTTTTATGGATATTTTTGTGTGGATAATCTTGTTAAATTAGGTTATAAAATCGAATTCAATATACGGTTTTCAATATGTGCTATATTTGAAGTTATTTCAGATATCAATTCATAAATTAAATATTAAATATTCAAATTTAATACTATATCTCGACAGCAAAATGCCACACTTAATCATGGCATAAAAAAAAATATATCAAAAATTACAAATCTTCTTTACTCTAGAGGAATAACTCAACAAACTCCTCCCTCCAAAAAAATTCCCTCCCTAAATACTGGTACGTGACCTAATAAAAACTGGATACAAAAGACACACAGGCGTTATAAATTCCTCCTCTCATCCTCAAGTAATGAAGTTTTTTGCCCTTCCTCTCTCCAACAATGAAATACGTTAGAGAAGAATACTAACACTGAAAGACACTACAGAACCCTACGAAATCCTATTTGATGGTTCGAAACACGCAGCTTAGAGAAGAAACTCAAAATAAAATCCCTTCAGGGAAGAAGAGTCGTGGGGGGGATTGTGCACTGTACCTGAGGAAGAGAAGCAAGTGGTTTGACAAGTACTCTAATCTACCTCTCCTCCTTAAAAAATGTCCCTTATTTCTTTCCACCAGTTTTTGTACCAATTTTTTTTTATCCTCGTATTTATCCCTTTACCTTCTATGCCACTGAACCGATTTGGAAGAAGAGAAGTGATTGAAATGAGGCGGATGAAAAACCGATTTAAATTGTTTTATTATTATTATTATTATTTTTTTTTGGAAATTGCAATTTTCTTTTTGTAATGGGTGAGAAAAATATTAGTTGAATGAAATATCGAAATAGAATTTTATACTATACTATTATATGAAGAAATATGTGTGTATTTTAATCCGCAAGGAATTATATTTCAATAACTATATTGATGAAATTTTGAATATGATAGTGATATTATTTCAAATATTCAGTGAATAATTCAACATTTTTAAGAATTTTTAAATAAATTCTGTCATGATTTCCATAATTAATCACATTTAACGCCTATATTATATTCCAATATAAAACTGATATTTATTTCAATATTACTTCTTCAATAAGATAATACGTTTTTAATCTTTTTCAAGCAGTTCTTTCAAACCACACTGTCAATAAATTAATCTATGAACGCACTTTAAGGTAAACGATACAGTTTAGAATCAACATTTTTAAATGATGTTTGATGAATTTTTTTTGTTACTCTTGTTAAATTACGTTATAAAATATTAACAGACACGAAAATTAAAAAATATGTAGGAATATTGTGTGTTGAAATAAGTTTTATTAATATTAAAGTTGAATTAATTGATTGATAAATTTAAAAAATTATGTAAGCAAAAGAAAAGAAATGTGCTTTAATTGTATAATTTGTTATTTTAAAAATAGTGTTACAATGTTTTCATTATACTATTATTATATAATTTAAATTATTTTTAAGATTTCTATATTAGCTTTCCTTTTGGTTTTACATAAATAATAATCGTTTTAACCTCCGTTAATAGAATTTTTCCGTATGGAAGCAATATTGGTGACGTTTATTTTAGGAGAATTGCTTACATATGATTATTTTAATTGTATATATTTATTAAATGCAGACAGAAGCATAAATCATGATATTTTGCTTTTTTAAAATTGATAAGCTAAAAAATTATAATTAAAATTATATATTTTGAAGAAAAAAATTATATTAACCATGATTAGAAAATGTTTTGTAAAATTAATTTAATAATTATCATTTATAATATTAAAGTTTTTATATTAATTGTCAGTAAGGTTGTGTACTGGTAGTTTTCTCTTTTTCTATTACGAAAAAATACTGTTGAAGTATAAGGGACTGTAATTTAAGTATGACAAATAATTTCTAATCTGATTATTAATTACGAAAAAAAACAAAGTAATATTTAACAAATGATTAATTTTATCAAATGAGGTGCACGAAAAAATCTAATCAGAATTAAAATTATGTATATATATATATATATATATATATATAATTTATTTATTTATAAGTTTCTTATTGCTTTCTGTAAACAGTTTTGCAAATTCAAAATAGTATTTGTTATAACTTAAAATATTTTAGTTTAACATATAGTTAACTATTAGTTTAAATGTATAGTAAATTAAAATATATAGTTTTCTATATTGATTTTCTTTAAAGTCTGAACAACTATTAATTGCTCTCCTCTCCAAATAACAGTATTTTTCTACTGTGAAACAAAATTGTTGATGGATAGAGGATAATGGTTTGCATATGATTAATAAACCAAAATAAACTTTAAAGAAAAATAAATCATGCTATTTAGCTTATATATATTTTATCAAATCCCGCATATTTATATATAATTTGTTATTGCTCTAATTCTATATGGAAAATAATTTACAAATTATAAATAATAATTTATAATAATGATAGAGTTCTTTACAAATATTAATTATCTTTAAGATCCTGTACAATTAAGAACTGGCTTCAATATTCTGTACAAATATGAACCATTTTTAAGATTCTGCATAAATGAACTGTCTTTAAATTACTGGACAGTTATCAACAGTCTTTATCGTTTAGTAAAATTACAAAAACTATTTAACGTTTACCATAAACAGGACCTCTTATATTCCATTAATATAACTAAATAAATCGTAATATAAAGAAAAATAAATCATGTTATTTTAGCTTATATATATTTTATCAAATCCGGAAAAAATATATATAATTTGTTATTTATTGTTTTAAAGCTGTCTGGATTGTAATTTGCAAATTATAAATGATAATTAATAATAATAATAATAATAATAATAATAAAGTACTGTACAAATATTAATCGCCTTTAAGAACCTGTACAATTAAGAATTGCTTTTAATTTTTTGTACAAATATGAGTCATTTTTTTAGGTTCACTATAAATATGAAACATTTCTTAAGATTCTGCAGAAATGAACTATCTTTAAATTTCTGAACAGTTATAAACAGTCTTTACTTTTTGGTAGATATCCAAACACGGTTTAATATTTACCACAAACAGGACCTATTATATTAAATTAATATAGCTATATAATGATGAAACAATTCTGCTAATGTATCTTTTATACCACACCAACCTTTATCTTGGAAAACAAACACACTCCACCCTGAACTTTGCTTGATTGCAAAGGATTACCGCCACGACATTAATTCTGATGAGTACCTGTGACAACGCACGAGTACGGATCTCGCACATTAACACAGGTGATAATCCCGAAATGCAAACCAGCTCACAAGCAGAAACACTTGCGTGCAGTATTAATTGATCGCAGCCATCTCTGGAAGCTTAATGCAATTAGCCCTGCGAATGGGACACCGGACGACATGAATTCGTTGTTAGGCAATGGAAGGGGGACACATGATGCTTCTCAACCGAGAATTCCTATGTCCAAACCTAATTCCTATTTCCATAATGAAATGAATAGTTTCAGACATTTCTGCAGCCGTGAGACAAAATGGTCAGTGCCTTTTCTGGCTGGAGACTGGTGAGTATTTGGGCTGATTCACCAATAGGGACGAATTTATTAGAAATACCGCACACTAAAGGAATTCGGTTCCTGACTAAACATTAAACTTATATTATTTTAATCAAAGGTAACTTAATTGTTCAGGAACTTAAACTATTTTATTATAGATCTTTTACAGAGGTGAGTAGATTCGAATGCTCTCAAATTATAAATACCTGTCTGATACTAGAAAATTTAGTGTCTAATTTGATTATATTATAGAAAAATTTTATTAAAATTACAATATATGTTTGTGTAAAATCGTTATTAATGCACAATTCTTTCTAGTGTTTAATTGTTATTATTGCATAATCCTTTCTGATGATATATTCATTAATTGGTGAATTGGTTATAGTTACATATTTAATGAGGGCGGATTTTATTATTATTGCATATTATTTATGATACTGATTGATTTCTGATACATATCGATTATTGTCGCATATTCCTTTACTGTGGTGAATTGATTATTATTACATACTTTTTTTATACTAGATAGAATATTATTACATAATTATTTGTAATGGCGTATTGCTATTATTACATAATCCTTTCTGATGATGGATTGATTTAAATAACATAATTCATTTAGTGGTGATTTGGTTATTATAAAATATTTTATCGAATACTAGATTGATTATTATTACATATTATTTTTGTGGTGAATTGCTATTATTACATAATCTTTTCTAATGATGAATTGATTAATATTACGTAACTCCGTTAGTGATGAATTGGTTATTGTCACATATTTACTGTGTTTAGATCAATTATTATTGTAGTTATTTCTGATATTGGATTGATTTTTATTACCATGATATGAGCCATTTATTAGGTTCACTATAAATATGAAATATTTTTGAAATTCTGCACAAATGAACTGTTTTTTAATTTTTTGGACAGTTATGAACAGTCTTTAATGTTTGGCAGATATACAAGTGGTGAATTGCTATTATTGCATAATTCTTTCTAATTATGTATTCATTAATAATACATTACTCATTTATAGGTGAATTGGTTAATGTCACATATTTACAGTGTTTAAATCGATTATTATTGCATAGTTATTTCTGATACTGGATTGATTATTAGTGCATAATTCTTCCTTGTGGTGATTTGGACTTTATAACATGTTTTTTCTAATACGAGATTGATTATTATTACATAAGTATATATGTAACAAATATGAGCAATTTTTTAAAGCTTACTATAAATATAAACCATTTTTAAAATCCGGCACAAATATGAACTGTTTTTAAATTTCTGGACAGTTATGAACAGTCTTTAATGTTTGGTAGAAAAAGAGACATTCCTTAATATTTACCACAGACAGGACCTCTTATATTAAATTAATATAGCTATATAAGGATGAAACAATTCTGTTAATGTGTCTTTTATAACACATCAACCTTTATCTTGGAAAACAAACACACTCCACCCTAAACTTTGCTTGATTGCAGAGGATTACCACCACGACATTAATTCCGATGAGTACCTGCGACAACGCACGAGTACGGATCTCGCACATTAACACAGGTGATAATCCCGAAATGCAAACCAGGTCACAAGCAGAAACACTTGCGTGCAGTATTAATTGATCGCAGCCATCTCTGGAAGCTTAATGCAATTAGCCCTGCGAATGGGACACCGGACGACATGAATTCGCTGTTAGGCGATGGAAGGGGGACAGATGATGCTTCTCAACCGAGAATTCCTATGTCCAAACCTAATTCCTATTTCCATAATGAAATGAATAGTTTCGGACATTTCTGCAGCCGTGAGACAAAATGGTCAGTGCCTTTTCTGGCTGGAGACTGGTGAGTGTTTGGGCTGATTCACCATTAGGGACGAATTTGTTAGAATACAGCGCGCCAAAGGAATTCGGCTCCTGACTAAACATTAAACTTATATTATTTTAATCAAAGGTAACTTAATTGTCCAGGAACTTAAACTATTTTATTATATACCTTTTACAGAGGTCAGTTGATTCGAATGCTCTCAATGCCTGTCCGATTTTAGGAAAGTTAATGTCTGATTTAATTTTAGTATAGATTTTTATTAAAATTACAATATATGTTTGTGTAAAATCGTTGTTTTTACGTAATTTTTTCTAGTGTTTAATTGTTATTATTGCATAATACATTCTGAATGATGTATTGATTAAATCATTTAATTGTGAATTGGTTATTATTAAATACTTGGATCGGGTATTATTAAATACTTATTTCTGATACTGGATTGATTTTTGCTGCAGAATTCTTTCCTGTAGTGAATTGGTTATTATTACATAATTTTTCTAATATTATATTGATTGTTATTGCATAATTTCTTTTAGCGGTGAATTGCTATTATTACATAATCCTTTCTAATGAAGGATTGATTAATAATGCATAATTCGTTTAATAGTGAATTTGTTATTTTTATATATTTACAGAGGGTGGATCGATTACTATTACATAGTTATTTCTGATATTAACTGGAATGATTATTGTTACATAATTCTTTCCTGTTGGGAATTGATTATTATTATTTTTTTTTTTCTAATATTAGATTGTTTATTATTACCTAATTATTTTTAGTGGTGAATTATTATTTTAACACTATCCTTTCTGATAATGCACTTATTAACATTACATAATTCATTTAGTGATGAATTGGTTATTGCTCCATATTGACTGAGGGTGGATCGGTTATTATTGAATAGTTATTTCTGATACTAGATTGATTATTGCTGGATAATTTTTCCTTGTGGTGAATTGGACATTATTACACATTTTTTCCACTACTAGATTGATAATTGTTGCATAAATATCTCTTTTGGTGAATTGGTTATTAATACATAATACTTACTGAAGTTGGAATTATTATCATTACACAGCCTTTACATGTAATTGTTTTATTATTTTTAAAAACTCGTATCTGTTGGTGGAATTATTATTATTGTCATATAATGATTTCTGATGGTATACTGATGAATATGGTAAGTACAAATATTTGTTGGTTACCACTAAAAAAGTATTTGTGTATGATATTACCTGACTATACGGTTTGAACAAAAAATTGCTTGTACAGTACTATTTATTCTTGATTTGTTTTAAATAAAGAAAAGCACTTTAAATGAATAAATCCTTTCGAATATTTTTCAGCCTTAAGATGCTCTTTTAGTTTTTGATATAAGATTGATGAGATCAATAGTTGATTATCAGTCGATAGGATTTCACAAGAAATGCGAGCTGATTAGCACCAATTGCAAAATTTTCATTATTAAAAAAATTTAATTATTTACAACGTTTATTTATTCTTTATGCATTTTTGAAGTAGTTTTAAGTAGCATATAAATATTGCAATACAAATAAATTCTTTTAAAAAATTTGCTTTTATTCTATTACTAAGATATGTTTTGTATCTTAGCATATATAATTCATATATGTGATTTTACATGTTATTTTAATTTTACGTTTAAAATATATAATTTTGAAAACCTTTATTCAATAGACAAACAAAAATAATACTTAGGTGAGATAAATGAACTCATTTTTTCATTTTATTTATAAATTTTCATTAATTTTATCAGTTTTGTAAATCATTAAGCAGTAAAATTATATTAATTAATTTTATATAAAAGTTAGCTATAAAATATTGCCATAAAATTTCACTATAGTAAACGAAGACATTTCTAGATTTCTACTTATATTATGGCAATTGTCCATTTATTATTGATTGAAATTAAGAAAAAAATTTAATTTAGACAAATTTATAGATCAATAAAACTGATATCGATTGTCAAAATTTCATAATTTCAATTAATTATATCAAATTATGCAATCCTTTTGTAAAAAAACACATTACGTGACGGAAAAAATTAATTTTCAATTTTGGAAACAGCTCTGAAAATAACATAAAAATCAGCCATTAAAATTAAAACAGTTTTTAAAAAGTATTTTTTGCAGAACACTATCTTGTAAAAATATTATATGTACAAACCTTTATGCCTTCTTGCGTCCGTAGACGGACAATGATAGCAATTGCAATGGATAGTATGACAAAAGCAGCAACGATTCCGATTAAGATACCTATCATTGGACTGAATATCGATTCATCTTCTTCGGCTAAAAAATAACAAATAATGCATGTTATTGAAAGTATAAAAAAAAGAATAATTTCAAAATATTTTCTATAAGCGTTAATTGTATGAGATCATTCTTATTAATGTAAAGAAACATAGTAAATATTTTAGAAACACGATTTTAGTATCAGAATGTGAAAGAATTTTACCAATTTTACAAATACAAAACATAATTTTGTATTATAAACTAAATAAAGCATAAAAAAAGGAATATTTTTTGACGCTTGTTTTTATTATAAAAGAACATTAATTTGTGATGAAATATTTAATGACATTTAGTAGTAGAGGATAATATTCATTATATTTTTAGTGATATAAGTAAGAATGTTAATTTTTTTTTAAATTTCAAATGAATTTTATTAGTTTTGGAGTATGTGAGCTTAAAATATCAACAATAAGACAAACAATTTTTAATTTGTCATAAAAGTGTTTTAAGTATTATTTTTTGTATTTACAAATAAATGTTTTCAATAAATGTTTTTATTTATTTGTGTATTATTTATTCTTGTTTAATTATTATGAGTGAATATTATTTTTGAAGATTTTAAAATTTAAAGGAATTACTTGGCTTTAGAGAAAAATAAATATATATATATATATATATATATATATATATATATGGGGGTGGGTATGTTTATTGTATTTATATATGCTTGAAAAACATGTTTTAAAATTTTTGTTTCTAAGATGTCAAAATGTATCGGTTCTAAAAAAATTCATTTTTATATAAGTATTTTCTTTTAAATCGAAGTAATTCCTATAAAATTTAAAATCTTTAAAAATAATATTCGTTCATAATAATTATACTAGAATAAGTAATACACAAAAAAATTATACATACATATATATATATTTACAAAATGATTTGTGTATTCATGCTTGAAAAAAATGTCTTACAAATTTTATTGTCTATATACATCGTTTTTAAGCTACATATGTAGTATATTTCAATGTGTTCTTGTCTAAAAATAATTTTTGCTGATATTCAGTGTGTGATAATGTTGCTCCATCTAGCTAATCATTAAATATTCCAAATTTTTTAAATTGAATAAACCAAAACTAAAATTAAATAAAGTAAATATTACTTCATTTCATTTCATTTAAAATATGTTGTGAGTGTATGCGAGACTTGGAGAGTTCTTTTAACAATATTTTTAGAATATATGATATATTGATTTTTATAATAATTAAATTATAATATCATTTTTAAAATAATTTTAAAAAAGTAGGTTTCCGATTTACTTTAAACAACATTAAAGATTGAAAATAGAATATTGCCACTAATGTCAAATAAATACGTCTTATGAATTGTTTACATGCCACTTATTTGAAGACAATTAATACCACACAACAACTACAGACAGGAAATACATGATAAATAATACATGCAAGACAAGATAATGAACTAGAAGAAGCTATTAGGAGCACTGCCACATGGAGGAAAAATAAACAATATGAAAAAAAAAGAAAAAATCAATAAGAGAAAGATAGACAGATATATTCTAAGCATGCAAGAGAAGCTAGAAGCAAATCATTATTTAGCTCAGTGATATATTTATGCAAATTTTAAGCATTCTAACACAGATTTGCTATGTAGTAGAAAACCTCTTGTGATTGGCTACAGAAGCACATAAATGCAAAAAATTAGGCTTAACAGAGAAAGTGGCATAATAACACATTTTTTTTCATTAATATCGGATGCATAAATAGCTGTGACAGCTATCGAATACAATACACACAAACACAATGAAAGCATACATAAAATTAAACTTAATACACATGCAACAAACTATGTATTGTTATACATGAAGCATACAAAGGTTTAGGATGGTACATGAAAAATAATATTTACATGCTAGAAATAAACAAAAAATATGAATTAATTCACTATTTCATAATAAAAGCATTGCCTTTTTGGAAATTAAATGTTTTGTTGCATATGTTAAGCATTTAAAATGTGATATGATTTAAAACGAAAATTATAGTTTTATTTAATTATTAATTATGTCAAATATTTAATTTCTTAGGCAAGTCGTAAAAATGTGAATTATTTATTGTATTTAAAAATGGAGAAATGAATTTCATAAAAAATACAACATTAAAATTTATAAATGTTTACTTTTTCTCGCACAATTTTTCTTTTGTACATTATTTAAAAGAATTAAATTTAAAATATCATAAAATAGAATACAAATTAGCATTTTAATTTTTTTAAATAATTAAGCTATTTATTATTTTTTTAATGTCTTAATTAAAACATATCGCTAACATTTCAAAAGACATTGAATGAATATTTTCTAAAAAAAGAAAAGTTAATTTATTTATTTATTATTATTATTAATTTTGAGTTTTTAGGTGTAACACAAAATACAAAAGATAAACTGTTTAAATGTTATAATTGTTACTGTCCCTATATAAAATAATACTTTTTTATAAACCGTTTAAAAGTCGTTTAGTGAAAAAATATTTAATCTTGTCTAACATCACATATAAATCTATAAAAAAATAAACACCAACACAACACCTTAAATCATAAACATATCACAACTGCATGCACATATACTTTTCACACATATAACTAATTTATCATATCCACATTTCTTGCAAATGTTATAACTCATACTTTCACATTCTGACAGATAAAATTTAATGATTTCAACCAGCAAACATAATTATCTTTTTATATTTCTGATCAAGATTTTGATTCCTTTTAAGCATAACAGGAATCAGTTATGTTTTACTATAGCAAATTGTAAAACTCACAATAAGGTTTTTTAAAAACCCCTTGATTTTCCCATAAGTTTATGCATAAAATCGTGTTTCTATAATTTCAAAAAAGAAACATTCGTAGCAGCTTTCCAATGTAAGAAAGCTATCTTGCCTGTATGTCTTTCAGCTGGTCTCAATGTACTGGCTACCAATGCTACTGAACTGCTCCTTCCCTTAGAATTGGCAGCGTAGAGGACAAGTATAAAAGATGTGCCAGTTAACAGGTCTTGTACTAGAAAAGATGGGCTCTCTTCATTGGTCATGTTACCCCTCAGGTGCTCGTTGGTTGAACTGTACACCTCGAGATGGAATGTTTGGGGCAATCCACCGTCATAACCTGGTTCGCATTGAATCAGAAGAGAGTCAGTGGTGTGGTTTGTCACCAAGCAATTGCGCATTGTTTCTGGAGGACCTGAAACAATACGA
Organism: Caerostris darwini; assembly: GCA_021605075.1. Classification (NCBI taxonomy): domain Eukaryota; kingdom Metazoa; phylum Arthropoda; class Arachnida; order Araneae; family Araneidae; genus Caerostris; species Caerostris darwini. The sequence continues at coordinate 483,079 of BPLQ01003486.1, read as the reverse complement.
TTTCTTGTTGGTTTTTTTGGAAAGGAAGGCTTTTTTGTTTTGATTAGAGCAAAAACCAGGTTCAGTCAAATGAAAACCTTAAATGTTTCAGAAATATCGAAACTTCACGACACTTTCTTTAAATTGCCAGTTGCTGTTAGACTATATCCAGTAAGTGGAAAAATGGTCTATTCGGAAAAGCATCTTCATGGCAGCAGAAGGGTTGTTACTATCAAAACTCAAGATTAGACAGGCCGATTCAAGGTAGAAAACAGTATTTTATAGTTGTTAAATTAAATTATTACTTATTTAATTAAAGTTTAATAGATTGTTATATTATTCAGTCATTCTTGTTATATCATTCTGAAAAATTATTTAACGTATCATGGAAATATTATGTTTTAATAGCTGGAATTGGCTGACATATTTTTATCAAACTATAGCACTTGCGGTAACTGAAAGACGTTATCGTTTTTGTTCTTTTCTGCCAATCTTTAAATTATGTTTCTGCAATCCGCTCAACTTCAAAAACTGAACATATCATTTAATTTTCTTTGTCATTAAAATTTTTTTTGTCTCCTTTTTTAAAAATATGTTCACTAATTACCACTAATCAGCACGGTGTAAGATAACTTAAAATAGCGAAAGTAAAAGAAAGAAATCCAGTACCAGTATCTATCCTAAAGCAGACTCATTAGATAAACTAGGTTTATCTGTAATCATACAGCTATCATTTAAGCCCGTTCATACATGTTTATGCTGGAATGCTTTATGTCGCGTATGCTGAACAAATATCTGACCTCTAACTAAATAATGTATTTTATTAAGAGCATTCAACAATAATAACTTAATACAGGACTTTAAATTAATGCGATGCCTTACTAAGCAAGAAAGAAAAGCAGGACAGCACAGAGATTGCTCACTAAATCAGTGAACTTATATGCCACTACGTTCGAATATCACGTTGTATGCAACTCAGAAGTTGAGTTGTTGCATAAAATTACTGATCTGCAAAAGAATTGATCTAGACGTAAATCCAATTGCATAAATCCTACGTTCGACCTTTACCACCTTGCATGAAGTATAGTATTTAAATATAAGCTTTTAAGCACCGAAAAATCACTCCAGAATTGCAAAATAAATATTCTTTATGCAAATAAAACTGAGAAAGCTGCAGAAAACGCAAAAGAGATTTTTGGGAATATGTGACCAACTATTTTTTTTAATATGACTAATAATTTTTTTTAACAATATATTTTTTTATGTACTCAAGGACTCAAAACTCAAGTTCTCTATAATTTTCGAAATGAAAATTAAGAACATAAAACTTCAAACAAAAATTCCAACCTTGGGGAAATCCCATGAGTTAGTAGACCAGAAAAATAGTGTAGAAATGATCGTCCAACTCAAAAAATTCAACAGATTAATACGGTTCTGTTATAAAGTATTTTTCCCGAATGAATACTCAAAACCTATTGAAATTAATGATCGAATGTAAGCTCAGTATGAGGATGCCTGTTTACCACAACAACAAATATGAAAAAGCACACATTTTTGAAGAAATTTCGCCAAAACATACCAATTTGAAAAAGTCCCACTATTCGCAAAGATACTCACCACCAAAATAAAACATTTTTTAACTAAATTCAAAAATCTTCGCATTAGAAATAGTTCAAATATTTCATTGAAGAAAGTAACACATGTTTATTAAATAGCCACAACTGTGAGTTTCAGTTGCATGAAAAATCTACACATATTAGTTCATCACCGAATCCAAAATAAATTAAAGCAATTTTTTTCAGAAAAAATTCATAAACTTACAAGCTTACCAGAATTGAAATTAAGTGTAAGCGATAAATGATTCAGATGTTTTCTATTTACTATATAACGTTTATTTCTTTTTATCAATAATCGGGTTGATTATTTTAAATAAAAACCAAAAACTATTTAGCCTATACCAAATTTCACGCTAGGAACAGGCATCACTCCTACCAGTACAAAACTTTTAATTGACATAAAGGTTTTCATTTGACTGAACCTCATGCACTTTCTTAAAAATATTTCAATAGGGCTATCATTTTTTTTATTTTCAGTTATCAAGCAATACATTTATAATCAATAATATATAATAAATATACAGATGCATGAACTAGAAGTTAGATCACTTTATTAGCTCATTTATTCACAATTTTTTTCCTTTATTAAATTTACAGAGTCCTACACTGGTAGTTTGTAGACTTTCTTAATTCTAAGGATTTATACAATTAAGCAAAAATAACTTTTTCTATGTGATAATTTAGTTGGTTGCCATACATTTAGTTGGGTTGTAATATAATTTGTTGGGTTGCAATATAATCATGATTTGTAATAATTGGATTGCCTGTATAAGATTTGAAGAAGTCCATTAACTCTCCAGCTACACATATATTCCTCCAAAATTTGGTCAAAGTTCTTACAAAATTGTATTTACAAAGACACGTAAATTTGTTACTGAATTAATTACTATAATAAATAAATATCGCTATTGAACTATTTAAAATTTTACATCAGTTTTGAACGAATAAATTCTCGTTTTATAATTTATAGAAAAAAATACAAAACACAAAATTTAATGTTTAATCTAATAAAATTGGGAAAATGAAACAAATTTTTATAAATAGCAAAGTTTGTCTTCTTGCTAAATTTCATAAAACCAAAAAATACAACGCTGTTTCAAGTAACTCAAGTAATGATAAAATTTCATACATTCTTTATTACAAAAAGACAACAATAGCCTTTTAATAAAATTGACGTGGATTTAAAAAGAAAAGATCGAAAAAAAAAACCCAAATTATAATTTTTATTTTCCCAAAACTAAATCAATGATGTTTATAGTGTTATATATCATGTAATATATTTTTACACAATATATTGCATGAATCTATTGTGCTAAATAATATATTGCAATATCTGTTGTTCTAAATTACATTAAATTTAGAACAATAGATGTTTTGTGTAAAATGTATTTGATTTTGCTTTATAAGATTAAAAATATAATAAAAAGAAAAAAAATATAAATACTATCAAATTTATCCGACTTGATGAAGTAAGTAATGTTCTTTTCTACTAAAATAAGATGAATCAAAATCTAAAACTATGAATTTAACATGAAATAATTTAATTCATGTTAAATTTGGTGTTAAATTTAATTTAATTCCTGCTTAATTAATAATAAATTATTTCATGTTAATTTAATTTTTCAATTTTTATATAGCAATGAAAATAAGGGAGTGAATTAATAAAAAAAGCCATTAAAAGGAATATATATATATATATATATATATATATATAAAAGCTAAGCAAAATTAAAACAGGTATATAAAACGAAACATTTTCAATAGGTTTAACTAAAACTTATTCTTAACTACTGTAATTTAGTAACATAATAGTAAAATTAAAGTCAATAAAATATTTTTTAATAGACGGAAAAAACAATGCTCAAACAAAATGAAATCCTGGACATATCAGTTTAATTAATCTTGAAGTAAACAGTTCGATAGTTATTAGTTTTAGAAATTTATTTTTAAAATTTATGAAGTAAACAGGTTTCAATTTCAATGTTAATAATTCATTTCCATTATTTAAGAAAAAAAAAGTAATACATTATTTTATTTACAATTTGTGCTTTAGTATCTTTAAAAAAAAATCATGTTATTTTATTTTTAAAATTCAACTGAATCAGTTATACAGAAAACAACATGTTTTTGTAATATGATTTTCAAAAAAACATTTAAAATAAAATAACAGTTCTTAATTCTAATTTCGTATATTTTCTTGAAACACGTAAACAATAAAAACATTTCTCCTTAATTAAATGCATTAAAAATATTGATATATTTTTGTGAGCATTTCACATGGGAAAAACTACCAATTTATTGAATCGAATTTTGTGAATTATTGTACGTCTGGAACTAAACGTAAGTATTCATAATAACTATTAAAAATATGTACTTTTTATTTATTAGTTTAAATAAAATACTGTAAAAACAAAAGTTTTCAATTATAGTTATTTGTATTAATAAAAGAAATAAAATTAATTACCTAGCATATAATTATTTCCATTATTCCTTTCAAGTGTCAATTTTATTAATGACTAAGTAGAGTTCTCACATTAGAATAAAGAATGTATTGAAATTTCTCAATTTGTTTTAAAAGACACATTATGTAAATAAATATTTGTAAACCTTTTAAAAACCATTAATTTAATGATTCAGAAATAGCAATAATTTAAAGTGAAATAACGTTTAACTATATCTTGAATAGATAATAGGTAAGCTAAAAAATGAAGCTATTAATAAATGCAGAACATAAGATATAATTTTGGTATTTAGCAAATTCATTTCAAACGGGGATATTTATTTTACAAAATTGAATTTTACAAAAAAAGTCTACTAATTCATTATTAGAAATGTTAATTATTAATGATAATTTCAAAATGGTCTGAAAGAAATCACTTGCAATATTTATAGTGTTTGTTTATTTTGATGGATAAAATAATGATAAACAAGAAACTATGTGAGCTAAAAGAATAATAATGCAAAATAGATTCTTAACAGAGTTAAATGTTTAACAAATATCTCTTGTTTTGTGATATGAGCAATTGAACAGGATCTATTGGGCTGCATGTTTAGAAATATCTATTTACTAATAATAATTACACATGAACAAAATTTAACGTTGTGTTTAACAAACATAATCAAAACAAAAATATCATTTTATTTTTTGTCATTATATCTATATTTTTATGTCTGTCTATCTATAATTTAAAAACTATAATACTTAAAAATCTAATTTCTCTTTATATCTGATATTTTTTTCTTGTGCGTAAGTAAAAAGTTACAAAAAAAAAATCTTATTTTTTTAAAATATAAACTATATTTTTTCCACATTTTCACGCTACTAAATAACTCTAGTCGCATTTTACTTTAAAAAAATCTTAATAGGAAATGATGCCCCAGATCTTTTCTAACCTGGTACATTCTGACACATCGCTTCTGGTAGCCTTATTGTTAGTGCGTATCGTTTTATTTTGATTCTTGATAAGATGTTCTGTACTCTAAATTAATATAAAATTTTAATTCTATCACTTTTTTATTTTTTTTTGTCAGGAATTTAATGAATAGATTAATTTCTATTATTTCATTACGAAATCATAGGTGCACATGGAAAAGTATTAATCTTCCCATCACTATAAAACATTTCTTAATTCCAAAAATTATGATGTCTAAAGATGTTAATTTTGTATTTACAACGACTTATTATTTCGCTTTAAGTGTTGTTTTCCATCATTGTAGCTAAAAAATAAGAGATTGCTTAAAAATCTCTCGCGATAGTATAAAATATGCGATCTTGGATTTTGGGATCTTTGAAAGCTATTTAGTTGTATCGTGACCATTTTCTGTAAAGAGGAATTCGAAAAGCATAACAATATTGTTTTTTTCCTCCTTACCTGAATTGTCATCATGCTATTTTTTACTTTTAATTTAAATGCCATGTGTAGTATTCATAAATAGTGCGCGAATTTTCTGATGACTTCCCAATAATCATGAAAATGTAAGAGCATGTCAAACTAGTTTGTCAGAGTTTGATTCATGACGATTTAAATACATAGGATTCTATAATAAATAATACCGCTGTTCCACAAAATCCTTGTGCGTTGATGGAAAGTGAAGCCACATTTTAACGAGAGAATAATAAATTTCAGGGATGATTTGAAATTTGGTAATTCTACATTTATTGAGAAGCTTGACAGTGGTCGTTTAAAGGTTAAGAGAAAAGGCAGGACTGAATTCATTTTTTTGCATTCACCAGTAAATTTGGATAAATTGTTTGACAATCATATATGTTGTCAAACAGAAATATTTTTTTATTCTTTAAATGACGATTCTTTTGCGACATCTACATTTTCTCATGCTTTAATACTACATTCATCAGTATTTTTACATCATATGGAACCATTTCTCGCCAATCATAAATGTTGTCAAACAGAAATATTTATTTTGTGTTTAACTGACGATGCTTTAGCTATATCTAAGTTTTCTCATGTTTGATACTACATTCTTCATTACTTTTTCATCATCCGAGCCCATTTCATGCCAATCATAAATGTTGGCAACAAACGTTTTTTTTGCATTGGCAACATTTAAATTTTCTCATATTTTAATACTATATTTACCAATACTGTTTCATTATCTAAACCCATTTCTCACTAATCAAAAATTTTGTTTAACAGAAATAATTTTTTACCCTTAAATTGGCGATTCTTTGGCGACATTTATATTTTTAATATTATATTCACCGAGACTTTTCTATCATCTGGACCCATTTCTCGCCAATCATAAATGTTGGTAAACATGTATTTTTTTACTCTTTAATTCACGATGCTTTGATGACATTTACATTTTCTTTAATATTATATTCACCAAGACTTATCCAACATCTGGACCCATTTCTCAACAATCATAAATGTTTGAAAACATAAATATGTTTTACTCTTAAAATGGCAACTCTTTGGCGATATTTATATTTTCACTTACTGTAATATTGCCTTCACCAATACTTTTTCATCATCCAAACCCATTTCATACCAATCATAAATGTTGGCAAACAAACATTTTTTTTTTTACTTTTTAATTGACGATGCTTTAGCGACATTTACATTTTCTCACATATTAATACTATATTCACCAGTACTTTTCATCATCTGGACTTTTACGCATCAATCATAAATGTTGGCTAGCAGAAATTATTTTTTGAATCTTTAAAAGACGATGATTTGGCGTCATTTATATTTTACTTTAATGTTTTATTCATCAAGACTTTGCCGTCATCTTATATTCACCAAGACTTTTCCATTTCTCGCCAATAATAAATATTTGTAAACATAAATATTTTTTACTCTTTAATTGACGATGCTTTGGTTATACTTACATTTTCTTATATTTTAATATTACATTCACCAATACTTTCCCATCATATTTAGCCATTTCTTGCCAATCGTAAATGTTGGCAAATAAATATTTTTTTACTTTTTAATTGACGATGCTTTGGCGACATTTACATTTTCTCATATTTTAATATTATATTCACCAAGACTTTTCATCATCTGGACCTATTTCTCGTCAATCCTAAATGTTGGCTAACAGAAATTATTTTTTGTTCTTTAATTTACTATTATATGTAGACATTTACGTTTAATGGAAATATGATTCCGAATAAGTACTCATTATCATATCATTGAAAATTCCAGACAGATAAAGAATGCATCTTCCGTAATTTTTATTAATAGTCTTGAATTTTCCACAAAATAAACCTACCATTCTTTGGCTTATGATTGTAATTTAATTAAAAAATTTAATTTCTCCTAAATCTCCTAAATTTTTCAGATATTTGCTATTCACTTTATTTCCAAAACATGGTGAGATTCAACATATTAATCATACGCATTTAATTTCATTAGTAATTATTTTTCGCTGTCATCTGTATCAGTACGACTGAATTGAAACGTCAACTTAATCATTTCCTTAAATAGAGATTAGCTGAGTAATATATCTGAAAACATTGATTGATGTGTTGACAAAATGCATTATGATCACTGACGGTGTCTGTCAACTTCCTCAAAATTTTAATGTTTACCAAGAAAAGAACTCGCAAGTGTATTCATCACATTTAATTGTTTAAAAGTTGACTACTTGTTTGAAGTCTGACTATAGATGGTGACTTTTATTTAGATAATGATGGATAATTTCAATAAAGTAAATATCATGCGTCAAAAAAAACTGAATCAGTTGAAAAAGTTTTATTTTTCCTGTGTTCCATGTTTTAACTGTTTATTTACTCCATGTTTTAACTGTTTTTGTGAAAAATTAATCATCAATTTAAATCAAACTGCTCAAGATAAATTGTACAATGATTTATTATAGAAAGCTAATGATTTATTATCATTATTATCATTTATCTTTTGTTTTCAGTTATATATTGCTCTACGATCATTGGTAGAAATATATAATAAATACTATACTTCAAATATTATATAATTTTATGAATAAACGAGCTTCGTAAGCAACAAGAGTTTTTTAATGAAATAAAATTATTATTTCTGCTGTAAATCTATTTTATTCTGTACTTGTAATATTCCATATTACAGCCATTTTCTACGAACTCTAAAGTAAAAAACAACATTATATTACTGCATTGCTTATCAAATATTGATATAAAGAATTTTGCAAATCACTCAATATGAGTACAAATAGATGATACCATGCATAATATATTGTTTCATATTATACTATACTTACTATCCAGCATTTATCCCATATCGTATTTCAGGTAAAATATATTCCTCTGTACGAGAAAACTATCCAAATACTTCTATTATATTTCATGTTTCTAAGTAAACAGCATATTAAAAACAGTCTATATTTATTCAAATGACAAACCTTTTTTTATCTTTCTTAGCTCAACAATTCTATTCTTAAATATTATTAAATTATGTTTTGTATTCCTCTCCACAGTATATCAAAAAACTTCTACTCTCTGTAAATATTTGAATTTTTTAAATAAACATTCTATTAAAATGCTTTTTGAAGGATAAAAAATTATCCATTTATCTCTAAGTTCAAAATATATTCTACTTTGAAAAATGTATATTATTTACTAAAAAAATGTACATAATTTGTATCATCATACACGAATTACGATTTAAGCAAACAACTTCCACAATAGCTTAAATATTTATCTCAGCTAAAGCTTAGCTAAAAACATTTATCAATGATAAACTGCTTATTAAAATTACTACCTTTTATATTTAAAGAAAACAAAACCAGTCTTCAAAATACTATGGTTCTCTGTTAATTTCACTATTAAATAATTCACAAATAATTTTTTATAATCTACAAAGAAAATGTGAAAAATACTGCATTATATGCACTCTATGCCTAAAAATAAACACATCAAGGAAAAATTATTAAGAAATAATTGAAATTTTATGTGTATAATTGAGAAGTTTAAACGTTTGTCGCTTATTGTTTGCCATATATGTATAGATTTTATTTACATAATAACTGAGTAAATTGCCTTTAAAATCTGTCGAAATTCAGGGAAGGACATTTCTGCTATAGACCAACAAATTTCTATAATGCGATTCATCAAACATTTAAGATACCACTAACTTGTCTAACAAATGGGCATCTTTTAATCAGCAGTCTCTTTTTTGTCAAAATCTTTTTTTATAAGATAATCATCATAAAATTGCAACCATTCACAAACTGATATACTTTTCTATAATTATAAATCTCTTTCAATACGCCATAAAATATTCATCAACAAACATGTGTAATTTATGGAAATGGAACGAACTGTTTAAGGACATCTCTTTTTACCACTCTTTCAAATAAACCCGGACTTCATCACTTGAGGAAGATTTAATTTCTCTTTCACAGTTCAGGAATCATCAACCATCTTCCATTTTTATCACTAATTCCACTAAGGCAGCAAAGAGGTTTTCAATTGCTGTAATCTGCAAGCGATCACTTTCGAGAACTTGCATTTTGCTCTTCTATGAAATATTTACTGTTGACATTCTGCAAATATGGAATCTGGCATTTGCTTTTGTATTTATGATCCAATAGAATAGGTTTTCTCTCTTGAAATTCATACATCGTATATCGATATATATTCAATCATAATAAGATCCTAAACTTCTATATTTTTAAAAAGTGGATGCAATGTATTTGGAATAGAATACAATTTTTATTTAAATAAATGTATTCATAATCAATTGATTCTTAGCTAATCTTTTATTTTCATTCTTTTTGTTTTTCACAGAACAAAGTGTGCATCAAAATATTGTTTTCGTTCCTATTATTATAAAATAAACTATTTATCCTTTAATGTACTTTCTTCATACACTCCTATTATCCATAAACATATAATATGCCTCATATATTCACCGTCTTATAAAATCTCTTTCACCTTATAACAGAGAATATATAAACATCAGCAATATCATATTTCACAAAAATGTTTTATTCAAAACCACCAGATGTTTTTAAAATGAAATGAATTGCTAAAAGATTTATTTTTCGCTTTATTTTAAATCCGTAATATTCTTAAATGTATACAAATGTATACAGTCTGGAATTATGATCTACGTTAAAAACAAAAAAAAATGTATTAAAAATGTGCTAAAAATATTTCAAAATAAACCACTTTCAAAAACAAACTAGATTTATTAGCTTAGATTTACTTTTAACTTAGATTTATTCAAGACAGACTGTTTCCCCCCCCCCTATTTTACATTCATCTATATTTGTTTGAATGTATATACTCTTCCAATATCTTATAATTTACAACAATTTTCATTAAAAAACCGCGACTTGGTACATATATTCCAACGCACCTACAGTTTATTATGCATAAGCAGTTTTTAGTGTTATTATCCTTCAACGTTATTATTAGCCTACAACTATTCATCATCGCTTGATTCCTAACTGAGCCCTTTTTTCATTCTTTGTGTTTTTCACAGAATAAAGTGTGAATCAAAAAATTGCTTTCGTTTGTATTATTAAAAAAATAAATTATTTATCCTTTAACATATATTTTTCATAGAATTCAAGTATCCATAATCATATAATATGGATCTTATATTCACTGTCTTATAAAATCTATTTGATCTCATAAAAAAGAATATATCATAAACTCCTGCAATGTCATATTCTACAAACTGAATGTTTTATTTAAAACAATCAATATTTTTCAAATAAAATGAATTGCTAAAATATTAATTTATCTTTTAATTTTAAATCCATAATATTTGTCACTGTATAGTTGGAATTGTGATCTATTTTAAAAAAAAAAAAAAAAAAACATAAAAGGTATTAAAAATTTGTGAAAAGTATTTTCCAAAAAAAGAAAATATATTTATTAGTTTAGATTTAACCACTAATTTTCATTTATCTCTGTCTAATTTTATTCAATATATATATAAATCAAACATAATTGACCAAAATATGTATTAAAAATTTGTAAAAAAGTTTTTCAAAATAAACTATTCAAAATTTTTTAAATTTTTAGATTAGATTTACTTTTATTTAACTTAGATTTATTCATGACAGATTGTTTCTTTTTTTTTTTTTTTCCTAATATACATTCTTCTACATCTGTTTTCTTAAGCTAATTCACCATGTAATGAAAAAAAACTTCTGCTATTTATCCAATATATATAAATGTTTCCAATATCTTAAAACTTCCAACACTGTTGATTAAAAACAGCAACTTTATGCACATATTCAAAAACAGCTTATGATGCATAAGCATTTTTCAGTGTTACTAAAACTATTCATCTGTTTTTCTTTTTCCTAATCTACATTTGTTTGCATAAGATAATTCACTATATAGTGAAAAACAATTTCTTCTATTTATCCAATATATATATATATATATATAATATATAAATCTTATGACTTGCAACACAATTAGAATTAGAATCCATTTAAAAAAATATATGTATTAAAAAATGTGTTAAAAAGCATTTCAAAAACAAACAAGATGTATTAGATTAGATTTACTTTTGTTTATTCCTGACAGATTCTTTTGATTACATGGTTTCTTTTTTTTATTCCATATCTACACCCATCTACATTTGTTTGCATAAGCTAATTCACCATATAACGAAAAACAATGTCTCCTATTTATCCAATATATATCTATAAATCTCATGACTTGCAACACTGTTCATTAAGAAACAGCAACTTTGTTTCACACATATTCAAAGCGAACTAACTGTTTTTGATGCATGCTCAGCTTTGTGTGTTCCTTCACAGTTGGGGAAATCCTGCTCCATCTTCCACTTTCATCATCAATTCCAGTGACACGGCCAAAGAGATTTATAACTGTTATCATCTGTAAGGGATCACGCCAAAGAACTTGCACTTCTCTGATCTATGAGCCGTGTTTCCTGTTGCCATTCCGGAAAAATACAATCTGGCATGTGCTTCTTCATTTTGGGAATCAACACGGAAAGGCATCTCGGATTCCAGCTGGGAAAACTTATCTTTTGGGAGATGAATGTTCTCGGAAGTACGAAAATTTTAAAGTTATATTCCTGGCCGCGATAACTAATAGTGTCTTCTTTTTATCTTTTTCTTTATTATATGCTTAATAGGAGGATTATTTGTAATGAACATTCGTTTAGCTTGCTTTAATTACAGAATTTAATTTGTCATCCATGCATTTCACTACAATGTGTAAACTAAATTTTTTAATTATAAACTTTTTAATTGAATCAAACACATTTTTTCATTTTGTTTATTATATGCTGAATAGGGAGAGGGGGATTATTTATTCAGAATATATATTTACTTTGCTTAATTATGGAATTTAAATTAGTATGTTTTCTAGGCACTCACTTATATGTGATGTAATATAATATGTAAATTCAGTTTTTTAATTGAAACTCCTTAATTAAAGTAAAATATATCCAAAAATTACAAAGAATGCCAACAATAAAACATGGAACGCATCATTAGTTAGTTCTAATAAGATAGTGTATGATAATTAGTTAGTACTAATTGAAATTGTTTATTGAAATAAATTATATTAGAAAAAGAATATCATAAGAAAATCCACAAGAATATATAAAGAATATCAATAAGAAATCAAAGAGTTCGTTATTACTCAGGTCAGCATATAATAATTTGTTCAAATATTATTTCTTCTTTAACCATCTTTTCGAGGCCCTTACTTATATGTGATGTAATACAGCGTGTAAATTAATTTTTTAATTTAAGCTGTTTATTGAAATAAATTATATGAGGAAATTATGTAAGAATATAACCACGAAAACAATTAACTCACCAGTCAGCATTTTTAATAAATTATCCTAATTGCATATCTTATTATCATAATTGAATCTTACTTATACGTGATGCAATAAAATATACTGATTAATTTTATTAAATTAAAAATGTTTAATCGAAATAAAATATATTCGAAAATTACAAATGATATTAATAAGAAAACAAAGAACTTTCTATTTGTTAGCACTTATAATGCTTAATTTTGCGTATTAATTTTGTTCATTAAATGTTATAATGTAAGATTGTATAAGTAATAATCCTAGAAAAATATATTTCAAATATCTTCCAAAGTTTTTAGCAAAAAAAGTATAAGAAGAGTTTGCTACATTCGTGAAATTCAAAGAGGCGACATGATTAAATTGTCTGATTTGCTTTTCCCCCCTGTCATTTATTCCTGCACAGCATCACATTTGAGGATAAAATTTTCTTTTTATTGATTTTACCAACTGCTTTCGGATCATTAAATTTCTGCCTTAATAAAAAATAGTTAATTTTTTTCTTCACTTTAAATATCACCTTCAAAAAAAAATTCAAATATTATATTACTACATTATTCCACAAATAAAATTTATTTCGCTTTAAAATAATCTCATATTATATTTTTTATAAGATCATATTTCTCTCGGACTCTGGCAGGTGTGACCAAGCTGTCTAAGTGTTTGCCAGCTGCATTGGAACAAAAAAAAAAAAAAAAAAACTCTGGCAGGTGTATAAGTAATATTTTATAAACATTAACTCAATTCTCTTTTAACCAGAAGGTATTTTATGAACAACATAACTTAAAAATATTAGTTTGTTGAATACACAATTCTATGGTGTCTAATATATGAATCATCTAATAACCACAGCGAAATATAAAAAAAATTTTCATTTCAAATTTTAATTTGTAGAGATAGCGATTATTAAACTGAAAATTGAACTAAAATAAACCCAAAAGCCAATAAAATACCCATCACTTGTTACAGTACCATCTTAATAAATTTTAAATTTTTATGACTTAATAAAAATCACCCAAAGCTACTTTGAACAATAAAAATAAAAAGGAATTCATAAAATATATAATCATACATTTTCATGTAATATGTATCACGTGTTCTGAAAATAGAAAAAATAGTAAACCATTACATATTTATCTGCTACTTAAAACAGTTGATTAACATTGTGTTGTTATACATTCTATATGTTGCTAGAACAACAGTTTGTGTCACTACTTTGAGTAAAATTGGAATTGATGTTGAAAATGGCAGAGTCTAGCATTTTTAAGGTTTGCCTGGAGGAATTTTAAGAATTTTGTTTTGTTTGACATGTGTATGTATTCATGAAAGTCCCGTACCTACTTCTTCTATGACACTCTGATAGCATGTTAAACATATAAAAGACGATTCATTAACTCCAAAAATATTACTAGTAACTTCCTTTTATGGAAATATGACAAAGCCTTTGCTTTTGTTACTTCTTTGTTTACAATAGCCTGTAAACTGAAGGTGATCATAAAGAAGGCGTCATTTATTGCAAAAATACTTTAAACTGTTTGGCTTGAAAAGAACTACTACTTGAATATTGCCTGTGTCACATATAGCATTTATGAAGCACGCAAACAAAACTTTGATCTTCCTCTCACATTTCGCCTTGTTATTTCTTCTAATCTTTTATCTTCCTTCTGTACTGTATACTTTTTCTCAATTTTGATCTCCTTTTTTTGTATTGTGTTCTATTATTTTCTTCTTTGTTTAAACTTGTCTTCTATATCGTGTTCCCTTGTTTCTTCCCAAGTTCGATCTTTCTTCTGTATTGTGTTCTATTGTTTTCTTCCTAAGTTTAACCTTAATATTTAACTTTCTATCTTTACTATGTAATGTGTTGGGATTTAACAAAACTTTTATCTTCCTCTTATATTGAGCCTTATTATTTATTTCTACCTTTCATGTTCCTTCTGTAATGTATTCTTTTTCTTAATTTTGATCTTCTATTTGTATTGTGATCTATTATTTTCTTCCTTATTTTGACTTGTCTTCTATATCGTGTTCCCTTGTTTCTTCCCAAGTTCGATCTTTCTTCTGTATTGTGTTCTATCATTTTCTTCCTAACTTTAAGCTTAACTGTAAACTTCCTATTTTTACTTTATTGTGTTCTAATTTTTTTCTTAGTTATTATGCTCAAATATCTGCTTTATGTGATTGCTTAAAAAGAAATTATTGCCACTTGTAATCAGGAAAATTTTTTTGTATCACTCTGTAGTTTGAATGTAAACACTAAAACTGAATCAAAACAAAAATTAATAAATAAGTATAGCAACATTTATATTATCCTCTATTGTTATTTTCCTCCATGTTTATTATACCATGGCACACTGACAGTCATATGACGTATCGAACCTTGCCACGCTGAATATTCATTCCATTCTTTTGGTTCAGAAGATGTTCCATGACAACCACCCAAGAATAATGCTTAATTATTTATAAGCCAGCAGCCACCTATTGATTGCCTGGTTAGACAAAGTCCATTTTTGCGATAAAAACAAGTGATCATTGGTTGGTTACTATCTTTGACCTTGAGTGCGCTTAACTATTCAGTATGGTTATAGCGTTTTCATGGCAAATTATTGTATATTTTTTTTGTGTTCAATTTTGTGTTAATATCTACATAGCTGTCAAGGGAATAAATGATCCTGTATTGATTTTTGCGAATATTTGAGTAATGTGGTTATTGATGTATTCAGTGACTCATTGTTATAAAATTAGACGGTGCAGAAATATTTGATTTTCCTTCATGAAGATCAATATTGATTTGATGATACGATACAAAATTAGTTAGATGGAAATGCCTTGAGTCTTTTATGTTCTTTATATTGCTTCACCATAAATTTATACAAGTTATTTATTTTGTAAGAATATCAGAATAAAAATGATTTTCTTTCTATTGTTAGTAAAGATTAACGGGATTTATAAAATATTATATATATTCAAATGTTATATGATTGATAAAGATGAAAATACATTGATGTTTTAGTCGAAAATTATTATAGAAAAATATTGTTAATCGTAGAATTCTCTAATAAATTTTTACTGGTAAAAGCAAAGCAGAACAAAAAATATAAAATTTATTTCATTACTTTTTAACATTTTCAAAAACTTTTGTCAAGATTAAATAAATATTTTTTTATTGAAGATTGCGTTATATCATAGATAAAGATGAAAATACATTGATGTTTTTGGTGAAAATTATTATCAAAAAATAATGATTGTCGTAGAATTCCCCAATAAATTTTTATTCATAAACAAAGCAGAACAAAAAAATATAAAATTAATTTGAGTACTTTTTAAAAGTTTTCAAAAACTTTTGACATTATTTCTTAAATACTTATTTTACTTAAAATTATGTTATATGATAGATAAAGAGGAAAATACACTGATGTTTTAGCGGAAAATTATTACCAAAAATGTAATGCTTATCTTAGAAGTCTCTAATAAATATTAATATTTATTAATATTAACAACAAAGCAGGACAAATATAATTTAAAATGTACTAAAATAAATTTGTATATATATAATTACAAATTTATTTTAGTACATTTTAAGGTATATTTGTTTTGCCTTTTTGTATATATATATATATATATATATATCTATATAAATTTTAAAGACTTTAAAAATTTACATTTAACATTACAGACATTTTAAAAATTTTCGAAGACTTTTGACATTATTTCTTAAATAATTTTTTTCTTCTTAAAAATGCATTAAAGACAATTTGTAGCAAAAAATAAATTTTTCAATATGTATACTTTGTATTTTCAGTTTATTATTAATTTTTGTTTATCAGCATTTCCAAGAAAGACTTTATTGATTAAAAATAATAATCTTTCATCGATTTTGTATTTCACCGATAAAATTTCATCTAAAAGCAATTTTTTTAAATACAAAAAGTTGTTACAAGTAATACTGTTTAAAAAGCAAATAAAACTATTAATTAAATTTTGTTTAGAATTTTGAAACAAGTAATGCCTACAAAAAATGTTACTTTTACATGATTAATAACCCTTTCAAGAGTCTTCAAAAATATAGATAAACACTACATAATTCATTTAAAACACAGCTTGCACGAGATGAAAAAATTCCATTAAACGAATAGTGTTTGAAAAACGGAACGGTTTTACTCAAATCTTTTAATGCTTATTTTCTCGATGAACTTAACGACCATTTCTCAAATACATCATCTTAATTTTTTCGCATTAAGACAGAAAGCAGTTTTGGAAGTAATGGATAAAAATAAAACGCTAAAAAAATAATGAAACAAGCATAAGAGAGATTTTAGGTTCAAAACTCCATTTATATTTTAAATTTTCTTTTGCCAAAAACGAATTTAGAGCTGTTTGAAGTTGAAATATTAATGATTTTAAAACACGTTAGTACCACATTTATATTAATAACTTACAAAAAAAATATTATCAAAATCAATTTGTTTTTCGAATTCAATTTCGGATATGAATTTCAGTTTTTAAAGAAGATGAAAAAAAAAATAAATAAGCTAAAAGGGCTCAGTTTATTAATTATTTTGTTTTTAATACTTTTTTTTTATTTGCTTCAAAGGGATTTAATTTTTACTTTGTAATATATATATATATATATATATATATTTTTGAGAATAGCAATTGAAAAATAGTTTGGAACTTTAATATGGTTAAAATGTACTTTTCCTTTTTTTAACTGTAAAAATTTATTAAATCCTGTTGATTTAAGAGTTAAAAATAACTATTTTTAACGAATTTAATATGCTGCCAAAAATTTAATATCAAATAAAATTGATAAAAAATGAAAATAATAAAATGCAGCAAAGTGTGAATTATTTCATTATGAATTATTTTCTCCTGAAAATATATTTATGTTCTTCTTAGACATATTTAAAATGTGTTTTGGAAAATTTGTATAAAATTTCATATTAATTCGCTTTTAAATTATTTGAAAAATAGGAAAAAAACAAAAGGTGTAAGAAATAGTGAACGTTTTCAAATTATAAACGCATAATTAAAAAATCAATATACTGTAAATGGCTTTAATAAATAAAATAGAAAAAAAGTTTTACATGATATCAAGTGTTATAGTGTCATGTCTCATTTTTAATGTTACATACTGATTTGATGTGTTGCAATTATCCTCCAAGAAAAAAATGGGAACGTAGCAACTAGCAGAAGGATTTCTTAAAAAAAATATTTAACCTGTATTTTCATATTATATTTGAGAAACCAAAGAGCATTTCAAATAGGAAGTCTTATTGTCTCGTCAGTTTTACAATTTCTAAAGAATCTACTTGTTCATTAAAGCAACTATAACTGATACTTTATCAATATCTACTAAAAATTGATAAATTAATAGATTAAAGTTTGAGAATATTGCTAAAATTATATATGTACCATTTAAAATGTTTTCCCATTTATACAGCAACTGAAACTTAACATTGGAAAAATTATATATTTGCTATATCAATGAAATATTTATCAATTTTTATGAAATATATTGATCAGAAACATATTTAATACAAATATTATCAAAGTTTAATTTTCTACTATAAACGTTTAGTATTTTCAAATATATTAATGGAAAAAAATTATTTTATTTATTGGAATTATAAGGGAGTTAATTTAGAGTAATTTGATGACACATTATCATGTGTTATATAAAAAATTTCAATAGCTATCTGTTATTTAAGCAACAATTTTCATATATTCCTTTTAGTACATGGAATTTCTACAGATAACAGCTTTAGTTAACGTATATTTTTAATAGAATTGCTTATTTTTTATTTATTATTTAACTTTTATATAAGAATTTCTACCTAATGTATAAACATATTTTTTAATAGTATTACTATATCTTTTTAATTAAAGCTCTAGTTGTACATATTTTATATGCTATATACAAAAATGGACACGAGATTGTTTTAAATAAATACGGTTGTTTCTATATTAAGATGTTTTTAACTCAAAAGTGAAACTAATAAACATCATCAAACACATTTATATTTACACAGCATGGGAAAGCTTTGAAATTTCTTTTGTTGGCTAATGTTTATACTTCTCTAATGATTAATGGTATACAAAATTAGCATGATAACGAATCTATTAATTAAGAGTTTTTTTTTATACTCAAACCTTCTTTTATCGAAAGATGAACCTATTTATCATTATTATAGAAATTATGGTATCATCTTACAAATTTTCATTCTAATCATATGTAAAAGCAATAGAATTACTATTGATTGTTATAGTAATCCACTTCTACTACAGCTTGCACACTAAAATAACATAACATTTAAGGTTTCAATTAAACATATTTACCTACATATTCAAAGAGAATTAACTTTAATACAATTTCTAACATCACATCAAAGACACCACAAATCCTTTACACATACACAAATATAACAAATAACAAACAAAATTAAACTTACATTTTGAGTCGACCACTCCAAAAACCCAACTCTTGCTGTCTTCTTTCATCTTGTAGGCGACGGTTTTTAAATTGTGTTTGTATCGCTTGTATCGCGTGGTTAAAAAAAATTCTCATCGTTACATAATAATTGTGAAAAGTGCACAATACATATCACTGAGCTAAATAATATTGGTTAGTGAATGTCAGTTTTGTGATCGTATATGAACAAACTTTTTAATATTTAAAAACAAGACACCTAGATGAATATGGAATTGAACACTCACCCACAGGCACGATTCTATACACGCAGGGATCTTTCTGGCGTCCTATGTCGTTGCTACCCCAGCACAGCAGGGCGCCATAGCCCAGCATATTCCTTGGGGTATAGAAAACGGTGCTGGAGGTGCCTTCAGATACAAACTTCTTCACTTCCATGCTTTCCACCGTATTGTTGAGAGTCCAGTGGAATTTGACATCTATGGGATCGGCCTCCAGTTCACAGGTGATGTTTAGTGTCTCCTGTTTGGCAACACCGAAGACTTGAACAGCTCGGTTTTTGCAGACAGGAGCAACTACAAACAAAAGAAGATCAAGATATTTAAATCAAGCTTTGGTAACAAAACTGTTAAAAGTTTCACAGAATGGTAAATTTCAAAAGATCCAAACCAGAACATGATATTTAAAAGAAATTCATCATTAAGGGGATGGCATCTCCTTTGGCTAACCACATTTTGCCTTTTTTATCAGCCATGATATTTCAGGAAGAGGAAAGAATATGGTTAAAAAAATCATGGTTAAACTTATGTAAAATGATGGTTCAAAATGTAAGTTTTTAATAAATGGTTAAAAAATCCATCTTTAAGGAAACATTTCTTCTCATCAGATACTATACCATATTTCAAGAAAAATTGTATTTGGCTTGTGAATCCATGATTTTTAATGTTTATTATTGAGGGTGATAATATCGCTGAAAACATGACATTTAAATATATTTGAAAGAAAGAAATATTTTAGGAGATGACATTTATTAGATATTTATATTCTCAGACTCCATTTAGCCTTTTTTTTTCAACCACTAGATATCATGGTATTTCAAAAAAAAAATCCATCTTTAAGGAGACGGTATTTCTTCTGATTGAAAACTATATCACATTGCAGAAAAAAGAATATTTGGCTTGTGACTTCATGATACTTAATTTTTATTAGTGATGGTGACAGTACAGCTAATTTCCAAATATAGTTTTAGTTTTTGACCTTTTTTTTTTGCTGAATATCGATGGCTCAGTTTTTTACGTGTGTCTTTAAAAGTCTGTCCATGGGGTATTAAGAAAAAAAACATTGTTTTCCAGCAAGACTTTTATAGACAATTGTTCTACATCTGGGTCACATGAAAGAAAATTCGATCATCTACCATCATGTTACCTGGCTATCGATGAGATATTCTTTACAAATGTTGTCTAAATCGCTATCGAGTCTCATCGTTATTGAAAACAGTTAACTGCATCACTTAATGGTTTTTAACAATATAATTCAATAGTGAAACGGTAACTAGTATGCAATTTAAAAGCGAAAACGGATCAATTGATAACTTATTTGTAGTACTAGTCAGAAATATGCGGCGCAAAAGCAATTTTGATAGGAAAAAAGTTTAATAGTTATTGTGATATTTCATTTATATTTTCTTTTGATAGTAAGTATTTTAAATAATATGAAAAGAAAATTATTAAAAATTAAGAAAATTTTTGTTGTAGTTACACATACGAAAAGATAAATTAGGGAGCTCTGCATGAATTTGTCTGACTTGGCCGCTTGCCAATTTTTCGCACATTTGGTTGTCTATCTATATTTATATTATATATATTTTTTTATTTTGCTCATTAATATTTAATACAATGATAAGATTCTACTAAATGAAAAAATTATATATTTAGATGGTAAAACTTGTAATTACCACAATCTTAATGCATTATTTAATTCGGAATATAACAAAAGTGAAATAATAACTTAAAGTAATGCTTTAACTAAAATGTTTCTTTCTGCTAAATTAACATATCATACACACACTGTTTCTATTTCTTATGCATTTTATTAATTTATTTACTACAGAAGGAATTATCTCATGCATTTATGTTTCCTTCAACGTATAAATTACCAAAATATAACTAATTAAGTTTTAAGACCATTTTATTTTTATATTCCGTTACTATTTGCAAGAAATAGGAGCATTATATATTTCTCAAGACTTGTATAAACGATTTTATGTTCTTAAAAGGATGCAATTTTAAAGCAAAGGTTAAACTACAATGCATTGTTGACTTGTCACAAAATATTTTGCAGCAAATAAATGCAATATTTATTTCATATATTTTTCCATTTGACAACAAATTAGACAGCAACGATTTCTTTTAAATTTCTTTCCCTAGTTATTCAAAACAATTTTGTCTAACGTTAAAAAAATTGGGTTTTTTTTACATTCAAATAAGAATAAAATGGATTTATTGAAGAATTTATTAGTTATTTAAACTATTCATTGATATTCAAGGTACAGACTGAATAGGGATTCATGAAAAGGCTTACTTCTATGATTGAAATTGACAAAATGATTTTTTCCTTTTTTCTGTGTCATGTCTTGAATATTGAACCTTAAGTCACGTCTATTTGAATTGATGATATTTTATATCGAAAAGGCATTTTAAAGGTCTATTGGAAAAATATCTTTTTTTCAAATTTACATGGCTTTTGAATTGAATATAGAAAAAAATGTTCCATTATTGATTTTTCTTCGTGTTTTTGAAAAAAAAAAAATATTTCATTAAAGTATTGTAACGCATTAAATTCTTAAAACGTAAAGTACACTATATTCTATTTTTTTGTTTAAATTACAGTAATATTTAGCTATGTGATATATGTAAACACTTAAATATTGCTGTTGCTTATTTTTTGATACTATTAAGGTAATATATTTTTCTAAAAAAAACTGACATTAAAACATCTAGCTATGTTGACAAAAAAAAAAAAAAACATATGCTAATTGCTTAAAAGTGTTTGATTGAATGTTTTTTGACTCTTTGTCAAAGTTTCTATTAAAATAAAGGATTCCTTTAATGTAGAAAATAATAATTTAAAATACATTAAATTCCTTTAATGATATTTTTTTTTGTGTAATTAGATTGAAAAATAAATTTTAAATTCATCAAATTAAAATTAATTATTTAAGTTTTAAATGTATTTATATACAGTGTTTAATGTATTTTGTATTCTTTATTTAAATTCTAAATGTATTTGTAACAAGTTTAAAGTAATTTTTGTTAAAATTTTCCAATATAAAAAAAAAAAATTATTAAAAACTTTAATTATAAATTATTCAATTAGTTTTGAACTTATTATCATTCTCTTTAACTTAACTAATATAAGAAATGAGGTAATAAACAATTATAATAATTAAACATTAATTATGACATATAATTATTACGAAGAATTTGTTTGCAAATTTTAATGAAGAATATTTAAAAATTGCTATATTTTACAGCTAATTATCTATTTAATTATTATAAATGTCTGTTACATAATTAAAAAGTGCATAAAATTATTGAAATATACTACATAGAGAGTTTTCATACTTTTTTAATTGTAGAAAGCGTTTATAATAAAATTCGTGTTTGTTATTTGTATTAAAAATTTTGCCCATGAGTATAAGCGAAAAAGTGATTCGACCCGCCCCCCCTTGCCCGTGATTATAAAACAAAACTGTACTATAGAGCTTTAAAACTAACTTATGTATTAGTTAATTATACAATGATTTAAAAACTGTTTAAATAATGTTTTACAATAAGATAAATACAAAAATGATATTTTAAAAATTATTTGAACAATGAAAATTTGTAATTATTGTAAATTAAAAACAAGTGTCGGATTAGTTTGGCTAAGTCAAGAAAAAAAAAAAACTCTTTTAGACATAATGGCGAAAAATTAAGGAATTACATAAATAAAATAAACAAGATTCTGAAAATTTATTTTATTATTTGTGAGAGATAGTAAAAAAAGTATTTAATTATTGGAAATAAAAAATAAATTATCCGCAAATGCTAATATAAAAACCGCGAGTTTATGATTTTGTTTAAAAAAAGTTTAATTAATTTTAGGATTTGTTAATTTTTTCCACAATAGAGGACGAAATATATAATGCTATAAAATTTGCAAGGAATTTACATATAACGATTTTAAGTTAGGATTGATTTCTTAGCATATCGGAAATCATACTTGGTAAAATCGCAGAATAGGGACCGTCGGGATTTGGCGACAAAAAATATTTTCGTCAAAGTGTGCCAAGTAACAGGTTGCTATTGTAAGGGAAGTGAATTGGAAGCAGTACAAGAAACCCTGGTTACCATATCTAGCGACTAATCGCTCGATTGGCGTCAGAAAAAGTCGCAATATCTCTATGGCTCTTATTTTTCGATTTGGCTTCATATTTTATTGTTTTCAACAAGAAATGGCTTGTTAAATTACATCATCACGAATATCTCAACTTAATTCCCTTAAATTATTTCATATTATTTGGAATGTTATATAAAAGCCAAGCTTTATTTAAGTAACTAATAATAAAATGAATGTTAAAAATTTGCTGTGTATTAATATTACAAAATTACTATCTATTAATTACTCGCAAATTAACTTCTAAAAAATAGTGAAAATAATTTTTTAAATGACTTGGGGTACTAGCGCAAATTAATTTAATAATGAAAAAATATACTTTTGATTTTATATTGAAATATTTTTACCAGCACCCAATACATTAATTCAGTGCCCAATTTCAACATTTTAAATACTATAAAGATTTCTCGTAATTAATTTTTTTTTTTTTTATAATAACGTAATTTTCAATACTGCCGCTCTGTCCTTTTAAAGTAGGATACACATAAAAAAATTCTGGAAGGTCATTAACTTTAGTAATATACGAAATCATTTTTTTTTTTTTTTTTTTTTTTTTTTTTTTCCTGCTTAAAGAAAAATATCTTAGTTAAAAATCTTAAAATTCTTTAGCGAAAATTTGAATTCAAATTCGACACAATGCAACTGAGAAGCCGAACATTTAAAAATAAATGTACTTCCCCTTTTTATACCATTTATTAGTTTTCTTAAAAACCATTTCTTTATCCATTTTATTTATATTCAACTATCTTCTTCAAAAACTTTAAAAAAAAAAAATAAACTTTTTGTATTTCTTAACTAATTCGAATAAGTTGAAAGAAAAATAAAATAAAAAAAGAGATCAACTACTTTAGAAACAGACGTGAAACTTTAAAACTCGGGCGCTCTTTATCTTTCTGAAGTGAAGCCTTTTCTGTTACAGTAAACATGAAACTTTAACCGTAATCTAGAAAACAATCGATTTCGGTGTGTTGAAACTTGAACCCCAGAGTTTGTTGTCAGACGCACTCTTTGGAGGAAACTAATGACCCCCTTTCCCTCTTAACTAACTCAAGAATAACTTGCCATCTTTCTTTGTAGTCCTTCAAAAACCTTCTGCCATTTTGTTTGTTTGTTTTGGCCCGTGTATTTATCGGCAGAGAGATAAATATGAAAGAGGAGATCTCGAGATGTTCTTGATGTCTTGCGAACAAGAAAAGAATTATTCTTGAAATGACAGTTCTTGATTCATGCGTTTTTAATGTGTTGGAGGAACTTTGATAACGACTTTTCTCGATATATAGAGCTAACTAATTACCCATGACAATTATTGCATAAAAATATTACATATTTAAGATCATCATTCATAAATAAAATAAATATTATATAGCTGTTTATTATAACGATACTAAAACAGCAAAATATATCATAACATTATAGCATTATAATAGATATTACACTAAAGCATAGATATATATTAATATAAACATACCATAAATAAGGTTTTTTTTTCTACAGTGGTTATAGTAATAATTGCATAAAAATATTAAATATTTTAGATTTTTAAGCAAATCGAATATTACATACGAAATAAATTTAACTTTCATAAAGTTAAGAATTAGGTAAGTAATTAATGGCAATGAATATTAAAAATTTGCTATTCATTAATATTACAAAATTACTAGGTTTTAATTTGTCGTAAATTACATTTCTAATAAAAGTCATATTAATTTCTTTAAATCACATGTGGTACTAGAGCATATCACTTTAATAGTGATAAAATATAAGTTTGATTTGACATTGAAATATTTTTACCAACATACAATGCATTAGTTTGGGGCCTAATTTTCAGATTTTTAAATTCTATGAAGATATCTTGTAATTTATTTTTCTTTATAATAACACAAATTTCAATAATGGCACTCTGTTCTGTTAAATTAGGATAAATATAAAAAAAATTCCGGAAGATTACTAACTTCAGTGATATATACGAAATAATTTTAAAATAATTTTTTTTTTTTTTTTGTTTAAAAAAGGATTTTAGGGAAAAATATTAAAATTCTTTATGGAAAATTTAAATTCAAATTTGACACAATGCAATTGAGAAGACAAAAAAAAAATTCTTCCCCTTTTTATAGCATTTATTATTATTTTTAAAACCATTTTTTTATTCATTTTGTTTATATTCAACAATCTTCTTCCCAAACTTTAAAAAAAAAAAAAAAAACTTTTGTATTTCTCAACTAATTCGAATAAGTAGAAAGAAAAAGTGCAAAAATAAAAAAGGGATCAACTACTTTCCAAACAGACGTGAAACTTTAAAACTCACGCGCTCTTTATCTTTCTGAAGTGAAGCCTTTTCTGTTACAGTAAACATGAAACTTTAACCGTAACCTAGAAAACAATCGATTTCGGTGTGTTGAAACTTGAACCCCAGAGTTTGTTGTCAGACGCACACTTTGGAGGAAACTAATGACCCCCTTTCCCTCTTAACTACCTCAAGAATAACTTGCCAGCCCACCACCTTTCTTTGTAGTCCTTCAAAACCTTCTGGCGTTTTGTTTGTTTGTTTTCGGTCGTGTATTTATCGGCAGAGAGATAAATATGAAAGAGGAGATCTCGAGATGTTCTTGATGTCTTTCGAACAAGAAAATGATTGTTCTTGAAATGGCAGTTCTTGATTCATGGGTTTTTAATGGTTTGGAGGAGCTTTGATAACGACTTTTCTCGATATATAGAGCTAACTAATTACCCATGATAATTATTGCACAAAAAATATTATATGTTTAGGATCACCATTCATAAATAAAATAAATATTATATAGCGGTTTATTATAACGATACTAAAACAGCAAAATATATCATAACATTAAAGCATTACAATAGATATTACATTAAAGCATCGATTTACAATAATATAGACATAACATAAATAAGGTTTTTATTTTTTCGAAAGTGGTTATTGTAACAATTGCATAAAAATATTAAATATTTAAGATCGAAAGATGGACAAATCTAATATTACATACGAAATAAACTTAATTTTCATAAAGTTAATTTTTAGGTAAGTAAGTAATGGAAATGAATATAAAAAATTTGTTATGCATTAATACTACAAAATTACTATTTATTTAGTACTCGTAAATTGCCTTCTAATAAGTGATATTAATTTCTTTAAATGACTATGATACTAGTGCATATCAATTTAATAGTGATAAAAAATTGCCATTTTATAATGAAATATTTTTACCAACGTATTAGGTTTGGCTCGAATTTCATGTTTTTAAATGCTATATAGATTACTTGTAATTCATTTGTCTGTGAAATAACAAAATTTTCAATAATGCCGTTCTGTTCTGTTAAATTAGAATATATATATAAAAAATTCTGGGAGATTATTAACTTTAGTCATATGCGAAATGAATTTAAAATAAATTATTTTTTTGCTTAAAGAAAGATATCTTACAGAAAAATCTTAAAATTCGGTAGCGAAAATTTAAATTCAAATTCGACACTATGCAATTGATAATTGAGAAGAAGAAAAAAAAGCTTTTCCTTTTTATAGCAGTTATTGTTTTTTTAAAACCATTTTTACCATTTATTTTTGTATTTCTCAACTAATTCGAATAAGTTGAAAGAAAAAGTAAAAAAAAAAAAAAAAAAAAAAAAAAAGGGATCAACTACTTTAGAAACAGACGTGAAACTTTAAAACTCGGGCGCTCTTTATCTTTCTGAAGTGAAGGCTTTTCTGTTACAGTAAACATGAAACTTTAACCGTAACCTAGAAAACAGTCGATTTCGGTGTGTTGAAACTTGAACCCCAGAGTTTGTTGTCAGACGCACTCTTTGGAGGAAACTAATGACCCCCTTTCCCTCTTAACTACCTCAAGAATAACTTGCCAGCCCACCATCTTTCTTTGTAGTCCTTCAAAAACCTTCTGCCATTTTGTATGTTTGTTTTGGCCCGTGTATTTATCGGCAGAGAGATAAATATGAAAGAGGAGATCTCGAGATGTTCTTGATGTCTTGAGAACAAGAAAAGGATTGTTCTTGAAATGACAGTTCTTGATTCATGAGTTTTTAATGGGTTGGAGGCTGATTTGATAAGGACTTTTTTCTATATAGAGCTAACTAATTGCCCATGATAATTATTGCGCAAGAAATATATTACAGATTTTAGATCATTATTCATAAGTAGAATGAATAATATATACAGGTTAATTATAAAGATATTAAAAGAGCAAAATTAATCATATCATTACGACAAAATAGATATTACTTTAAAGTATAGATATATATTAATATAAACATGCCAGAAATAAGGTTTTTTTCTACAGTGGTTATAGTAATAATTGCATAAAAATATTAAATATTTTAGATTTTTAAGAAATCGAATATTAGATACGAAATAAATTTAACTTTCATAAAGTTAAGAATTAGGTAAGTAATTAATGGCAATGAATATTAAAAATTTGCTATTCATTAATATTACAAAATTACTGATTATTAATTACTCTAAATCACCTTCTTATAAAAATATCTTATTAATTTCTTTAAATAACTAGTGGTTTTAATGTATATCACTTTAATAGGAATAAATATCATTATGATTATATATTTAAATATTTTTACCAATATACAATGTATTACTTTTTTGCCCAATTTTATGTTTTTAAATGCTATACAAATTTCTTGTAATTAATGTATTCTTGAAAATTCTGTTCTTATAAAGAACAGAATTTTCAGTAAAACCGTTCTGAATTTTAATTTAGGATATATATAAAAAATTCAATTACCTTAGTGATATACGAAATTATTTTAAAATACATTATTTTGTGCTTCAAGAAAAATATCTTAGGGATAAAATGTTAAAATTCTCTAGCGAAAATTTAAATTCAAATTCGACACAATACAATTGAGAAAAGAAAAGAAAATACATTCCCCTATTTATACCATTTATTATATTTTGTAAAACCATTTCTTTATCCATTTCATTATATATTCAACTATATTCTTCCCAAACTTTAAAAAAAAAAAAAAAAAAAAAAAAAAAAAAAAAAAAAACTTTTGTATTTTTCAACTAATTCGAATAAGTTGAAAGAAAAATAAAATAAAAAAAGAGATCAACTACTTTCGAAACAGACGTGAAATTTTAAAACTCAGGCGCTCTTTATCTTTCTGAAGTGAAGCCTTTTCTGTTACAGTAAACATGAAACTTTAATAGTAACCTAGAAAACAGTCGATTTCGGTGTGTTGAAACTTGAACCCCAGAGTTTGTTGTCAGACGCACACTTTGGTGGAAACTAATGACCCCCTTTCCCTCTTAACTACCCCAAGAATAACTTGCCATCTTTCTTTGTAGTCCTTCAAAAACCTTCTGCCATTTTGTTTGTTTGTTTTGCCCCGTGTATTTATCGGCGGTCAGATAAATATGAAAGAGGAGATCTCGAGATGTTCTTGATGTCTTGAGAACAAGAAAAGGATTGTTCTTGAAATGACAGTTCTTGATTCATGCGTTTTTAATGGGTTGGAGGAGCTTTGATAACGACTGTTCTCGATATAGAGCTAAGTAATTGCCCATGATAATTATTGTGCAAAAAATTATTTTATATTTTAGGTCATTATTCTTAAGTGAAATAGATATTACATACCGGTTAATTATAATGATACTAAAACCGAAAAAAAATCATAACATTAAATCATTAAAAAAGATATTATATTAAAGCATTGATATACATTAATATAAACATACCATTAATAAGTTTTTTTTTCAACAGTGGTTATAGTAATAATTGCACAAAATTTTTATGAAATATTTTAGATTCTTAAGCAAATTGAATATTACATACGAAATAAACTTAATTTTCATAAAGATAAATTTTATGTAAATAACTAATGGAAATGAATATTAAAAACTTGATATGCATTCACATTAAAAAATTATCAGGTATTTATTTCTAGTAATTTACATTTCTATTAAAAGTTATATTCATTTCTTTAAATAACTTGTGGTTCTAACGCATATCACTTTAATACTGATAAAATATAATTGTGATTATATGTTGAAATATTTTTACCAACAAAAAATGCATTAGTTTTGTGCCCAATTTCAGGTTTTTAAATGCTATACAGGTTTCTTGTAATTCATTTTTCTTTATAATAACACAATTTTCAAAAATGCCGTACTGTTCTTTTAAATTAGGCTACGCATAAATAATTCTGGAAGATAATTAACTTTAATGATATACGAAATGCATTTAAAATAAATTATTTTTTTGCTTAAGGAAAAATATCTTAGGGAAAAACCTTATAATTCTTTTTAGCGAAAATTTAAATTCAATTTCGACACAATGTAACAGAAGAAAAAATGGATTTCCTTTTTTACACCCTTTAATAGTTTTTAGAAGCCATTTCTTTATATTCAACCACCTTCTTCACAAATTAAAAAAAAAAAAAGGGGATCAACTACTTTCGAAACAGACGTGAAACTTTAAAACTCAGGCGCTCTTTATCTTTCTGAAGTGAAGCCTTTTCTGTTACAGTAAACATGAAACTTTTTCCGTAATCTAGAAAATAGTCGATTTCGGTGTGTTGAAACTTGAACCCCAGAGTTTGTTGTCAGACGCACACTTTGGAGGAAACTAATGACCCCCTTCCCCTCTTAACTACCTCAAGAATAACTTGCCATCTTTCTTTGTAGTCCTTCAAAAACCTTCTGCCATTTTGTTTGTTTGTTTTGGCCCGTGTATTTATCGGCAGAGAGATAAATATGAAAGAGGAGATCTCGAGATGTTCTTGATGTCTTGCGAACAAGAAAAGGATTGTTCTTGAAATGGCAGTTCTTGATTCATGCGTTTTTAATGGGTTGGAGGAGCTTTGATAACGACTTTTCTCGATATATAGAGCTAACTAATTACCCATGACAATTATTGCATAAAAAATATTATATATTTAGGACCATCATTCATAAATAAAATAAATATTATATAGCGGTTTATTATAACGATACTAAAACAGCAAAATATATCATAACATTAAAGCATTACAATAGATATTACATTAAAGCATAGATTTACAATAATATAGACATAACATAAATAAGTTATTTTTTTTTTCGAAAGTGGTTATAGTAATAATTGCATAAAAGTATTAAATATTTAAGATCGAAAAATCGACAAATCGAATATTACATACGAAATAAAGTTAATTTTCATAAAGTTAATTTTTAGGTAAGTAAGTAATGGAAATGAATATAAAAAATTTGTTATGCATTAATACTACAAAATTACTATTTATTTAGTACTCGTAAATTACCTTTCTAATAAAAGTGATATTAATTTCTTTAAATCACTATGATACTAGTGCATATCAATTTAATAGTGATAAAATATAATTTTGATTTTATATTGAAATATTTTTACCAACGTATTAGGTTTGGGGCTCTAATTTTCATGTTTTTAAATGCTATATAGATTATCTTGTAATTCATTTTTCTTTGAAATAACAAAATTTTCAATAATGCCGTTCTGTTCTGTTAAATTAGAATAAATATAAAAAAAATTCTGGGAGATTATTAACTTTAGTCATATGCGAAATGAATTTAAAATAAATTATTTTTTTTTTGCTTAAAGAAAGATATCTTACAGAAAAAGCTTAAAATTCTTTGGAAAATTTAAATTCAAATTCGACACTATGCAATTGATAATTGAGAAGAAGAAAAAAAAAAAAGCTTTTCCTTTTTATAGCAGTTATTGTTTTTTTAAAACCATTTTTTACCATTTATTTTTGTATTTCTTCTTCCCAAACTTTAATTCAAATAAGTTGAAAACTAAAAAAAAAAAAAAAAAAAAAAAAAGGGATCAACTACTTTCGAAACAGACGTGAAACTTTAAAACTCACGCGCTCTTTTTTTCTTTCTGAAGTGAAGCCTTTTCTGTTACAGTAAACATGAAACTTTTCCGTAACCTAGAAAACAGTCGATTTCGGTGTGTTGAAACTTGAACCCCAGAGTTTGTTGTCAGACGCACATTTGGAGGAAACTAATGACCCCCTTTCCTCTTAACTACCTCAAGAATAACTTGCCAGCCCACCATCTTTCTTTGTAGTCCTTCAAAAACCTTCTGCCATTTTGTTTGTTTGTTTTGGCCCGTGTATTTATCGGCAGAGAGATAAATATGAAAGAGGAGATCTCGAGATGTTCTTGATGTCTTGAGAACAAGAAAATGATTGTTCTTGAAATGACAGTTCTTGATTCATGCGTTTTTAATGGGTTGGAGGAGCTGTGATAACGACTTTTCTCTATATAGAGCTAACTAATTGCCTGTGATAGTTATTGCGAAAAAAATATATTATATATTTTATATCATTATTCATAAGTAAAATGAATATTATATACCGGTTAATTATAAAGGTATTTAAACAGCAAAATATGTCATCTTATTAAAACATTACAAAAGATATTATATTAAAGCATAGATATACGTTAACTTAAGCATAGCATAAATAGGTTTTTTTTTTTTTTTTTTTAAATGGTTAAAGTACTAATAGCAGAAAAATAATAAGGATTTTAGATTCTTAAGCAAATCGTATTTTACATACGAAATAAACAAGCTATAAATATTTGCCAACTGTATATGCTCCAAACCATCTAACAATGCCACGTAGTGACTATATTGTTTACAGGACTTGATAGTCGAAACGTTTTCGTTTCCCCTCCCCAGGCTCTGCTCTTCTGTCGTTCACTTGCAACTGACCTTGTAGGATTCGCAGATTTCTCCCGTTATTACCAGTTAATCCTATCTTAACAAACTGCTGTGAAACGTTTTTGTTATTTTTAAATTGTACTCCTTTTTGAATTAGATTAACCTATTGAAAGTACTTTTATTTTTAAGTTCTCTTTCAAACAACGTTCAGTTTGTAATTCTTCAAAATTCCTCTTTTTACTTTATTATTTTAATTATTAAATTATAATTAATAATTATTAAATACTTTATTGAAAAGAAGAAAAAAAAATTCTCCTCTCCATATATTATTATCTCTATTTTAATTGTTTTATTTTTAATGCAATGGGCTTAAAGCTAAAGTAACTTCCCTCTCACATTCAGAGAAGAGTTAGCGGTTACCCATACCAAGGAGCTCCGTCAACCTGCAAATCGTCGTCGTCGTCGTCATACGAAATAAACTTAACTTTCATAAAGCTGTTATTATTATTTAAGTAATTATAATTTAACAGATCAGAATGGGATTATTTAAGTAACTAATGGAGATGAATATTTAAAATTTGCTATGAATTAATGTTACAAAATTATTAGGTTTTCATTACTTGTAAATTACATTTCTATTAAAAGTTATATTAATTTCTTTAAATCACTAGAGGTATAGAGCATATCAATTTAATAGTGATAAAATATATTTTTTATTTTATATTAAAATATTTTTACCAAAATTCAATACACTAATCTTGCGTCCTATTTCAGGTTTTTAAATGCTATGCAGATTTCTTGCAATTAATTTTTCTTTATAATAATATAAATTTTAATAATGTCATTCTGCTCTGTTAAATTAGGATACACATAAAAAAATTTTTTAAGTATTATATTTTGTTATATTTAGTATATAAGTATTATATTTTGTATATATTTATCTTTAATATATTTTGTTTGTTTCCTTTGGCCCCGTGTATTTATCGGCAGAGAGATAATATTAAAGAATTTTAATAGATATTATATTAAAGCATAGATAAGATTTTTTTTCTACAGTGGTTATGGTAATAATTGCACAAAAAATATTAAATGTTTTAGATTCTTAAGCAAATAGAATGTCACATATTGCCTATTTATTGCAAAAAATATAAAACCATTATTTTAAAACATTATGATAGATAATACATTAGACATATAGACATAGACATTATAGTAATAAGATTCTTTTCCTCAATGCTAATCGCAATATATATATACTGAATATTTTAGTATTGCCACTCTACGGTCATTTTTTTTCACACTTGGGGCTAATTAGACCGGGACCTACAATTTAACGTAGATTCTGAACCACTAAAAACCATTCATGCCACAGCCAGGATTTGAATCTTAAGCCTGTGGTACCAAAAGCCAGAGTTTTAGCCAATTTGCCATCAGGCCGCTGAATATTTTAAAGGATTTTCTTATGTAAAATATATATTATTAACATCAATTTATCCCAAAACATAAAATAATCGCAACGTCAAACAATACTTTAAAACATATAAATGAATTTTTTTTATAATATTATAAATTTGAACCAATATTTTTTTAAGGCATAATTCTCTTAAAACTCTAGCATAATTATATTACGTATGATAATGTATGATCCACCCATGCATTTACCAACAAGGATTATGAATTTACCAAAGGTATTACAATTTGATATGACCATGAACTTACTAATAAGGAACAATAATTTAACAAATTATATTACCTGTGATTTTATAATTGCATAACATTATGCAATTATAAAATCACAGGTATGGACCAGGAATTTATGAAAGGAAAATCATTCAGGAAGTGCATAAATTATTTATTATACACATAAACTTACTAATAAGGACCATTGACTTACGAAATGAAGGGCATAACTTGATATAGCCATGAATTTACAAATAAAGGCCATTTATATATCATAAGAAGGACATAACTTGATATTACAATGAATTTAGTGATAAAGACCCTAGATTTATTATAAGAAGGACATACTTGATATTTACTAAAAATGACCATGGATTTATCATAGGAAGGGAATATTTAAAGTAATTATTACTATAATTAATTATTACCATAAATTTACTAATAGACATCATGGGATTAATAATTATTGCCATAAATTTACTAATAAAGATCATGGATTTATCATAGGAAGGACATAACTTGATATTATCATGAATTTACCAATAACCTTTTTAACAAATAGAAATATTTGTATTACAGACGGACTTACATCATTAATGCTCTATGTATAAGTAATACACGTTCAACTAGAAAAGTTAATTTTAATTCTGCTAACGTTCATTCTGGCACAAGTTGTTTGTTTTCGAATGTCGGGTACTACGATCTGCAGTTAGTCCCCCAATGTAACGTCGCTGATATCCCACATGTCCCCAATGTGCATGCGTCATGTAGGAGCATGTGGAATATCAGGGTATGCGTCATGTGAGACATGCTACACTAAAACCGTGTTTATCATCACTATTTTAAACAAATTCCCCAAGTCTGGTAACGGTGTTTTATCTCATATATATCTTCTTATTAAGTTGAGAGGAAGGACATTCAGACTGACAGATTTATCGTGCTTATCTTTAGCATAGACCCGTAAATTTTCTGTACAATTTCGGTTATCGAGTTTCAAATAGGATTCAACTAATTCGGAAATCCAATACCACTCTTCATATAAAAGCAACATTAACATTTGCATTGCACTATTTTCAAGATTAATAAAAAAAATTGAAGGCAATCTTGAACTGAGGCAAACTGAAGGCATCTTGAACTGAGGCAAACTGAAGGCAAGTCTAATTAATTGACAGCAAAATAGACTAAATATTATAAGTATTACTAAAAGCTATTATGGCGCCTGATGGTCCAGTGACTAGCACTCAGTGCTACAGGTTTGAGGTCGAGTCCAATTGGTACCATGGATATTTGTAGCGTTTCGGAATCCATTTTAAACCGTAGGTCCCGGTCTAATATGATTGCAGAGCATTGGAAGTAGGTCTAACAATCCTACCCCGTAAAAAGGAAACAACATCGTATGTGTCGCCAGTATACAGAAAGCCTTGAAACACCATGGGGTTGTTGCTCCTTTGAAGCAGTACATTTGTTACATTTTAAAAATGCAATACATATACATACGAAATTTAAAAACTGTCATATCTATTCTTTATACAGAGAGTATAGAAATATTAACAGGGTATTATAAAGAATCGTATTTAAAGGAGAAATCACCGTAGAAAACTTTGCACAATAATTAATAGTGTGTAATAATAAACTTTGCTGTAATAATCGTTTTATGTTGATGCACAATATATAAATGTCAAAGATTACATAAATATAAAAGTCAAAGGTCTTCATTTAATTATAATTGATGATAGCGTTCTATTGTTTGTTTCTAAAGGAAATGTATTACTTTCCTAAACCACTTTATTAGTTAGAATCTAATAATATAGAAAATAGTAAGCTGTTTGCTAACTTATTTTATGGTAGAACTAACAAAAGAATCGGAAGAAATACTTCCACAATCAATATAAATTAAATAAATGTCTAGTGAGCTTTCAAAGTAACTTTTGTTTTATACAATATAGATTAGTTAAAAGGTTCTCGTACAAATATCTAGATTGTTCTTTGTTAGTGACATTATACATTTGAAAAAGGGCTTTTATAAAAGTTTTTATTTTTTTAAAGTGCACTCAATTGTAGAACAATTGAAGACTTTTCTTGAAATAAGGAAGTAATAAAAACACATTGATGTATGTGATAATTTATTTTGTGAGCTCCAAATTCCATTCTAAAATCATTTAAATTGTAAAAATAACGCAGTTTAAAATTCAGGGTATATAAAAGATGTCATATTTTCAATTCCTATTATTAGGTCACACACTCGGTATATATATCTTGTTCACATTTTCAATCGTTAATAAAATACTTCTTATTCCTCCACTCAAGCTCAAATATATTTTTTTTGAACTTGTAGTGGATGACACTGGATGTGAATACAGTTTTTTCAAATATTAATTCATTCATTAAATTTAATTAATTAATTTTAAGTTTTTTTAGATTTAAGATGCATGTATCTACTAATAGATGGCGCCATATATAAGAGGAAAATTTCAACTTTATTTATAAAGAACTTTCTGCAATATAGTGAAAAAAAAGTAAAAATTGATTTAATTTTTTTTTATTGCTTGTTTACATCTGATGTGAAAAGCTTTACTTGATGTAATTTATGCTGAACCTGAGGTTTTCTAACGTGGGTTGTTTAGACTGTTTGAAACAAGCCTTATTTATACATGGAATTGAAGTGAAGTAACAGTCGTACTTCCTTATAATATTA
The DNA here is from genome assembly GCA_021605075.1 of Caerostris darwini. NCBI lineage: Eukaryota > Metazoa > Arthropoda > Arachnida > Araneae > Araneidae > Caerostris > Caerostris darwini. Next base: position 446,288 of record BPLQ01003486.1, on the reverse strand, counting down.
TTATAGTCGTACTTCCTTATTATATTATTATAGTCGTACTTCCTTTCTCCTTCCTAGCTAAGTACCAAACCCTGAATTATTATTTTAGTTTGTGCTCGTATTACTGTGGTAGATGTGTATGTAAAGCTGTATCATTTTTATCATTAATTAAATGATGCTTACTTGGAAAAGAGGATAAAAATCTAGAACCCTGTACTCTTTGCGCCAAATGCATCGTCAGGATGTCAAATCGCAAAGTAAGCATAATAATGAAAATTGCAGTTAGTTTTCGGGTTAAAACGATGTTATACCAAATTCCTCACTAGAACAGTAAAAACATGCAAGTAAACCAGCAGAATGGCTACTGAAGTACGGTGCCTTTGTAAAACGTTATTTCGCCCAAAATCGCTATTACGCCAACATTAGTAGTCAAATAGTTATTACGTGAAATTTTATTTCTTAAACAGTTTTGACGCCAAATTTTACTGCTTTCGCACCAAATATTAACATAATCCTGCCAAAATTTTATTCTTGAAATGCTTTTGCGCCAAAATTTATCGCTTTATCGCCAAATGTTTCCACTAAGCGAAATTTTATTTTTACATTGCTTTTACGCCAAAAATTATTGCTACACTTTATCTCTGAGATAAATCAAATGAATGAAGAAAACAAGAACAAAAACAAATTCCATTTGTTCTTAATGTTAGACACAGTTTAATATTTTTCCGTTATACCGAGCCATTTATTACCAAGTGCCACCAAATCATTGTCAAAGAACTTCCAATTTTTTTACGAAAAATCAAGATATTGACTATTATAAATATGATTAAACAAATGTCATAATTCATTTAAAATTATATAATAACAGAAAATAAATGAAAATATTTAAAATGCATTTAAGAATAATAAAGAATAACACCAGCTGTGTCCTTCCACCTCAATGAGTTTTGGCAGCTTATATCTGGAAGCTAGAAAATGTTTATTTGTAATCTTTAATGATCGCCGTTGGAGAAAACATTGAATGTAAATTTGTATTTTTAAAAAAATGTTTTATTCGGAAGATAGGAAAGGACATAAGAGCGAATGCATGCCTGGCATGAATATTTCACTTTTAACCATTAATACCACTTTGTAAATCCGGAAGCCAGATGTCACATAGAAACGGTTGGATAATTACTAAGTAGAGCGGAATGTCTTAGTAAATGGAAGCGAACTACTGTTTGTCAATATTTAAATTCTCGCTTGATCCTTTTTATATGTTGAAAATTAAAAACATTCTCAGCTATTCTGAAAGACATTTGTAATTTTGACATTGGTGTGATATAATCGTAGTAAATTTAAAATGTGATTTCAATTTATTTACATTTCATAATTTTTATTTCAATCTGTAATTGTTGCTATTTTTTTAGTTTCATTTATGAAATTTTTAAAATTATTATTATTATTGGCAGATTTGACGATATTTGGCGGAAAAAATTTGTCTGGATAATAAAAAAATATCGATATTTTTTACAGCAAAATTTGTACTTGAAAACTGTTATTAATAGACAAAAAAGAGTATGAATCAGGAAAGATTAAGAAGGCACACACGAAGGAAATTGTTTTATAATTTCAGTTTTAACATTAGTCCAAAAAGAATGGTTAGTTTAAATGGTTAGAGAATTAACAAATAATAATTGCCAAATCAGCAATAGCAAAAAAATTAAACCCGTCTTACTTTGCATTTTGCCAAACACAGCGTTGTAAATAGATATAAAAGTAATTCCTGTGGGGTCTTAAAACTAATAAAAAATGCCAAGTTTTAAAAAGTTAAATTTTAATTCACATCGTATCAACATAAAAAATAGATGAAAGAATTGCATATTAACTATTGTTTCGCGCCGTGAATGACTGACTAACACCCCTCACAAGCATTCGATTGGTCCATTTCCGCTTTTAAACGGGATGTTTATCTTTTTTCAATGAATAGCTGGTAAAAATATATCTATACTTTAGAGTCAAATATAAATATCGATACTATTAAATTCGATTAAATCAATTAGCTACTTTTCATTAGTTATTTATGAAACTGAAGATCAATAATCACGTCAGCACCTCCCCCTCCTCTAACACAGGAAAGAAACCACCTCAACAGCAATGTCGTAAATCCCTTTCAACTGGATGCCACTCACAGAAGATTTAAGTACTCCCCACTTCACCCCGGAGACAGCACGCACCTATTAGAGCGAGTTTCTGAATCCTCTTAAACCCACCCAAAGAGGATTCAACTAGAGAAGGAATGTGTGAATTCTATAAATGCATGTTATAGTATCAACACAGGGAATAACACATATTCAACAAGGAGGGAATGGCCGAGGAAACAAGAGAATTCGAGAACCCAAGTCCTGTTCGCATTTGAATGTGTGAGCTACAGGAGTCTCTCGCGTATGCTGTCCAAATTCGTTTGCTACATTGTGGACGGAAATCAAAATTCCCTTATAATGTCAATTATTGGTGATGTGTTAAAGGAATTACGACCTGTCGAAAGACAACTTGGGACTCGAAGCAAGGGAGTTTGATCGTCAAGGTCACTTGGTAAGAGCATTCACGAACGACGCCTGCATCTCATGCATTTAATAGCGAACGCAACACAATAATTAAAACCAAACTTAAAATATCTTCTTGCGTACCCCAAAAAACCATACGATAAATTTTGAGTCTTTCTTTTTGAATAGAGAAAACATAATGGTCCTAATCCTTTAGAGGCCGTTCCATAGAGGAATATTTCTAAATTATAATGTCCCAAGGTGGAACATTAAAGACACTCTCCTGTGTGAACCTTGGGAAATGCTGAATCTGCCACATATCTGTCGTTCTAGTCAGGAATGACTTTCTATCAATATTCACTATTTGTAAACAATAAAATATTAAAAAAATACTAAAACGTCCACACTCACATTGAACATCCAGTTGCACTTCTTCACTGCGACCTTCACCCTCGGTGTTGGTGGCCACGCACTGGTACCTCCCCCTGTGCTCCTTCTTGACTCTCTGCAGTACGAGGGACTGGTTGCTGACGATGATGCCGGCGGACAGGTTGCTGAAGAGGATGTTGTCCTCGAACCTCCAGCTGACGTCGTGCACCCAAGGATTGGCGCGGATGTTGCAGTCGAAGTAGACGTCGCTGCCTTCCTTGATGGCGGTGTGCTGGATGCTCGCCCCCAGGGCCAGTCTCAGTTCAGGAATGTCTGAAAAGAACATTGATGCATCACAATCACATAAATACAAAATATACCAACTGTTTGAAAAGGTATTTAAAAGCATTATATCTAAGATACTGTAAGAAACTTATAATGTCTACCATCAGTATGTACGGCTTCAAGATCAATCTAATTATCATGTTTGTAAATTATACGTAAATTCTTACTAGATTTCAAAATGTAGAAAAGTTACACTAAACCTAACACAATATTTCACTTTTAATAATTGTTACTTAACTAAAATTATTAAAGATTCAACAGATTGCAGAAGATTCAACGGATTTGGCAAACACACAGCGTTAATGATCACTTTTTCCAGTGAAAACTGGCTTTGTGGTCAGCGTTATTTTTACCTCCATGTCATACTTTCAAGTATCAGGAGTGTTTGGATTGTGTTTTTCAGCCCCACTACGAGTGGCTCATAAGTCTTTATTTTATTAAAATAATCTAATATACAAAAATCAATAATTGCAAATACTAATGATCTTAAAATTGTACCTCTCTGATATAAAGAATCGAAAAAATAAAACAGAAATGTATTTAAAATCAGACATATTAACGTTTTATAGTTATTTTCTCTGCAGACCATGCAAACTGCGTTGAGTCCTGACGATTAGGCTATTTTCGACAGGAAAAAAAAATGAGAATTCTCTGGTAAAGAATAATTTCCTTTGGGATCCATTAATCAAACAGAACTTCTTTAGACCCAGAACAGAGTGGCCATTTCATATAATTTTTTGAATTGCTAAACAGGGGGGATTTGAATAGTTTGATCTTATACCAATAATTTTTTAACACGACAAATTTGTGGTTTATGTCAATTATCCTTTGATAAATTTTGTTTATTAAATATTTAATTTCTGAAATATTTTTTTTTTATTAAATATCAATACATTTTATGAACCATAACATAGAACACATTGCTTTTAATTGTAAATAAGATACAATTATAAAATATATTGCAAAGCTAAAACAATTAATAAAGAATGATAATAAAAGAACTGGCATCTAAGACATGCTTAATGAACAAGAAATATATTATAAATAAACATTTCCTTTTTTGTGATTTAAAAATTGAATTATGTTACATTGTAAGGCTAATACAGTATAAACACCAATATACACTCATGTCCATAAATTAAGGATAATTCAGAATCACACAGAAATTGAACTCTAAAATAAAAATTTCACCTGTAGAATTATCACACACATCTTGAAGAAGAATATGCAAATTACAGGAAACCACCAGATGGCGCGGATAGTACGTCACAATGACGAGAGTGTAAGAGAGGGGTATATAAGGAATGGTGGCAAAGAAGTAAAATTGTTCACAAGCGCTTTAAAAGCCTTTCAGTGCAATAACCGCATAGTTATGGCACAAAGGAAGCATTTGGATGATTTTTTTACGTGGTAGAATTATCGGACGACTGGAATGTGGACGTACCCAGCTGGAAGTATCCGAGGAACTTGGAATCGCCCAGAGTATCATCTCCAGGCTTTGGCAACGATTCCAAGATGATGGTAATGTGAGTAGATGTTACAGCACAGGTCGCCCCCGAGTTACAACGCCGAATGAGGACCGGTATTTAGCAGTTACTGCCAAAAGAAACAGACGGAGCACAGCATCAGACCTGTCTCGTCAGCTCTCTTCAGCTACCGGTACGACAGTTTCAAGGCAGACCGTGTACAGACGCTTAGGGCACATTGGTCTATATGCTCGTAGGCCTGTCAGATGTGTTCCACTTACCGCAACTCACTGTCGCCTGCGATTAACCTGGAGTAGAGAGCATGCATTGTGGACACCGCAACAGAGGTCTTGTGTGATGTTTTCCGACGAGTCCAGGTTTAGTTTGCAGTCTGATTTTCGCCGCACCTTCATATGGAGAGCGCCAGGTACCCGTTACCACCAAGAGAACACCATTGAACGACACCGTTACGGAGGTGCAGGATGGCTCGTTTGGGGAGGAATTATTCTTGGTTCCAGATCTGACCTGCATGTTCAGAGTGTAAGATGACAGGCCACATCTATCGGGATGTCATTCTGGAACAACATGTACGTTTGTTTCGGGGCGCCATGGGTGCTGAATTTCTGTTTATGGATGACAACGTCCGTCCTCAGAGTGCAAACATTGTAGACGAATGCCTTCAATTGGAGGATATCACACGTATGGATTGGCCAGCATACTCACCGGACTTGAATCCAATAGAGCATGTGTGGGATATGCTTGGCCGACGAATTGCAGCCCGTCAACCCCCTCCCACTTGTCAACCGGAACTTCGGAAGGCATTGCTTGATGAGTGGTGTAATATTCCCCAAGATCAGATTGATAATTTGATACTCAGCATGCCTAGGCGTTGTAAGGCCTGTATTGCATCGTCCGGGAGACATACTCCATATTAACCATCATACTAACCATGTTATACTGTTTTTTGTGAATAGGTTCTTTTTTGAAATTTGCTCCAGGGAGTACAAATCGCAATTTTTATTAATTATGTCAAACATATAGCATCTTTTTTGCTCTTTACCTTTTGTTTAATAAATTGACTTTAGAAATAAGTCAAATTTGTTTTGCTTCTGTCTCTTTCTTTGCCTGAACTTCATTATCCTTAATTTATGGACATGAGTGTATATTGCTATGCTGTATTATTAGAAATATATATATTTATAATTTTATACATATGATTGTTGAAGTTTTTCATATTTGTATGTCGAATCTTAATCGAAAGGCCAAAATATTCATCTTCCCGCGAAATATAAATAGTGCTTCACTTTTTTTATATTGCATTTCATTACAAAACACATGTCATCTTAAAGTGTTTGACCTCTACTACGATGATGCTAGGAAATAAGTTCAAAATCAATAGCAATTGCTCTAAAAGCCTTTTCCCCTTTAAAAGATTACTTTACAAATTTAAAAGTTCTTTTAAGTATTTTTTGCAGAGATAATACGAGTATGATAAACAATGTTTTAATAAAAATGTAATTTATCAAAGTTTTTGCATGATTTAATACTAAATTATTTATGAAACAAAATTTTATTTTCTTTCTATTTTAGATGATTCTACGAAACTTGAATCATCAAATATACGTAGAAAAACATATTTCAAATCCTGCTTTATGCTTCTCAGATTACACACATAAAAACCCAATAATTCCCTCAACAAATTACAATTGTCAAACGCAATCAAAGGGGTAAAAAAATTTAAATATAAAAAAAAGAAATTCTTTCAACATAAACAGCTAACTCTTAGAGGCCATGGAGGGTCAAAGGTCGTCAGATTACTGGCAGATTTCGAGACAAGAGATGTTTTCTTTTTAATGGGTAGGATTGTCAGCCACACGTCCAATTCTCTACATTCACATTAGACAGGAACTTACGGTTTAAAGTGGACTCCTAACAACAACACACATCTATGGCACCGCCAGGACCCGAACCGAAACATGTGGTACGCAGCGGCAGTCAAGCACATTTTAAATATATCTACTATCATAAAAAAAATTATTTTAATAAATGATTCAATATATCCGACAAAGATGCAGCAATAGTCATCTACCGACATCTCTATACATCATCTTTTACTATTTATTTCATTCGAAACACAGAACATCTTAAAAAACTTTTGACCCGTATTACGCTAACTTTTGAAAACTGGGTTAAAAACTAAAATAAGGGATTTTAAATGTTTATTTTCTGCATTGAAGTCTTCATATATAGTGAGTAAGAAATATTTTTAAAAATAAAACTTTTCAAAGGTTAATATTAAAATTATTCTATTAACCAAATTTCCGTCTTTTTCAATTTTATAAGACTGTGCAAAAATCATGAAACATCAATGTTAATACAAAATAATATTTTTTAAAACTCTTACCATTTATTTCTCAAGAATACGCATTTAAACTCCAAATTTCTATCAACAAATACAGAAACAAAACAAAAAAAAAAAAAAAAAAAAAGCAGAAAAGAAAAAGGACTGGCCTCCAAAACAGTCATATAGATCAGAAACTTACAGCAATAAAAAACATTAAAACTATCAGCAATTCAAAAATATCTACATCGTTAATAAACTCTCCTTTCCCTTCCCACGGAAAAAAATTGTCAAAATGTTTTATAAATCAATTCAAGATAAAATAATCCTCCATCGATGGCCTATTAATCAAACTACACTTTTTTTATTACATCCCCCAAACTTAACGTCTTAAGTGTGTTTGATTTTCTACTAATCGATTAAAGATGGAGCACTAGGTCAAATACAAAAACGATTCAATCTAAATTTATTTCTTGTCCTAAAACTTTACATTTCATAACAAAAAAAACCTTTTAAATCTCTCCTACAGAGAAAATACTAAGATGATATGTAGGTTAATATATTCTAAATAATTAACTAACTCCCTAGCACTACAGCCCGTAGTGAACCAAGGTCGTCTAACGAGTAGCAGATTTCGAGGCAGGATATAGTTCCTTTTTACAATGTAGGGTTTCAGCCCTACTCTCTGCAATCGTATTAGACTACGACCTGTGGCTTAAAGTGGAATCTGAACCCCTACAAACATACATGACACGACCGGGACCCGAACCCTAAAACTAAGTGCCAGAGCTCTTTATTCAATCAGCCATCAGGTCCCACATCGTGAACAAGCAACATTAAAAAAAAAAGACGTAAAAAATTTCCTTTCATTCAATTTTATATAATTATACAAAAATACCGCAAACTTGAAACATTAAATATCTGTTCAAATTAGCATTTTTCAATTACTACTCTTATCATATCTAGAACACATACATAAAATTCCAATTACTTTCTAAATGACAAAAAAAAAAAAAAAAAACTGAGAAAGAAGTGGACAAAAAGGACATTAAATAATACAATAAAAACATATCAACATTCAACATCATCTACCATCATCAAAACAAAAAAAAGAAACGAACACACACACACAAAAAAAAATTCTTTCAAAAAATGTTTTCCCATGTCAGAAGTAGATGCCGCAATAATCATCCCCCGACGATCCTATAAATCATTCCTCTACTTTTTTTAATGTTTTATTTCGTTGCAAAAACCGAAAGTCTTTACGAGTATTTGACCCCCAACTGATGTTCATGCTGGAACACTAGGTCACGAAAAAAATCATTATGAGAAAAAGAGTAACCAAAAGAAAAACTGAAAAAATATATATATAATATTTGCCATTCTTTTCAGAAAGGGATAAGAACCGTCAGAGGGTGGAGGAGTATAAATCACTGCCAGAGACTTTGATCTTGGAAGAGCACGCTTCATTATGGCGGAAGAAAGAAGAGTGTCTGTCACCTCAGCATCCCAACAGGCAGTTGGCGTTAGAAATGCTGATTATTCTGCGATTTCGTTTTGCTCCAGGTGTATAAATATGGATGAGACGCTCGGTTGGCGTGTCAGGCAGGCGTCATTACAAAAAAAGAATCGCGCCAAGAGAAAACTGTTAGAAGGGGAAGGTAATTTTTCTTCTGGAAGGCTTGAGGACCGAGAAATGGATGTGATTCGGTTTGGACGTCGGGACTATTAATCTGAATGTAGGATTGGGGAACTTTCGCCCCTGCGTTTTGCTCAGGTAGGGTAAGGTACTCGGCGAGATTTATGCTCTTCAGATTTATCATTGGGGACACTTTATTGATTGTTTAAATGACATATTTTTGTTCTAAATTTTTATGTCCGATTGAAGTGTAGCAATTGTATTGAAAAACTGTCAGGAATGTAAGGAAATCTATCAACAATTCCAAAACATCTACCATCGTTAGAATGAAAAAAATATCAGGAATTTTGTGAAATCTATTATCAATTCAAAAACGGTTAACATCTGTAAAAATCTTCTCTACCCAACCCCCCTGTCCCCCAAAAATATTCAAAAATGTTTGCATAAATCAATTTCAGATGTAAAAAATTATCCTTCGATAAGCCTATTAATCAACCTACACTTTTTTTTAGTATATTATAGAAACATAACGTCTGAAGCGTATTCGACTTTCTACTGATCGATTAAAGCTGGAACACTAGGTAAAGACAAAAACGCCTACTTCACAAACAGTTTCTTACTCTAAAAATTTACGTTTAATTACAGAAGATTCTGTCATGTCTTTTTTATAGTGGAAATACTAAGACCATATATCTCTTAATATATCGTGAATAAGCAATATTGAAAAAACAAAACGTATTAATGATGTAGGACTCAGAATTATGAAACTTTAAAAAACAAAATTTTCCTTCCATTCAATTTTATATAATTACACGAAAATACTGCGAATCTTGAAACATTAAATATCTATCCGAAATAAAGTATTTTTAATTATTTTTATTGTTCTACTAGACAACATAAATAAAATCAAAATTACTTTTTTAACAATCTGCAATGACCAAAAAACGAGTAAGAAATAAGCAAAAAAAACCTTAAAAATAAAAAAAAATCATAACAATATCATCTACCAACATCAAAACATAAAACACACACACAAAAAAAAAACGAGAACAAAAAAAGTTCTTTTAAAGAAATGCTTTCCCATATCAGACATAGATGTTGCAATAATCATCCCTCCGACGATCCTGTAAATCATTCTTCTACTCTTTTTTATGTTTTATTTCATTGCAAAGACAGAGCGTCTTTAAGAGTGTTTGAACCCCTACTGACGTTCGTGCTGGGACACTAGGTCACGAAAAAAATCACCATGGAAAAAAAAGAGAAACCGAAAGAAAAACAAAAAAAAATGTAAGCATATATATATATTTGCCACTCTTTTCAGAAAAGGATAAGACCCGTCAGAGGGTTGAGGAGTATAAATCACTGCCAGAGACTTTGATCTTGGAAGAGCACGCTTCATTATGGCGGAAGAAAGAAGAGTGTCTGTCACCTCAGCATCCCAACAGGCAGTTGGCGTTAGAAATGCTGATTATTCGGCGATTTCGTTTTGCTCCAGGTGTATAAATATGGATGAGACGCTCGGTTGGCGTGTCAGGAAGGCGTGATTAAAAAAAAAGAATCGCGCTAAGAGAAAACTGTTGGAAGGGGAAGGTAATTTTTCTTCTGGAAGGCTTGAGGACCGAGAAATGGATGTGATTCGGTTTGGACGTCGGAACCATCCATCTGAATGTGGGATTGGAGTACTTTCTCCCCGCGATTTGCTCTGGAAGGGTTAGGTACTTGAGAGTTTTATTCCCAAGATTTAAGTTTTTCCTTGGGCGTTTATCATTGGGGACACTTTATTGATTATATAAATAGCACATTTTTGTTTTAAATTTTTCTATCAGGTTGAAGTATAGCAATTTTATTAAAAAACTCTCAGCAATGTAAACTCTATCAGCAAGTTAAAAACATCAGCTGCGGTTAGAATTTAAATTATCGTCAATTAAAAAACTATTATCAATTTAATGAAATCTATCAGCTATTCTGAAACATCTACCATCGTTAGAATGAAAACTATCTGCAATTTAATGAAATCTAACAGCAATTCAAAAACAACAACCATCTATAAAAATCCCCCCATACACAAACACAAAAAAATTGCCAAAAATGTTTTTATAAATAAATTTAAGATGTAAAACAAAATCCTCCGTCGATGACCCTATTAATCAAGCTACACTTTTTTATTATACTCCTGAAACATAACTTCTTAAGCGTATTTAATTTCTACTGATCTATTAAAGCCCGAATACTAAGGCAAATACAAAACAATTACTTCTAATATTATTTCTTACTCTACTCTTTTAACATTCTATAACAAAAAAATACTTAAGTCTTTCCTAGAGAGAAAATAATAATTTGATATGTATCTTAATATATGGTGAATAATTAACTAACACCCAGGCACTAGAGTCCAGAGTGGGCCATGAGACGACTGGCAGATTTCGAGACAGGATATAGTTTCTTTTTACAGGTAAGATTTTTCAGCCCTTCCCTCTACAGTCATATTATCCTGGACCTACGGCTTAAAGGGGCTTCTGAATCACTACAAACATCCATGGCACCAATGAGACTCGAATTCTGAAACTAAATCACCGAACGCCAGAACGCTAGTCACTCAGTCATCAGGCCTGTATTGTTTCTTCTCTGTGAAAAAATAGCACAGTAATTAATTATGTGGAGATAGATGATTGCATATCGTGTTCCTCCGCCCTCCTATACTTTATATTAAAACATTTAGGATAATTACGTTCTAAAAACTTGTGATTTGTAATTGTAGTTTCAAATTTGAGTAATTCAATTCATCATAGTATTCTTGATTTTATTAATTTATCTCGTATATCGCTACCGCTGCCATCAGGTACCATATCGTTAGCAAGCAATATTAAAAAACAAAACCTGTCAATGATGTAGGACTTAAAATTATATAAATATAGGAAATGAAATGTATCTTCCAGTTAATTTTACATGACTACACGAACATAATTCGAACCTAGAAACATTAAATATCTATCCAAAATAACATTTTTCAGTTACTACTCTATACTTCTATCTAGACTAAATACAAGAAATCCCAATTACTTTCTCAACAATCTACAATGACCAAAAAATGAGTAAGAAATGGGCAAAAATGAACTTGAAAAATAAAAAAAAAAAAAAACGTATCAAGATTTCAACATCATCTACCATCATCAAAACACACACACACACAACAACAAACAAACACAAAAAATTATTTTACAAAAAGCTTTCCCGAATCAGACGTAGATGCCACAATAATCATCCTCCGACGATTCTATAAATCATTCCTCTACTTTTTTTATGTTTTACTTCATTGCAAAAACAGAACGTCTTTAAGAGTGTTTGACCCCCAACTGATATTGATGCTGGAACACTAGGACACGAAAAAAATCCTCGTGGGAAAAAGAGAAATCAAAAGAAAAACTGACAAAAAATGTAAGCATATATATATATATATTTTCCACTCTTTTCAGAAAAAGAAAAGATCAGTCAGAGTGTTGAGGAATATAAATCACTGCCCGAGACTTTGATCTTGGAGAGCACGCTTCATTATGGCGGAAGAAAGAAGTGTGTCTGTCACCTCAGCATCAAGCAGGCAGTTGGCTTTAGAAATGCTGATTATTCAGCAATTTCGTTTTGCTTCAGGTTTATAAATATGGATGAGACGGTCGGTTGGCGTGATTAAAAAAGAAATCGCGCTAAGAGAAAACTGTTAGAAAGGGAAGGTAATTTTTCTTCTGGAAGGCTTGAGGACCGAGAAATGGATGTGATTCTGTTTGGACGTCGGGATTATCAATCTGAATATGGGATTGGAGAACTTCCTCCTCCGCGTTTTGCTCTGTAAGGGTTAGGTGCTTGTGAGTTTCAGGCCCAAGATTTATGCTCTTCTTTGGTCATAGATGACTGGGGACACTTTTTTGATTGTATAAATAGCACATTTTTGATTTAAATTTTTATATCCGGTTGAAGTACAGCAATTGTATTGAAAAATATCAGGAATGTAATGAAATCTATCAGCATTGTAAGGAAATCAACCAGCAATTCAAAAACATCTACAATCATAATAATGAAAACTATCAGTAATTTAATTAAATCTAGAAGCAATTCAAAAACAATTACCATCTTTTGAAATCTCACACTCCCTCCCCTTTCCCACACAAAAAAACTGACAAAAGGGTTTTTATAAATCAATTTAAGACGTTAAAAAAAATCATCCTTCGATGACCCTAGTATTCAACGCACACATTTTTATTATATTCCCGTAACATAACGTCTTGAGCGTATTTGACGGTCTATTGATAGATATAAGCTGGAACACTAGGCCAAATGAAAAAAAAAATTGTAAACAAACAATTAAACTTCTAAAATTATTTCTTACTCTAAAATTTAACATTTCACAACAATAGATTCTTTTAAGTCTTTCCTACAGAGGAAATCGGACAAAATGTCGTTTAATATATATTGAATAAGCAATAAAAAAAAAGAAAACATATTAAAGTTGTAGGACTTATTAAGAAAATTATAGAAATTAAAAAAACCAAATTTTCATTTTTATATAATTACACGAAAAACACTGCTAAACTTGAAACATTAAATATCTGTTCAAAATAAAAATTTTCAATTACTACTAATGCCATTATATCTAGACTACATACATAAAATAGCAATTACTTTCTAAACAATCTACAATGGCAAAATAAAGAAAAAAATGGGCAAAAATTACTTTAAAAAATAAGAAAACCCTATCAACATCACCTACCATCATAAACACACACACAAAAAGAAACGAACATACCACCCCAAAAACAATTCTTTTAAAAAATGCTTTCCCGAATCAGACGTAGATGCCGCAATAGTCATCCCACGACGATCCTATAAATCATTCTTCTACTTTATTCATGTTTTGCTTCATTTCAAAAAGACGACGTCTTTAAGAGTGCTTGACCCCCTACTGATATTCATGCTGGAACACTAGTTCACGAAAAACAATCATCATGGGGAAAAAAAACCAAATAAAAACTGGAAAACAATAAATATGTATATATATTTGCCACCCTTTTCAGAAACGGATAAGACACGTTAGAGGGTTGAGGAGTATAAATCACTGCCAGAGACTTTGATCTTGGAAGAGCACGCTTCATTATGGCAGAGGAAAAGAGTGTCTGCCACCTCAGCATCCCAGCAGGCAGTTGGCGTTGGAAATGCTGATTATTCAGCGATTTCGTTTTGCTCCAGCTGTATAAATATGGATGAGACGGTCGGTTGGCGTGTCAGGAAGGCGTGATTAAAAAAAAGAAATCGCGCCAAGAGAAAACTGTCAGGAAGGGAAGGTGATTTTTCTTCTGGAAGGTTTGAGGACCGAGAAATGGATGTGATTCGGTTTGGACGTTAGGACCATCAATCTGAATGTGGAATTGGAGAACTTCCTCCCTCGCGTTTTCTCTGGAAGGGTTATGTACTTGTGAGTTTTAGGCCCAAGATTTATGCTCTTCCTTGGGTATAGATCACTGGGGACGCTTTATTGATTGTATAAATGACACATTTTTGTTTTAAATTTTTCTATCCGGTTGAAGTATAGCAATTGTATTCAAAGACTCTCAGCAATATAAGGAAATCTATCAGCAATTCAAAAACATCTGCCAACGTTAAAATTTAAATAATCAGCAATTCAAAAACTATCAGCAATTTAATGAAACCTATTAGCAATTTAATGACACCCATCAGCAATTTAATGAAATCTATCAGCAATTAAAAACATCTATGGGTTAGAATGAAAACTATCAGCAATTCAAAAACAATTACCATCTTTAGAATCTCTTCCCCGCCCAAAAAAAAACCCTCTCAAAAATGTTTTTATAAATTAAGTTAAGATACAAAAATAATCATCATTCGATGATCGTATTAAACAACGTACCCTTTTTTATTAAATTCCCAAAACATAATGTCTTAAGCATGTTTGACTTTCTACTGATCGATTAAAACTGAAACAGTAGGTCAAATAGACAAACTATAACTTCTAAAATCATTTTTTACTCAATTAATAAAAATATAAAAATGTAATTATTACGCAGTTAGATTAAAAATTTAATTATTAGAAATTTACTTTGAAAACAAAAAAAATTATTTAAACCTCTCCTATAGAGGAAATACTAAGATGATGTACTGCTTAATATGTCTTAAATAACTACCCTGGCACTAAAGCCCATGCTAGGCCATGGGACGACTGGCAGATTTCGAGACAGGATATAGTTTTTTTACAGGGTAAAGTTGTGAGTCTTACGCTCTAAGTCATTCTAGACATGGACCTATTTTTTAAAGTGGATTCCGAACCACTACAAACATCCATGGCATGGACGGGACTCGAACCCTAAAACTTTGTCCCCAAGCGCAAGAGTGCTAATCAAATGGCCATCAGGTTTCATATCGTGAACAAGCAATATTTAAAAAACAAAACGTATCAAAGATGTAGGAATTAAATTTATAGAAATTTATGAAACAAAATTGTCCTATTTAATTTTACATGATCACACTAAAATAGTAAAGAACTTTGGAACATTAAACTTCGATTGAAAATAACATTTTTCAATTACTACTCTTATAATGCTATCTAGACTAAATACATAAAATCCCAATTACTTTCTCAATGACCAAACAAAGAGTAAAAAATGGCAAAAAGAAAACTTAAAAAATAAGAGAACCATATCAACATTTCAACATCATCTACCCTCATCTAAACACACACACACACAAAACACACAAAAGAATAAACAGAAAAAAAATTCTTTTAAAAACTGCTTTCCCTAATCAAACGTAGATGCCGCAATAATCATCCTAACGATCCTATAAATCAGTCCTCGACTTTTTTATGCTTTATTTCATTGCGAAAACAGAACGTCTTTACGAGCGTTTGACCCCCAACTGATGTTCATGCTGGAACACTAGGTCACGAAAAAAATCATCAACATAGGAAAAAGAGAAACCAAAAGAAAAACTGAATAAAAATGTAAATATATATATATATATTTGCCGCTCTTTTCAGAAAAGGATAAGACCCGTCAGAGGGCTGAGGAGCATAAATCACTGCCAGAGACTTTGATCTTGGAAGAGCACGCTTCATTATGGCGGAAGAAAGAAGTGTGTCTGTCATCTCAGCCTCCAAGCAGGCAGTTGTCGTTGGAAATGCTGATTATTCAGCGTTTTCGTTTTGCTTCAGGTGTATAAATATGGATGAGACGGTCGGTTGGCGTGTCAGGATGGCGTGATTAAAAAAAAAGTTCGCGCCAAGAGAAAACTGTTAGAAGGGGAAGGTAATTTCTCTTCTGGAAGGCTTGAGGACCGAGAAATGGATGTGATTCTGTTTGGACATCGGGACTATCAATCTGAATGTGGGATTGGAGAACTTCCTCCCCCGCGTTTTGCTATGAAATGCTTTAGGTACTCGTGAGTTTTAGGCCCAAGATTTATGCTCATCTTTGGCCATAGACCACAGGAGACACTTTATTGATTGTATAAATGATGGCATTTTTGTTTTAAATTTTTCTATCCCGTTGAAGAGTAGGAAATGTATTGATACACTATGAACAATGTAAGAATGTCTATCAACAATTTAAAAACATCTGCTATGTTAGAATTTAAATTATCGGCATTTCAAAACCTATCAACAATTTATTGAAAACTGTCAGCAATTTATTGAAATCTATGAGGAATTGAAAAACATCTACCATGGATAGAATGAAAACTGTCAGCAATTTAATGAAACCTATGAGGAATTGAAAAACATCTACCATGGATAGAATGAAAACTGTCAGCAATTTAACGAAATCTATCAACAATTAAAAAAAACATCTACCATCGTTAGAAAGAAAACTATCAGCAATTCAAAAAAAATTACCATCTTTAGAAATCTAACCCCCTCCCCCCTAAAAAAAAATTGTGAACACAATGTTTTTATCAATCAATTTAAGATGTAAAAAAAGTCATCCTTCGCGGACCCCATTAATCAACCTGCACTTTTTAATTATATTGCCGAAACATAAGGTCTTAAGCGTATTGACTTTCTACTGATCGATTATAGCTAGAACACTGAATCAAAGACAAAAACGACTACTTCTAAAACTGTTTTTTACTCTAAAAATTTACATTTCATTACAAAAGACTAAGTCTTTCTTATAGAGGAAATACTAAGATTATAAATCTCTTAATATATCGTGAATAAGCAATATTGAAAAAAGGAAATATATCAAAGATGTAGGACTTAAAATTATAGAGATATATAAAACAAAGTGTTTCTTCCATTCAATTTCTGTTACACGAATATTTTGCAGAACTTGAAACATTAAACATTTATCCAAATTAACATTTTTCAGTTACTACTGTTATCATTCTATCTAGGCTATCACAATTACTCTCTCAACAATCAGAAATGACAAGAAAAAAAAAAAACCCTTACAAATGAAAATAAGAAAACCCATACTAACATTTAAACATCATCTACCATCATCAAAACGTAAGACGCGAAAAAAAAAACGAACACACGAAAAAAATTCTTTTAAAAAATGCTTTCCCATATCAGAAGTAGATGCCGCAATAATTATCTCTCGACGATCCTATAAATCATTCTTCTACTTTTTTTATGTTTTCTTTCATTGCAAAAAGAGGACGTCTTTAACAGTGTTTGACCCCCAACTGATGTTCATGCTGGAACACTAGGTCACGAAAAAAATCATCTTGGAAAAAAAGACAAACCAAAAGAAAAGCTGAATAAAAAAAAAATGTAAGCATATGTATATATTTGCCACTCTTTTCAGAAAGGGATAAGACACGTCAAAATTTTGAGGAGTATAAATCACTGCCAGAGACTTTGATCTTGGAAGAGCACGCTTCATTGTGGCAAAGAAAGAAGAGCGTCCGTCACCTCAGCATCTCAGCAGGCAGTTGGCGTTGGAAATGCTGATTATTCGGCGATTTCATTTTGCTCCAGGTGTATAAATATGGATGAGACGGTCGGTTGGCGTGTCAGGCTGGCGTGATTAAAAAAAAAGAATCGCGCTAAGAGAAAACTGTTAAAAGGGGAAGGTGATTTCCCTTCTGGGAGGCTTGAGGACCGAGAAATGGATGTGATTCGGTTTGGACGTCGGGACTATCAATCTGAATGTAGGATTAGGGAACTTCCGCCCCTGCGTTCTGCTCAGGTAGGGTAAGGTACTCGGCGAGATTTATGCTCTTCCATGCCCATAGATCATTGGGGACACTTTATTGATTGTATAAATGACATATTTTTGTTCTAAATTTTTATGTCCGATTGAAGTGTAGCAATTGTATTGAAAAACTGTCAGGAAATGTAAGGAAATCTATCAACAATTCCAAAACATCTACCTTCGTTAGAATGAAAAAAATATCAGCAATTTTGTGAAATCTATTATCAATTCAAAAACAGTTAACATCTGTAAAAATCTCCTCTCCCCCACAAAAAAAATTTTCAAAAATATTTGCATAAATGAAATTAAGATATAAAAAATCATCCTTCGATAAGCCTATTAATCAACCTACACTTTTTTTTAGTATATTCCAGAAACATAACGTGTTAAGCGTATTCGACTTTCTACTGATCGATTAAAGCTGGAACTCTAGGTAAAGACAAAAACGCCTACTTCACAAACAGTTCCTTACTCTAAAAATTTACATTTAATTGCAAAAGATTCTGTCATGTCTTTTTTATAGTGGTAATACTAAGACGATATATCTCTTAACATATCGTGAATAAGCAATATTGAAAAAACAAAACGTATTAATGATATAGGATTCAAAATTGTGGAACTTTACAAAACAAAATTTTCCTTCCATTCAATTTTATATAATTACACGAAAATACTGCGAATCTTAAAACATTAAATATCTATCCGAAATAAAGTATTTTTAATTATTTTTATTGTTCTTCTTGACTACATAAATAAAATCAAAATTACTTTTTTAACAATCTGCAATGACCAAAAAACGAGTAAGAAATGAGCAAAAAAACCTTAAAAATAAAAATAAATCATAACAATATAATCTATCAACATCAAAACATAAAACACACACAAAAAAAAAAAAAACGAGAACAAAAAAAAGTTCTTTAAAAAAAATGCTTTCCCATATCAGACGTAGATGTTGCAATAATCATCCCTCCGACGATCCTGTAAATCATTCTTCTACTCTTTTTTATGTTTTATTTCATTGCAAAGACAGAACGTCTTTAAGAGTGTTTGACCCCCTACTGACGTTCATGCTGGGACACTAGGTCACGAAAAAAATCACCATGAAAAAAAAAAAGAAACAGAAAGAAAAAGAAAAACAAAAAAAACATAAGCATATATATATATATTTGCCACTCTTTTCAGAAAAGGATAAGTCACGCCAGAGGGTTGAGGTGTATAAATCACTGCCAGAGACTTTGATTTGGAAGAGCACGCTTCATTATGGCGGAAGAAAGAAGAGTGTCTGTCACCTCAGCATCCCAGCAGGCAGTTGGCGTTAGAAATGCTGATTATTCTGCGATTTCGTTTTGCTTCAGGTGTATAAATATGGATGAGACGGTCGGTTGGCGTGTCAGGCTAGTGTGATTAGAAAGCATCGCGCCAAGATAAAACTGTTAGAAGGGGAAGGTGATTTCTCCTCTGGAAGGCTTGAGAACCTGGAAATGGATGTGATTGGGTTTTGGAAGTTGAGACTATCAATCTGAATGTGGGATTGGAGATCTTCCTGCCTGCTCTGGAAGGGTTAGGTGCTTGTGAGTTTTAGGGAAAGATTTACGCTCTTCTTTGGGCATAGATCACTGGGGACACTTTATTGATTGTATAAATGATATATTTTTGTTTTAAATTTTTCTATGCGGTTGAATTATAGCAATTGTATTGAAAAACTATCAGCAAATGAAGAAAAACTATCAGCAATTCAAAAACATCTGCCACTGTTAAAATTTAAATTATCGGTTATTCAAAAACTATCAGCAATTCAATGAAACCTATCAGTAATTTAATAAAATCTATCATCAATTCCAAAACAATGACCTTCTTTGAAATCTTCCCCCTCTCGCCCCACCACCACAAAAAAACTGTCAAAAATATTTTTATAAATCAATTTAAGATGCAAAAAAAAAAAAATCATCCTTCGATGACCCTTTCAATCAACCTACATTTTTTTATTATATTCAACCTATATTTTTTATTATATAACCTCTTAAGCGTATTTGAATTTCTACTGATCGATTAAAGCTAGAACACTATGTCAAATAGAAAAATGAGCACTTTTAAAACTGTTTCTTACTCTAAAAATTTACTTTCAAAACAAAAGATTCTGTTAAGTGTTTCCTTCATACGAAGTACTAAGACGATGCGTCGGTCAATATATCCTGAATAAATAACTAATGCCCTGGCTAAAGCCCATGGTGGGCCATTTCTTTATACAGGTTAGGGTTTTCGACCCTACACTCTACAGTATATTAGACCTGATTTTCGGATTAAAATGGATTCCGAACCACTGCAAACATCCAACGCATCGCCGAGGCTCGAACTTTAAAACTGTGTCACCTAGCACCAGAGCGCTAGCCATTCGGTCATCAGGTCCCATATTGTGAACAAGCAATATATAAAAACACAAAGATGTAGGACATAAAATTATAGAAATTTATAAAACTGCCATTCAATCTACCATTATTCTATATAATAAAACTACCATTATTAATACCATTCAATCTTATATAATTACACGAATATTGCAAAACTTGAAACATTAAATACCTGTCCAAAATAAGAATTTTCAATTACTACTCCTCTCATTCTATCTATACTACATAACTAAAATCCCAATTACTTTCTCAACAATCCGCAATGACCAAAAAAAAAAAAAAAAAACGAGTAAGATAATGGGCCAGAAATAGCCTTAAAAAAAATAAGAAATTTCAACATCATCTACCATCATCAAAACAAAACACACACACACACAAAAAATGAATAAACAAAAAAAATTCTTTTCCAAATCAAACGTAGACGCTGCAATAATCATCCCCCGACAATCCTGTAAATCATTCTTCTACTTTTTCATGTTTTATTTCATTGCAAAAACAGAACGTCTTTAAGAGAGTTTGACCCCCAACTGATGTTCATGCTGGAACACTAGGTCACGAAAAAAATCACCATGGGAAAAAAGAGAAACCTTAAGAAAAACAGAAAAAATGAAAGCATAAATATATATATATATATATTTGCCACTCTTTTCAGAAAAGGGATAAGAACCGTCAGAGGGTTGAGTAGTATAAATCACTGCCAGAGACTTTGATCTTGAAAGAGCACGCTTCATTATGGCAGAAGAAAGAAGAGTGTCTGCCACCTCAGCATCCCAGCAGGCAGTTGGCGTTGGAAATGCTGATTATTCAGCGATTCCGTTTTGCTTCGGGTGTATAAATATGGATGAGACAGTCGGTTGGCGTGATTAAAAAAAAAAAGTGCGCGCCAAGAGAAAACTGTTAGAAGGGGAAGGTGATTTCTCTTCTGGAAGGCTTGAGGACCGAGAAATGGATGTGTTTCGGTTTGGACGTCGGGACCATCAATCTGAATGTGAGATACGGAGAACTACCTCCCTGCGTTTTGCTCTAGAAGGGTTAGGTACTTGTGAGTTTTAGGCACAAGATTTATGCTCTTCCTGGGGCATAGATCACTGGGGACACTTTATTGATTGTATAAATGAAACATTTTTTTTCTACATTTTTCAGTCCGGTTGAAATATGGCGTTTGTATAGTTGAAGTTTTATTAAACACAAATTAAACCAAATTTATATTTATAAGCTGTAAAACCATGAAATTTATAATACTTCCTCAACACAGTCTGTAAAAAATCGTTACGTTAATAATATTTATTTTGAATTTAATTAAATGCATTGTATTTTAAGGAAATATTTCATATAAATAAGCGCAGTCCTTAAAATTATTTTTAAAAAAATTTTTACACTTTTAAATTATTGTTTTAATGTAAACTAGCACCTAACGATAGCATTAATGTCTAGAAACGCTGATTTTGGCTAGTGTGAAAATTTCTCTGTTTTATTAAATTAATGTATATAAGCATGTATAAATGCAATAATTATATTGGAAATCCAAAAAACGTTTTCTTTTTTTTAGAAACCACAATAAATTATCACCTCTTGCAAATTCCCATAGACTCAAACTGTTCATGGATTAACACTTTTATTTAATAAAATAACACTTTTAAAAATATGCTAAGTGGTACACTTTTTACAAATTGGTACATGTAAAAACATTGATAATACAAATTCCAATTAACAATTTTATTTGCAATTTGTATTATCAATGTTTTTACATGTAGAAATTTTTTCATCCAGTGTAATTATTGACAGCGAGTTCATCCAGTTTAACACTATCGTTGCTCAATATTAAAAAAAAAAATCCATCGAAATTTTGTGTACAGTGTAAAATGGTAAACCACACTTCTTAGGATAAAGGAATGTAATATAAGAAAATATATTAATACCAAAAGTTGAAAGAAGTAATATAAATAAAATAAATACTTATTTACAAGAAACAATAATAAACTTATGTATACAACTATTCTTAATGATAAATAATCAGAAAATGAATTTAAATTTGAAAAAACTAATGGAAATATTGTTTAGACTCTTTTTCACTGAAGATTCTTTATTGTATAATTAAAGTTCAAGCACTAAAATTAACTTGTTAGGTATCTTGAATATCATATGTTGAAAAATTGCATAAGTCATGGAAAAGAAGTAGAACCAAGTATGATCCACATTTACTATGATTAAGAAATAATGCACTTGCAGAAAAAAAAAAAAGAATACTTTTTTTTAAATTTATGTCGCAAAAGTAAAGTATCAAAACATTTAACCACCACACGTACTATTTTAAGCAATATTTTGTATTATGGGATAAAATATTTAAAATCCTTTTACATATTTTACTAAATATGTAAATTCTTAAACGATACAGAACTTTTGACCACCACTCTTGTAATTTTAATCCATATCTTGTATTATGTATTAAAGTGTCTGAAACGCCTTTACATATTTTACTAAAGATGTAAATTCTTAAGTGAGGAAGGACTGTTGATCACCATTTTCATAATTTTAAGTAATATCTTCTATTATGGATTAAAATCTCTAAAACCTTTACCGCCGTCACATGCCTTAGTAAAAATGCAAATTCCTTAAACTGGGAGAATTTTTGACCACTATTCTTATAATTTTAATCAATATCTTGTATGATAGGCTGAAATAACTAAAACGCCGATACTTATTTTAATAAAAATTAAAATTCTTAAGTAATGGAGAACTTTTGGCCACTACTATTATAATTTTAAGTAATAACTTGTAGTATAGGTTTTTAATAATGGTTAAAATTGTCGCCAATTATATGAATGAAATGATTAAGTTATATGATCTGATAATGAAGTTTCATTTGAACTAAAACTTCCCCCTTTATTATTTTGTTAATCATTTTATATATTTTTGCTACTCGCATCATTAATCTTTTCTACTTCTATTGCATATCGGTGACTGCTAACTTTTAACAGGGCGAAAGATTTCATCATTATCCTCAAATGGATTATGAGTGCCATCATCACACCATGGAAGTTACATTGTCATTTCGTTCATCATTGACTGTTCTGCGATTCATTGACGAACGAACAATCCAACAATATGAAATAACATTACATATCAAGAACATACTACTGACATCAATATGAAATTATATTACATTTTAGAAACCATTCACCGATGAAATTTCCAACAATGTGAAATTACATTACATATCAAAATTAAATTACATTACATATATTACATATCGTAAATTCTTAAAGAACGGATAACTTTTGGCTATCATTCTTATAATTTTAACTAATACCTTGCATTATAGGTTAAAATGTCTATAACGCCGTTACATATTTTATTAAAAGTGTAACTTCTTAAGAGAATGAAGAATTTTGATCGCTATTCTTACTATTTTAAGCACATATCTTGCATTATTGGTTATTTATTATGGATGACATTTCTATGAGTTCCATGAATGAAATGATGAAGTTATATGATTTGAAAATGAAGCATCATTTCACCTAAACCTTCACATTTAGTATTTTGTTAATCATTTTATAAATTTTTGCTACTCACATCATTAATCTTTCCTATGGCGTATCGGTAACTGCTAACTTTTAACAGGGCGAAAAATTTCATCATTATCTTCAAATGGATTATGAATGCTATCATCACACCACGGAAGTCACCTCCAGTAATCATTCGTCTAGAATGTTACGATTGGATTACGATAATTCCGGCATCCGAAAGTTGAATCCATTAAAGCTGACAAGGGCCGCATACATTAGGGGGATTCGGATCGGACTGTGGGACTCAAAAATATTCATGTATTTAAATTGGAATTCATGTATTCATATGCTGTTTCGATAAACACCGCTGCGGGCTGTTTATGCCAAAAGTTCTTAAAAATATTTTCAGATCTTGATGAAACCTGGAAGCTTCAGTTCAGAATAAGATCTCACTTCTGTGATTCGACTGACGTTTGAATCACGTAAAGATGATGCTAGAAATGCAATATATTCATTCTCGTTACTGTTCATACTAGTTAAGGAAAATAAGATGCAAGTATTTCATAATAAAAATTTACCTTTGATAAACAGACATTTATGGAAATCTTTGAAATTTAAATGTTGATTAATGTTTTTTTTATAAGTTGGTAGTCATTTGAGTAGATTAATTGGTCACATTCACAGTAAATATTATTAAATATTTTTGATGGAATTTATTTTGTTTGTTTTTAATAAATTAGGTTATAAAATATTGACAAACATGAAAATATATATATATATGAATTTTTTTGTTGAAATTTGTCAATGCGAAGAGCTTAACAATAAGGAATTATACTATATTTCAAGGATGCCTTACATTACAATACAAAAAATAAAATTGTTGTTGTTACTTGATAAACCCATATGGACTCAGATTGAAAAGGAACAAAACCCGTAAAAGCCTTTTGCTCCGTGACACTTTACAGTATAAGAAACAGACTACCGACTAAAACATCCAACAACCCGAAAAAAAGCGCCAGAGCGCTAGACACTCGGCCATTCAGGTCCCAATACTGCTTAACTTCGGTGATCTAACGAGAACCGGTGAGCATGGTACGGCCGTTGGCACAAAATAAAATTACATTACATATAAGAAACAGACTACCGACTAAAGGCCCAACAAGAAAAAAAATCAGTTGGAATACTAACTGAACCCGAACTATATCATACTAACCACCGAACTATATCAACTTGAAAATATAAATGGATTCTAATTTCTCTCCTGTTTGTGGTGCATGAATTCCATTAGATAAACTCATAATTCAAGAGATTTACTGGAAAAACCAAGCACAACCTGTTGACAATTCTTATTCCACTTGGTCGACAGCAACATCTAGAACAAATCCATGAACCATTGCTATCCGATTAGTCCGGTAAAGAAAACAACGCATCTTCTTTCTAACCTTGATTTTGCTGCACAAAGAAATGGGGCACCCAAAGGGAGATGTCTTACTTTACCCCACCCGGTTATACTCCTGGGTACAAATTTTAGTCACCTTTTACGACATGCATGGGCTACAGTGGGGCTATTCTAACCCGGATCCCCAAAGAAAAAAGCACAAACTAAAGCATAGTGCCAGCTTACAGAGTAAAGAGAAAAAAAAAGATTAAAAAAAAAAAAAAAGATTCAGCAATATGAAAAAATGGAGTAAACTCGAAATGATGTTTCGAATTTACCATAGCCATGATAATTAAGTAAGCACATCTTTATAAAAATGTAAATGGTAGCATGGAAGTAATCAATATCATATGATAAACTCCTTTTATTTAACATGGAACGAATTAAATTCTTACTACACAAAACAAAATCATAATAAAGATCAAACGGATAAAAATTTTAATAAATGGGATTAAAATTATCAGCCAAACAAATCTTACATATCTGAATAAAATTTAACCCTCCTTTCTTTTAAAAATTATTATATTTAGTGCAATCCTAAGCAGGCAATAAATTCAAAGAGTGCATGCAATATCCTAGAGATCTTAAAACAAATTGAAACACTTTCTGAATTACATATTACTTCTGCAGCACTGTAGTATGTTAACATCTAGATGACGTGCAGTTCAAACTTTCTCGTCTCTAATGAAATCCAATCCCTCACTCCAGACAATACCAGAAGCGAGATTAAATCTCGGGCCAAGAAAACCGCAATAACGATTCATGCAAGAGGAGGTGCCTTCTTGACCGCAACATGCCGGCCTCTCGTTTGTTATACCTTTGCATATTCATCCACCCATTCATTCATTTTGCCCCGCGATGAGCCGATATCGCACGCGATATCACGGATCTGCAGTCATCTGCCGCAGAGCAATTTGTGGGTTGTAAGTGCTGGTGCAAGCACTTGACCGAACCGTCGCATTAGTGGGGGGCCAGAAAGGGAAATTATGAAACGGGGGACATTCTTGGGCCCTTTGGAGTCGGCAAAGGGCTCTAATGATGTGCTCTTTTGCGTCTCTCGGCGATTTTCTGGTGCAGGTTGGTTGTAAGTATTTGGTGGGCGGACGTAAGTGTTTGGAATATCGTTTGATGTCGTCAGGGGTTTGTTCAGGTGCGAGTGCTGTTTGATTCTGGTTGGAGCCTTTGAGTTTTAATGGATACTTTTAATTGCAAGAAATACGTACAGTGGTTATGTCCATTCGAGGTTTTAAGTTCAATTGATCCTTTTTTTGAAGTCTTAAAGTAAATTATTTACTGCAACTGGTGTTACTATATTTTATATGGTGCCGAACAGTTTTATTCATAATAGATTTTTAGTACAAAAAAAGTCTTTGAAAAATTTGACATTTAGTTCTTGATAGATACTTTTTGAAAAATTTGACATATAATTTTTAGCAGATACGTTTTGAAAAATTTGACGTATACTTCTTGACAGATACTTTTTGAAAAAATTTGACCTATACAATTTGACAGGTACTTTCTGAAATTTTGACATATACTTCTTCATAGATACTTTTTGAAAA
Organism: Caerostris darwini; assembly: GCA_021605075.1. NCBI lineage: Eukaryota > Metazoa > Arthropoda > Arachnida > Araneae > Araneidae > Caerostris > Caerostris darwini. The sequence continues at coordinate 419,513 of BPLQ01003486.1, read as the reverse complement.
ATTTGACATATAATTCTTGACAGATCCTTTTTGAAAATCTGACATATAGTGTTTGACAAATGCTATTGGAAAAATTTGGCGTATAGTTTTTGACAGATACCTTTTTAAAATTTGGCATACTGAGTTGAGATTTAAGTTGGGTGTTTGTTGTTTTAAAAAATTTTCCAGTAAACTCTGCACAGAAAATCATTTTAATAGAATATTCTCTGATTAATGTTTGACAATAAGAATCTAATTTTTTAATACGAATACTTCACGTTTTACTGAATATGCATATTTCACGATTTCTGACCCGAGACTTTTGTGAGTTATATGCATGCTTTAATACTAGGACATATATTGGACTAAGAATTATTATTTATATTATGACATCTTTAAAATTATGAATGTTGCAACAAATATTGTTATTCATTTTGTGACACTTTTTTAAAAATGAGCAAACTTGGAATGAGAGTTTTCTTATGTCTTATGACATTTCTTTAAAAACTATCCATAATTTAACAAGAACTGTTATTTATTTTATGACATTTTAAAATGTAAAAAACAACATTTCATCTCACTTTATGTTTCCTACATCAAATTTCCTTTCAATTATCTTTGTAAAAAATCATAACTTTGAATTGCTTACCATTGTAATATTTATCTATCTTCATTATTCAAATTAAATGTTCTTCTGTATTCCATTTTAAATGATATTAGTTATAAAGAGTTATTAATACCCTTCAAAATATAACTAAATAAACAAAAATTTGAAAATTAACCATGACCTGAAACCATATTCAAGGCTCACCTAATACACAGAAAATTAGGATTTAAAAAAAAAAAAAAAAAAAAAACTCAAATTACAGATTCAGCAATGTGAGAAAAGGATGTAAATATTTTTTCGAATTTACCATACCCATAATAATTAATTAATCACATCTTTATAAAAATATAAATGGTAGCATGGAAGTAAACAATATCTCTTGATAAACTCATTTTATTTAACATAAACGAATTAACAAAGCGTATTTACTATACAAAACAAAATCATAATAAAGGGTAAAACAGATAAAAATTTTAATAAATAGGATTAAAATCATCAGACAAACTAATCATATATATTTGAATAAAATTTAATTCTCCTTTCTTTTAAAAATTATTATATTACAATCTTAAAAGGCAATAAATTCAGCCGGCACATGCAATATCCTGGAGATCTTAAAACGTATTGAAACACTTTCTGAATTACATATTACTTCTGCAGCACTGCAGTATATTAACATCTGAGATGACGTGCAATTCAACATTTCACGTCTCTAATGAAATCCATCCCTCACTCCCGACAATACCATAAGCGAGATTAAATCTCGGCCAAGAAAACCGCAATAACGATTCATGCAAGAGGCAGTGCCTTCTTGACCGCAACATACCGGCCTCTCGTTTGTTATACCTTTGCATATTCATCCACCCATTCATTCATTTTGCCCCGCGATGAGCCGATATCGCACGCGATATCACGGATCTGCAGTCATCTGCCGCAGAGCAATTTGTGGGTTGTAAGTGCTGGTGCAAGCACTTGACCGAACCGTCGCATTAGTGGGGGGGGCCAGAAAGGGAAATTACGAAACGGGGGACATTCTTGGGCCCTTTGGAGTCGGATTCTTTTAAATGCAAGAAATGTGTACAGTGGTTATGTCAATTCAAGGTTTTGAGTCCACTTGATTCTTTTCTTTGAAGTTTTTAAGGCACATTTTCTTTGGAAATACGATTTTTTAACTGTTTTTTATAAGTTGCCGAACACTTTGAATTATGATAAGGTTTTAAAGTAAAAAAATGTTTTGAAAATTTTGAAAAATTGACATACTTTTAAAAAGTTTGACAAATACTTTTCGACAGATAATATTTTTTTTTAAATTTGGCACAAATTTTTGGACAGATACTTTTTGAAAAAAATTTGACATATATTTTGTGGCAGATACTTTTTAAAAAATTTGACATATACATTTTGACAGATACTTTTTGAAAGTTTTGACCTATTGTTTTTGAAAAAATTTGACGTATACTTTTCGGAAAACCGTTTTTGAAAAGTTTTATGTTCTGATTTGAGATATAATTTCGGTGTTTAATCTTTTTAAAAAGTTTCCAACAAATTATACACAGGAAAGCATTTTATTCGGATATTCTCTGAAAATGTTTGATCATAGTTTAATCTAGCTTTTTTAATATGAATGCTTTACATTTTACTGAATATGCGCGTTTTACGATTTTAGACCTGAGACGTTTTGCGAGCAAGATGCACGTTTTAATACTGGGCCTTATATTAGACTAAGAATTATTATTTATCTTAATAGCATTACTTTAAAATGATGAATAATGAAATAAATATTGTTATTTATTTGATGACAATATTTTTAAAAGGATCAAAGTAAGAAGAAGCATTTTCTTATGACATTTCTTTGTCTTATGACATTTCATTAAAAATTATCCATAATTCAATAAGAATCGTTATTCATTTTATGACAATATTTTTAATATGATGTAAATTTTTATATGAATTTTCGTATGCATTTTCGTTTCTTTAAAAATTATCGATAATTCGATAAGAATTGTTATTTATTTATGACATTATTTTAAAAATGATCAGAATTGGAATAAAAATTTTCGTGTTTATGACATTTCTTTAAAAATTATCTGTAATTCAAAAAGAATTGCTATGTAAAAATAAATATTATTTTTCTGCATCAAAAATAATAGTTATTTATTTTATGACAGTATTTTAAAAATGATCAAAATTGGAATAAGAATTGTCCTATGTCTTACGATATTTCTCTAAAAATTTTCCATAATTTAACAAGAACTGTTATTTATTTTATGACATTTTAAAATGTAAAGAAAACCATTTCAGGACACTTTGTGTCTCCTATGTCAAATTGCCTTTCAGTTATCTTTGTAAAAATCATAACTGTGAATTGCTTAGCCTTTCAATACTTATCTATCTTCATTATTAAAATTAAATATTCTTCTAATTCAATTTAAATGCTAGTAAATTCTTCTATTATTAAATGCATTACATTTTAAGTAATATTATAAAAGAGTAATTAATTCCCTTCAAATTATAATCAAAATATAACTAAATAAACAAAAATGGGAAAAAAATCGAACTAATCAAGTGCTTATTCTTACTGTTGTACTACAAAAATATTCAAAGCAAGATGATTTTAACAATTATAACCTATATTTTAAATTCATCAAATTAATCGCTAAAATGTTAACCTTTAATTATTAGAGCTGACATCAAAAAGCATGTATGGAACATGTATAGCTGTACCTTTTATTAATCTAATTACTATACAACTACAATTAAATCACAACTGTTTCGAATGTAATTGTGGAGTAATTAGATTAATAAAGAGCCATACTACATCAGAGTCAATCATATTAGAGTACATACGTCGCATCCAAATCTCAATCTCCATGTGATTACATCAACAGAAATATGAAATTACAACTAGATGTAATCAAAAAAAAAAAATAAATAAAATGCACATCACATAATCTGCTACGCACTTGCAGCAATCCCGATTGCAAAAAGGTCACCAAAATGAGTGCTCCGCTCTCAGAGCATTGTCACAGTCCAACAACGTAAGGGGTAATTGGTGGACAGCTAATCCAACAATGATCTTAATTAGAATAAAATTACTTCTCAGATGCGGAATTACACATGATGGAGACCGGAGTCACACATAAATGAGTACTCATTATCGAATTCAACAGTGGAAATGCATTAACGATAGCAATTAAAAACGGGCGATGTTGTTGTATCGATTAAACGGCTGGGGAGATATCATGTTATGCCACCGCTTTTGACAGTGGGATCCGTTTAAACGGAGAATCGATAATTACGCGAGAATGCTTATGAGTTTAAGTCTGATTTTGAGATAAGGAGAGTTGGATCCGATATTGCTGTGCTGTGTTTATTTTAAAGTATGTTATAAAATGTATGTTTTAATTCGAGTGATGAAGTAGATTATTGGTAATTCTTTAAGTATCTGTCATAAAGCTGCTAAAGCATTTTGTATTCGTTTCATTTCGCCTATAAATCAATGGTATTTAAACTCGTCTTTCTGTATATAAAGAAAAATATAAATATTATTCTGCGCATTTCAAAATGACTGCTAAAAAAATGGTACTACTAAAATAAATATGTGAACAGTAATGTAGAATTTATGAAAGCCCTATTTAAACTTAAAGCAGTATGGGTTTTAAGAAAGTAATCATTTTCTAATAAAAATTGCTTCTGAATATATTATAAAATTTGTTTTTCGAGTAATACTTATTATTTCTATAGTTTTCCTCAACAACAAAGAGACAGTACAGTTTAACAGAATATAGTGTGTGTGTGTGTATGTATGTTTTTAAGTATATATCTGTCTGTGTGTGTGGCCTGATGGCCGAGTGATTGGTTCTATATATATATATATATATAAAGTATAGCAGGATCAGGATCAAACCAAATTATTAGTTTTGATTGAAGCGTTCCTTTCTGAAAAGTCAACCCATATGGGTACCTTAGAGGACATTGTCTAATTGTCATGCCAAAATATTAGTTTAAAAATACACCCCGGGGATACATCCTATATATGGTATAAAACATGATCAAAATATCAAGTATTAACGCCATCTTTAGAATCACAATGCTTGAGGTGTTTCTGAAATGTGATTAAAAATAAAAAAAAATTGCAGCTAAATTTACTGCTTTTATAAGTTGGAATCATTAAAATACTTGACACTTCCTTTTATATAATAACGACTTACACTGCGTAAGGAATTAAAAACACATTGTAAACTACGTTAATTTTATATTGAAATGCTTTCTTTGTCCTTCGCTAATGAGCCTTTATATCATGCCAATGCATCATCATTATCGTGTCAGCAAAGATAGAAAGGATAATGGGAGCATTGTATTACATAAAGATTGTATAGAAAATTGTAAGTTTGAAAACAAAGTATATTTTGTAAACTAAAATATTTTTGGTACATTTACTACATGTTGCTAGAATTGCGTTTGATTTAGATTCCTTTATTCCTGTCCAGACACGAGACATTTTCATGTAGATTTTATAAACTATAATGTAGAAAAAGTTATTAAAACTTGAACAGTTTAATACAGGTAAATCATGAGTTAAAATATTAAGTTATTAACATTAATGATTATAACAATAACAACATAGATAGTAAGAATTTGAATGTTTATCGTACATTACAATTACCTTTAAAAAAACAGAACCTTAGTTTAAACAGATACGTAATCTATATGTATATATATATTTTTTCTTTCTTTCTAATGCAGCTGGCAAACACTTAGACAGCTTGGTCTTGGATGCCTTGAGGCAAGCGCTGCACAGATGTTACTCCCTTAGCACTACCCAGGAGGTGCGTCAAGCTTGAAGATAAACTGCGGATGCGGGGTAACAATACCGCCGCAACGCTCTACGATCCTATTAGGACCGGGAACTACGAATTCCGAACCACTATTAGATTGTATATTTTATTGTATATTTGATTGTATATTTTACATTTGATTTAGATACTTCCGGTGTAGATGTTTTGATTGTTATATACATATATATAAAACAATCAAAACATCTACACTGGAAATATCTAAATCAAATGTAAAATATACAATCAAATATACAATAAAGTATACAATCTAATACAAAGTATATACCAATAATAAGAAATTAACATTACTTACAATGCACAGTAATGGTCCTTGTGTCCTCTATGAGGCTATTGGACAAGGAAGGATTCTTGGCAGTGCAGGTGAACTTCTTCCCGTGGTCGTCTGCAGTGGGCACGAACGACAGCGTGCTCAGGGTCAGATTGCCATTATCCGAGATCACTTCATTGCCCGTCTGGATCTTCTGGGAACCTTTCCACCACGTCATCACGGCACGGGGTCTCGAACCCGTGGACTCGCACTCGAGGGTCACCTTGCGACCAGCTGATAGGTGGTGAGGTGGGCTGATGATCCGGACATCAAGGGGTCGAACTAGAAAATAAAAAAGAACAGTCGATTTAAAACTGATATTTACCTAATCCTGAATCAATAATCATAATAATATAATCTATGACTAAAACTTTAATATTCAAGTATAAATATGCCTGAAACGTTTGAATTAACGTAAGTCGACCTCGGATTCCGCTTACGTGTGCCGCAAACAGTTCTTCGATAAGAGGAGATAACGAATGCCATTTGAATACCAAATACAACAGCTCGCTGATTAAAAGAAAAGACACATTCAAAGAAGTAAATAAGCATTTTTTGTACTTAACTGTAAATCATATAAAGGGAAAATATAAAGTCCAAAAGAACTATGATGATTAATATAATCTACCATGGTTAAATGTAAACTGCTTATAAAAAGGTATCCTTTTAATGACTTGTATTAGTTTCCACATACAGTCTTGTTGATGTGTGATATACTATTTGAATTATAATATTTAATATTTTGTTCATTTGAATAATATGTATATTTTTCTATTTAACATAAGTGCACTTTCTACTGCTGGTAAAAAAAAAAAAAAAAAAAAAAAAAAAAAAAAAAACTTTTTTTTTTTTTTGTATTCTAAGTATGCTACAACAAGCTTCTCGATAAATGGAGATAAGGCTATCATTGTCCACTTGAATACCAATTGCAACATGTTGATAATAAAGGAACGTTTTTTTCGTACTAAACCGTAAATCATTTACAAGGATAATACAAAGGTGAAAAGCACTATCAGAATTAATATAATCTGCCATAGTTAAATGTTGTAAACTGTTAAGAAAAATATATCATTTTAATGACATATATAAGCTTTCACATAAAATCTTGTTTATGTATATTTTTGGGTTTAGCATATGTGGAGTTAGTATTTCACTTATGCACGCCACAAGCAGCTTTTCCATAAGGAGAGAAAACGGGTGACATTGTCCATTTGTCCATTACATTGTCCAATACTAAATGCAATATCTCATTGGTAAAGAAACATTTAAACATATACTAAACTGTAAATCATGTAAAAGAAAAATATAAAGGTGAAAATTAATATCATGTTGTTGTTGTTGTTTCTTATCCCACTTGGCTGGCCAAGCCCACGAACCCATACGTACTCATGATTGAAGGGGAAGGAAGCAGCTTCTGTTGTGATGGAGCACCCATAGGTAGAAGTCTGACTTTTGCTCCGTGACGTTAAAGTGGATTCCGAACCACTACAAACATCCATGGCACCGCCGGGATCCGAACCCGAAACCTGTGGCACCGAGCGCGGGACACTCGGTCATTCAGGTCCCAAATATGTGAATGCCAACGGCACGCGGTGTCACCCACCCAAGTGCGCCCAATGATGCTTGACTTCGGTGATCTAACGAGAACCGGTATATTCAGCATAGTATAGCCGTTGGCTATTAATATCGTAGTTAATATAATCTTCCATGGCTGAATCTTGTAAACTTTTGCAAGAAGTTATCCTTTTAATTACTTGTATAAGTTTCCACATAAAATCTTGTTGATGTGTGTAATAATATGTAAGGTTTTTGGTTTAATATGAATGGACCTCATATTTCACTTATATATGTCACAAGAATCTTCACCATTAAGGGAGGAAACAGATGCCATTGTCTGTTTGAGTACCAAATACAACATCTTGTTGGTAAAGAAAAAAAATAAAATTATCCTTATAAAAATTTATAATAAACCTTTATTCTTAAGGTCTATCAAATCAACCAATGATTAAAAATAAATTTTAAGTGTTTCAAGGACTAGTTAGATTTTCGCTAGATGTAAAAATCCAGGATTAATTGTAATAATATACAAGCAAAAAAATTAAATCCCAAATGAATACCAGACAATTTTTATAATATTTACCAAGTTAAAAGCCCAAAAGATTATTTCATGACAACTCTTACACTAATTTCCATTTAACTAATTTATTCCAATTAAATTTTTATTTGCAAATATACTTTATGATCCATTAAATACACTTAATCAATTATCTTCCGGATACATTTTTGAAGAAATACATTTTATTTTATTTCAGATTTTGTTTTTAAATTTTAATTGAGGTAGCCATTTTCCTTTTTTAATATTCTATTATTCCTTAAATTCACATCATACGTGGTTGTTCCAGTTTTTGCAGTTCGTAATCATTTTCTTGTTGTTGACAGTAATGTTGACATTCCCTTTATATCTTCAGGCTATTTGAGCTTCGATAACTTACAAAGTCACAAAATAAACCAAATTTGCTTTTTTTTTTATATCTGCTCTATCATATTTTATTCAGCTATATTAGTTTAACAAATCTTTGTTCTGTCATAATATTTGATATGTCTCTTTTTAAATTTTGTTTACGTACATGGAAAGAATTGAGTAACGATACTTATCAAAAAATAATGTTGTCATATAACAAACATTCATTATCAGGTTGAATAATTTCATTCTTCCTTTTATTAAGAAATATACTCATCTTTTTAGAATATATGGTGAACAATAGCAAAGTTTAATTTTATTTCAGTACAGAAAATAAAAACTTTGATTTTAAATATAAAACCAATGAGCGAAAAGTTTGTTTGTCCTATTTTTAATTAGAAAAATAACTTTCAGGATTTGATGAAAGCATTTTTTTTATTTAAAAATAGGCTGGAAAAAGCGCTTTTAGTAATTCCCATAATGATACAAAATATATTATTTTGGTGTTTTAAATAACGTGAATAGTTTGGTTTTTATTTTCATGTTCTTTTAAATTTATTTAAATGTATCTGATGTATTGCAAATAATGCTTTTATTCTATTAAATTCGTCAAAATATGCATTGTGAAATGGTTAAATTATAGCCAAATTGTTGATCTTGGCGAGTTTATCGGCGATGTTTCCTGATCTTTCAAGAATTGGCGAGAAATTACTTTGATAGTTAATGATAGTTATCACGAGCGTTGCGAAAAAATTAAAAAGAAATCCTAAATTTGTCCTAGAACCCTTCGAAGAAATTAGAAAAACCTGAAAGTCACGTGTCAATGTATAGTAAGTTTTACCCATAAAGTAGTAATATAATAGCAACTAGTTACGGACAAAAATAATTCTCATTGAACTTCACTTGAATTTATTTTGTAGTTTAACATATTCATTGATAGCTTGGCGATTTTTGGCAACAATCTATAGAGTAATAATAGCCAACAATAAAAATTGTTGCCAAAAATTGCCAAGCTATGATAAAGTTGGCGTGAAAGGAGAAAAAGGTCTATTATCCAGCAACAATTTCTTAAAGAAATCGTTAGCTGTAAATAAAGGTGCATTGATTTTTTTAAATATTTGGAGTTTATATTCTATTAATAAATTTTGTATTATATCCCCCAACAAAAAAATTATCAAAAAAATATTCATTTGTATGAACTCTTTGTAATGTTTTATTACATTTCATACGAAATTATTTATTTTTAATGTATTTCATATATTTCTTGTAATTTATCTTTGTATAAGCCCATAGTTCAATAAATGTATGATTTGAGAGTAAGAATTTCTCGGAAATTTCAGAATCCTTTCTTAGCATGTTTGCGTTTTCTAAATAAATGAATGCAGGTAAAAGAAGCCAAGCGGCGATAAAGAGCCAATTCTGTACGAAATGGATGGAAAATGTTTGCACAAATTTTGTTCCTTTAGAATTGTTATTTTATAACTACTATATGGTTATGCCCTCCTGCAATAATCTCAGGGTTTAAGTAATAATGAATAATAATAATCTCAATATTTAAGTAATAATATATTTATTGTCGTGATTTTATTAAATGAATTGCTGTTTGTTTCGTTTTTGTATGTAATTTTACAGAAAGTGTATAAAACTCTTTATTTATATTTTTTTCTTTGTTAAATCCAAGTTATAAATGCAAATAAATAAAAAAGGTGCTTAGAAACATTGTTTAGTTACAATATGCATTCTCTTTGCAAGATACTCTTTCTCTTTACTCAGATTTTCATAAATACTATGTTGAAAATAAGTACAAAATACTTCTTTATGAAGAGAATGGTTTCTACTGAACAAAATTGATATATAGTTTTATTTTAACAAAGATTAGATACTTGTTAAAAATAACGTAATTTATTCCTCTGCTTTTGAACGTCCGAGGAAATAAACAATAACAGCATTTACACGAAGCACAATACTGTGTCGTAAACAAATGCAAGAAAGAGGATTTGAATTGAAAAGTAATGATTCTACGTCTGAGATAGAGACGTATTCTAATGCTGATCATGAGTGGAATATATTAAAGAACTATCATTTAGATGTTCTCTGTGTTACGAATGGTAAATATACGAAGGAATTGCATAATATGTAAACAGAATTTAAATATTTTGGTGTGTTTCGCTTTAATATTATCTCTTATATGTAGAAATGTTTTCTTTATGTAAGTGTTACATTAAAATCACATAGAAGCTTTCAATTTTTCTTACATCGCATTATAAATTATATACATATTGTGATTTGTATAATTGATATAATGACCATATTATTCTAAAAAGTCATGAGGTTCTATTATGTGATTCGAATTTTGCTTTATAAAACAAGCTACACTCCCTTATTGACTCGAAACCAAAGGCTATTCTGTTTACTCCCTGTTATCGGTATTCATCGCTAGACGTGTTTTTGACTTTGGTCTAATCATCTAGTAAGCAGAAATAACATGGTTTATAACGATCAGCAGACACGTATTCCTTGATTAATACACTATTAATATATATTTCCTAAAAAATAAATACAAAAATAAAATTAATGTTTTTTTAAACTTTTTTTTAATACTCAAATCCAGTTCCAGACGTCAAATCTGTCGATATTAAAGTTTATATAAGAATTTTCAGGTTCGTTGCTGTAGCTTATGTGCATGTCGAATCTTAATAATCCTCCCATCTCCTAACTTTTTCAGAGTTATGAATGTGTTACATTCTCATGGGTTTTGTATTGCGAATGCTGTGATGGATTTGTTATGCAATTTGCATGTAACGAATCGTGTTGCGGACTGGCAAAATAACCGTGTTACTTAACTATTCCTTGCCAATTTTCTTTTGATTTTTGGAGTGATATGTTGTTTCTATATATATACAATATTAAGTATATGTGCAAGAAAATAGGAACCTCTTACGCATTAACAAATATAGTATTTATAGAATAATAAAGAATTTCTATATATTATAAAGAACATAATAGTAATCCACAAATATAATAATGCTATATCCTAATGGTTTTTTCGAATGTCAGCTTTGTAGACCTTCGCTACTAGAACAAGACAGATGCAGCAGATATTACCACGGCAGTACCTATGAATGTGTTAGGAAAATAACTTTCAGGAAGAGATGTAATAGAAGTGAACACTCCATTTAATATTAACAAGAAAGAAAAGCTCCATTTCGTCTAATTTAAGTTAGAGTGAGATTATCATCACGATAATATTACTGTCGTTTTCGAATGATCGGTGCAATGGCCCGAGACTGGTAAGCATCAAGCTCTGCATTACTCAGTGACAACCTATCAATCCAAGGACACATGCGACACTGCACTTACATTTTGCCACAAAAATATGAGGATATCTTCCTTTAAAGATGCATAGATCCCTATTTCATGACTTTTCGTGCCTATTACTGACAAAATTACAAAACTTACAATTGTATTGGTATGGCTGGTCAGGCTTAGAACCAAGAATTTGTAGTGCTTACTAGGCCACTTCGGGCTTCAGATCTTAACGTTAATTTGGCTTGATTAATTTAATGTATTTGTAATAGAATTTTAATTTTATCTGTAGGGGGGAAGTCAACCATTTTTGAAGGCGTCTGTATCAAATCCGACTTCTAACACTGTTGTAATAAAATATTTAGGATTCAATTAAATAATATTCTGCAATTATATCACAACTAGTAAAGACAATTACTGCTTTAGGAAAAACCAAATAAGTATTGTGAGACTTTTCTCAACATTGAGGCAAATAAAACGCTATATTGGATCCACAATAAAAGAATATCTTATAGAAGTTAATAAATTTTAACAAAATAATATTTGATACTTAACAAGAGCATCTCTGTGCTTAAAATATACAACTTTCTTTTACATATCTTCTGCTATTGTATAATACTTGGATACCTATTAATTGAGTATTGTCTCTTTTTAGTACATATAATTTTGTAAGAAAATTTAGAGTACAAAAATAACTATTAAGTGAGTGTAAATACTATACCTTTAAAGTTGTAAAAATTACATTGTTAATGCAATTTTTTTAAAAGATATAATAAATGTCGCTAATGAATAATAATAACAAATGTCGTTAAATTTATTTAATAAATTTTCTAATTTCATTCATAAAGATAATAAATCAAACAATAAATCAATAGTTCAATAAATGAGTTATGAGTCGATATAAGAATTTGACTCAAGGGTCGAAAATAATTTCTCATCTACTGCTTTCGTAGCTTAAATTCACTGTCATGGTAAACAAAACACTGCCATCATGTAAGGAAATAACTTGTTAGTATCATGAATTATTAAATTGCTGTTTACTTACTACAAAGCACCTTGTTTCTTTAAAGAAGATTCATCCATTTTGAAATTGAATAATGATACATCACTCGGCTAAAATACTGCTAGTTTAAGGAAAACTTGATGATCTAATAAGGAATTCGGATAGCAAAACAAAGTATTCGGAGTTAAAATTATTAAACAATGTTTTCATTTTTCACTACTTGACATTCGAGATTATTTTCCATATCTTAATTAAAATATGATATCGAAATTAAAGAAACCCATCACTCCTAATGATGAAAACAATTTCCGATTCTTGTGGGAATTTTCGCTATTTGCCCCCCAAAATTTAAACCGAAATTGAATTTGAAGTGTTATGCCTTAAAGAGAGAGAGAGAGAGAGTTTTAATTAAACAAATCTTTCCAATTGATTCCAATAAGAACTAGAACAAGAGAAACTCGAACTATCCATTCGATGCCTCTAATTAAGAAACCGCCGTTTGAGAGATCTTTCTTTCTATTAGCGCTTCTTTCCAAGATCCATTTGGAAGACTTGGTTAACAATACAACTTAATTACAAATTCAAGTATATTCGCTGCTGAAGTTATGCATCTCTTCAAAAGATTTCGACGAGAAAGTAAGATTTATTCCGACAGAATTTGCTTTCATTAGATACATTTTAATGACCATCGATGATATTGTAATTGGGATATTCCGCAAAAATTGCAACTTTGAGATGCTTTAGTTAAAATTTTATGAGGTTTTCTGATTACATAATTCGGAGGCAAAGGAGTGTGGATTTCTACGTATAAGCATCAAAATAAGTTGCGGTAAATTAAATTGAAATATTTATACAGCCTTAAAATAAAATAAAAGAAATATACCATAAACTAATTTCAATTTATTGTAAATGATCAAATTTTTTCATTTATTTCACCAACGAATTTGAATATATAATGTCAAGTTGATGGTTTAATTAACTCAAAATAACTTCCTTGGATACTAGTTTGCGAAAATTAAATAAATTGTGATATCCACTGCAGAAAAAGTTTTTTTTTCGAAGTTTATTGAAAATGCCAGTCTTTTTACTACAAAAACCTCATTCATATTTAGTAATGACTTCAATATTGAAATCATGTAACCAAATTTATATTTAAGCCATATGTTATAATGTCTAAATAAAGTGAATTAATAGCAATAAAGTAATAAAAAAGTGAATTAATTTAGCAATTTAGCAATATAATCTAGAAATGAATGAATGAATCCAGCAACTACAAAATCTAGAAATAAAGTGAATTAATCCGACATTCTATAGTTCGTCACGCTCTATAATTCGGTACAGATAGAGAATTCGCTTAACTTGGTGTTTGCAGATCATGACCGACAGATGGCGACACAATGCTACTCGCATTTGTCAGATATTAAAACCACCTATACGGGGCTATGTTTTAATGGTTTATTTTTTTTTTTGTTCCCCTTTAAACTATATTGACATTCGATAATATAGCACATTGTCTCCATATTTTTTAGCCTATAGGCCATACTGACTCAGCCATCAAGCCCCAAAGGCCAAGACCTAACTAGCTCATCATACCAATATGGTGTGGTTTTGAATTACATCCAAATTTAATTTTCGAAATTTGTCTGCGAGTGATGCATTTATGACATGGAGGATGGACTAGAATCGGTAAGCAATTTCGATTGGTACCGACGGTGAGTGTCAAGGGGAAGTCATTGAAGCAGAGATACTATCTTGCGCTACAGTAGTACAGCTCCATGTTCTGGAAAACAGCGTTATGACGCAAAAAAAAAAAAGTCAATTGTACTTGATTAGTCTAAGTGTAATGTGCCATTTTGTAGCGAGCAGCAGGGTTAGAGCATGTTCTGGAAAAATTCTGTTGCTTGATCGCTTGCCTGGAAGATTCGAATGTTTTCGAATATGTTTCGAGGACACGTGTAATAAATATGGGAGACAACAGACAGCTGAATAGTTTCAAATTTTTATTTCAGAACGATAAATGCATTATTTTGATGCATTGAGTTTTGGGGTTACGTGCCTTTTGTGTGAATATGTATTAATATGGAAAATATAGATTATGAGTGCAGAGCATTTATAGAGCAATGGATGTATGAATAGTGATTGAGTCCAGTAATAATGTACTGTGTATAATCACTTTGAAACGAAACTTTTTAATTATCAAAGAATAAAATATAAAATGTTCTTATGAGATTAACAATCTCAGAATTACTTTAATTTACAGATATTCTAGGGTTAAAAAACAAAAGAATTTTTGCCATTGTAAATTTTACAGTATAGTCAAAAACTATGGCGGATCGGATTTTTTGCCCGCTGGTTTAGTTTGAATGGCTCTGATCTAACAGAATCGATAATCCGATACGGCATTAGTCCTGAAAGTGCGAAATTAAAGAAAGGTTATTGCAACTCTGTTCAATATTTTGAGATGTTTTGTTTTAGCCTTTCATGATTTCATAAAGTGTAGGATATCATTAGCTAACCAATTTGACTAAGCTGATCAAACTGACATTTGCTAACTAACCAGGTTTCAAAGAGTTTGTGGCAAATTTAACTAGCTTCAAAGACAAAATATTACCAAACATATCAAGAAGCAAATCTAATCTTTCAATCGTATCTTATACTAACGTTTTTTTCTTTCTAATGCAGCTGGCAAACACTTAGACATGGACGTCTTGGATGCCTGAAGGCAAGGGCTGCACAGACGTACTCACTTTGCATTACCCAGGGGGGCGCGTGTAACTTGAAGATAAGCCACGGACGAGGAGTAACAATGCCCCCGCAACGCTCTACGATCCTGTTAGACCGGGACCTACAGTTTAAAGTGGATTCCGAACCACTACAAACATCCATGGCACCGCCGGGACTCGAACCCGAAACCTGTGGTACCGAGCGCCAGAGAGCTAGCCATTCGGCCATTCAGGCCCTCTCTTATATTAACATCAGAAGTAAGTAAATTTACTGAAACAACTTAATCACGAAGTCCTACGTTCTCTGTCCTAGATGGCAATGAAAAATTTAAAATGAAAATGCAGAGCATGTGATGTGTTATCCTTAAAGTATTTTTAGAGCATAAAAAAATTATAACAATTAGCCAAAATTATTACGACATGAGATGTATGAATTAAATTTCTTTTTTGCCCTCTTTTAATTCCAATTTAATCATCTCTATTTAGCTACTATTAGATGGACATCAAAATTGTACTTGATTTGTTTGGCATGTTCGCTGTACCATATCCTTATTAATGATGCCATCAGTGTTCCTCTGCATTACATGAACTCCATCTGATATGCCAGGTATTCAAGATTATGTTAAATAGAAAATTTTGAGATATTTGCCAGATAGATATTGTTGATTCTGCGTAGAGGTATTTGCCATGATCAATTTAAAGTAAGGGATCAGTCATGGTACCATTAATGAAAATATGCTACAGCTGATATGGAAAAAAATCAAGCATAATTTTGATATGCAACTAATGGTGCCCAGTTATGATATGCACCTAATGGTGCTCAATTTTGATGTGCAACTAATGGTAATGGTTTAATACATCTTTATAATAATAATAAATAGAGATGTATTAAATTAAATTAAATTAAGCAAAAAACCCTAAATATATACGTCTTATTGTGTACATTTGTAATTGCAATATTTTTTTTAAATTTATGAATAGATTTTATTGACATCCTATTGTAAACTATTTGTCATTGTGAATGACAATAGATGGCGCCACGACCAAGAGGCTCTGCCATAACTCCTCCTCCTGTAACTCCATATAAGGCGAATGCTTATACGGGGATGAAAAATGTAACAGCAGGGGCAGAAGAAGGAACGCGAGTGTGGTTGGCGGGCAGTTGCAAAAAATACGTATTGTTGGAATGTGAATAAATACTTTATATATCAACTGAAAGTGTGCTTATTTATAAGAACAGAAAAAGAAGCCAACACTATATTACATGAAATAAATATTGATAAAACTTACAAAAATATTTAAATAAAGTGTACTGTATCTTATAATGAGATGCTATAATACATAACTGGTCATTCAATTCCTACTATTAGTTCACACTCTCCCTATATATATTTATATATGTCTTGTTCAAATTATAAAATACTTTTTATTCCTCCACTCAAGTTCAAATACATTTTTTTAAACTTGTAGTGGGTGACATTTGATGTTAATACAGTTTTTTTTTAAATATTATTTTAATAATTAAATTTAATTAATTAATTTTAGTTTTATACGGAAGATTAAAAATTTTCTTTGTTGACCTAAGTAGGAATCGACTTTAAATTTCTTTTTTTTTATATTACTTATTTTTGCTTACTATTGAATATATAAATATATAAATACACTTTTTTCCAAATTCACAAATTTCGAATAACACAGAAAAATAAATTATACCTTCCAATTTGAGATTTCTTTTATGAAAAAAAAATACTCTTTTAATATTTAAATGATCAAACACACTTATTATGAAATACTACGGATGACTCATTCCGAAAACGTTCAATAGCGAAATAATATTTAAAAGACTAGAAGTTCGAATTTCTAGTCGAAAAGTTTCTGACTTCAGTTCTTTGACAATTATATAATATCATCTGGAACAAAGTTAAATGCTATCATAATTTAAACTATGAAAATATGTTCTGCAAAATTTTATGCAGTTGTAAACTATTGAAAAATATTTAAAACAACTTCTTGCTCAGCAGACAAATCATAACAAATTTCATTTTGAAAAGACAAAACATGCAATTCCGTCTTTCGAATTTTTATATGCTTCACTTACTTTTTCTCATATGTTCACCGTTGACTAAGCAATACAAAAGTTTCTCATTCCATCCACCGAAGTATGGCTTAACCGTCTTTATAAAGTTTTTTATTTTTTTTCTACATTAAATAATAAAATAAAACTTTATATTTTTCAATTGCTGAATTCTGGAATCCCTGGATAAAATAAGAAATTATTAAAGAAAGCTATCTTGTTAAGTTTCATAAAAATTAACTCATTTTTATCTCATTTTTCTATGTTATTTTATTCATTATTATTATTTTTTTTAAAATATATTCTCTTATAAAATTTTATTTTGATCCTGTAGATGAAATTAAAATCTATGTGATCTAAAAGTTCATTTTTCTAGTTCATCTCGCCATTTCACTTAAAATATTTTATAGGTAATTATTTTATAAGATTTCAACTTTTAACAAAAGCCTAAATTAAAGAAAAACCGATTTATCGTTATTTTAAAATTAAAAAAAATTAAGAATTAAATAATATAGAAAAAGATTATTTAATGGTATCAATATTATTGCAGGTTAGAAGATAAAATTCTTCTGATAATAATGAATCTATCTGGTTGCAGTATCCTTATAGATTTATCAGCTATTCAGTGGAAAGCTGAACAACATCCGGCTTATAAGCGGAAATGGATGAATCGATTACTTGTTAGGAGTGCTAGTAAGACATACTCAGCACAAAGCAATTTTCAAAGAAGGAAATGTGATAGTTATTGTGGAATTTTATAGATGTTTTTTTTTTGAAAAATAAAGCATGTACATTTCAAAATTGCATTAAATAAAATAGACGCGGCTGTTATATATATATATATTACATGCATCGTAAACTGCTTCACATTACAAAAAGGTATCCATAACAAAAAAAAAAAAAAATTGTTCAAGATCCTAGAGGCGTATAAACTGCAGGAATGGAACTGAGAATCATTTGACGAACACAAATAACAAAAGGAGGATATTTCAGAACTGAACTAGCTTATAAAAAAAGAACACAAATAGGTATGAAAGGTATGAAAGCAGGTATGAAAAAGTTAAGAAAATCAGCAAACCCTATAAGAAATTTTTTATAATATCCTGAGAATAGCTTAAGGATGTAAGGTATTGTATTGAGATATACACTGAAGTGACAAAAGTCATGGGATAGCAATATGCAAATTTTCAGATGGCAGTAGCATCGCGTATAACAGGTATAAATGCGCAGTGCTTTCGCAGAGCTTTCATTTCTGTTCAAGTTATTCATGTGAAGAGGTTTTGACGTGATGATGACCGCACGACGGGAATTAACAGACTTTGAACGCGGAATGTTAGTTGGAGCTAGACGCATGGGTCATGCCATTTCGGAAATCGTTAGGGAATTCAACATTCCCAGATCCACTGTGTCAAGAGTGTGCCGAGAGTATGAAATTTCAGGCATAACATCCCACCATGGACAGCGCAGTGGTCAACCGCCTGCACTTAACGACCGATACCGGCGACGTCTGCAAAGAGTCGTAAATTCTAACAGACAAGCAACACTGCGTCAAATAAGCGCAGAAATCAATGTGGGACGTACAAGGGACTTGTCTGTTAGAACTGTGCGGAGAAATTTGGCTTTTTGGGCTATTCCAGCAGAAGACCGACTCGAGTGCCTTTACTGACAGAACGACATCGCTTGCAGCGACTCTCGTGGGCACGTGAGCATATCGGTTGGTCCCTAGACGAATGGAAAACCGTGGCCTGGTCCGATGAGTCACGATTTCAGTTGGTAAGAAAGAGCTGATGGTAGGGTTCGAGTGTGGGGCAGACCCCACGAAGCCATGGACCCAAACTGTCAGCAAGGCACTGTTCAAGTTGGTGGTGGCTCCGTAATGGTGTGGGCTGTTTTTTCATGGCATGGACTTGGTCCTCTGGTGCGACTGGACCGAACGTTGCCTGGAAATGCTTAGGTTCAGCTACATGGAGATCACTTGCAGCCATTCATGGACTTCATGTACCCAAACAACGATGGGATTTTTATGGATGACAATGCGCCATGTCACCGGGCCGCAACTGTTCGCGATTGGTTTGAAGAACATTCTGGACAATTCCAACGAATGATCTGGCCACCTAGATCGTCCGACATCAATCCCATCGAGCATTTATGGGACATCATCGAGAGGTCTGTTCGCGCCCAAAATCCTGCACCATCAACGCTTTCACAATTATGGACGTCTATCGAGACAGCATGGCTCAATATTCCTGCAGAAGACTTCCAACGACTTGTTGAGTCCATGCCACGTCGAGTTGCTGCACTTCGTCGGGCGAAAGGAGGACTAACACGATATTAAGAGGTATCCCATGACTTTTGTCACTTCAGTGTATGTATCGCTAGGGTAATATAAATCATGTTTATTTTGCTCGATGTGTGACTGGATCTATGTCAAATACGCATCTAGAAGTACGAGTATATTCCGATATAATGGAGTAGGTAAAATAAGCTTCCGCTTCTCTATACCCTCCATACACACAAGAGTGGCCTGTAAGTTTGCCTTGTAGGGTTTCGAATCCACCTCCGAAAGTTGAACAACACAACGTAACAGGTAGGCCGAAAACTTCATATGCTGACACATAGATGGCGCTAATAGTATTACATCCATATGAATTTTAGTTAGCCCTAATCTTCAAAAGACACGTGTATAAATTTGATAGCTGTTGCACTATTAGTATGTGAGTTATAGCATTTTTAGTGAAATTATAGCATTTTTAGTGTTCATCACGTGCGGTCCACTCGGCTGACTGTCGATTGGACTCCAGTGTGAAATGATGGAGCCATGTTTCATCCATTGTCACATATCGACGCAAAAATTCGGGTTTATTACGATTGAACAGCTCCAAACACTGCTGAGAATCATCAATTCGTTGTTGTTTTGGGTCGATTGTGAGCTCTGCGCGGCACCCGCTTTGAACAGAGCTTTCGCATATCCAAATATTCATTCACGATATGCCCAACACGTTCCTTTGATATCTTTAGAGTGTCAGCTATGTCAGTCAACTTCACTTTACGGTTATCAGAAATTATTTTGTTGACTTTTTTGATGTTTTCGTCGATAACAGCCTCTTTGGGACGTCCACTGCGTGCATCGTCCTCGGTGCTCATTTCGCCTCGTTTAAATTTCGCAAACCACTTCTCTACGGTTGATTTTCCTGGTGCAAAGTCCGAATAATGTTTATCATGGCTTTAATAGTATTTTTTTCTCCAAAAAAAGCAATGCTTTATTAACACCATGAAATTCCTTTTTATCCATTTTTTGAAACTAACAAAAGTTGCTTCACTAAAAATGCTATAACTCACATAATATTAGTGCACCAGCTGTCAAATTTATACACGTGTCTTTTGAAGGTTAGGGCTAACTAAATATCTTATGGATTTAATACTAGTAGCGTCATCTATGTGTCAGCCTATGAACTCTTCAGCCCACCTGTTACTTGGCGATTGCAACCTAATTAATGTGCATTGAATGATATTTATATATGTATTTTGCTTAACATCGGTGGGCCTTACGTACTCCCCCCTCAAGGGAATGAGGGGTGGACAATGTCTTCAGGGAAAACTTTTAGTGATAAGCGTCGTAAGAGGGTGAGGGGGGTCGTATATAAATATCGGGGCGACAGATTGACTGTCGAAGAGAGATGCTCTTCATACCATAATCGCCGTCGAGTCCCCTGGACTGTGAACGCAATAGCTACAACATTTCTGTCAGAGGATTAGCAAATCCACTCTTCTAAATACTAGGGGCGTTGTCAGGATTTGAGTTATTTATATAGGTTTAACATATTAAAGAAAACAGTCAATGCGATACACTAATAAAAAAAAAACAATAACGTAAACAACCTCATAAATTTTCCGTAGGTTAGATATTTAGCAGGCTCTTTTTAATCCATCATTCGATAGCTTGGCACCGATCACCTCTTTCTCATTTTTCCGCATGAATTCGACCGATTGTTTACTTTGCGACAAAACACTGCTCGCATGTTTGACCAGTATTTATCGTACCCATCAATTTTCATTGCAGTATAGAGTAGAGCTCATAAACCTGTTGGAATCCTTAATTTGTGTATAATTCGTAACGATGCTTCGAAAAAGAGATTCCAATTGCAAAATCAGATGTTTTTTTAAAAACAATAAATCATGTACATGTATAGCTTTTCTTTGTAACAACTTATTTTAATTATAATTAAACAGTATTAATTGTTCTTTTGAGCTATGTTTTTAAACAATACACGAATTTTCAATTAAAGGAATGTTCAACGCATAAATTTAATTTCGTAGTTACAGGAATGACGAAATACTACGCGAGATATTTATATCGTCTACATAGACTGAGTTTCAGAACGACTAAAATTTAAGAAGTTAAAGTCTATTGTCACTTTTTTTCATCAATACCTAAAGGAGAAAAATTCACACCAAACACACAGCGACTTACACATACGATATCCGAACCGAAAGGCAACATTTCGTAATTTAAAATGCATCACACACCGTGTATCCTTTGGGACATACGGTAACGAAGCTCACTTGAAATATACAGTTAAAGTGTTTTCAAGCCATCTTGGATGCTTCAAGTGCTTCCCTAAACCAATTTTATTGAGAGCTCCCATCTTTTTCCCCCCTACTCTTTATTTTTTCTCTGGTGTTTTGTTTTTCAACGTAGTAAATTATTTATCAAGAGCCATGTATTTTTTCAAAACACCTTCTGCACCGGTTTTCATCGTCTAGGAATCGGGAATTATGTGTTGATATGTAGAAGACGTTGTATGGGGCTGAGATTGCTGAGGGTAGAGCGATATTTAACTCGTGGTCGTAAAAAAGAGATGCTGTATTCAATAAAGATGTGTTCTTTCTTGGGTTAGATGATATTTTAGTTTTAACGATTTGTTTTCTTTTTCTTTTTATTGTTAACTGTTGCAGGAAAAAAATTGCCGTTGCAATATATTAGGAAAATCATTTGGGAAAAAGGATGCATGTTTTTTATTGAGAAACGTTATGCTATGTTTCGAATTTTCCTTATTGTCAATGGGTTCTTTTTGAACATGAAAAAGATACTGCATTTTTTGAGTATCTTAAGAAATTTTTTTCTGTTCTAAAGCAACTGGCAAACACTTAGACAGTTGTCTTTGATGCCTTAAGTCAAGCGCTGCTCCGACGTGACTCACTTAGCACTACCCAGGAGGTGCGTGTAGTTTGAAGATAAACTACGGGCACGGAGTAACACTACTCCATCAACTCTCTACGATCCTATTAGATCGAGACATATGGTTTAAAGTGGATTCCGAGCCACTACAAGCATCCATGGAACCGCCGGAACTCGAACCCGAAACCTGTGGTACCGGATCTTAAGAAATAAACCGCACTAATTTTCATGTCGTATTGGAGAAACCGCAGAAAACTCCACCAGACACTCTGCTTATCGAAATTACGCTTTATGTAATTTATCACATTATACCTCAAGTCGCTTTGATTTTAAAAGCAATGACTACCTGAAGCCTGAGCCCCTGTGCACTAAGCCATCAATCAGCTGGTAGATATATATATATATATATATATATATATAATGTAAATATTATATGTATAGATATGTAAATACATACATATATGTAATTTTAAGACAAGTGCATTTTTAGATTTGGTTTTTTTTTCTTCTCTTTATCGTTATTGTTACATAAAATAAATACTGTTGCAATATATTAGAAAAACGGTCTGAATAGCTGAGTGGCTAGCATTCTGGCGCACGATACCACAGATTTCGGGTTGGAATCCCGGCGGAGCCATGGATGTTTGTAGTGGTTCGGAATCCATTTTAGGCCGTAGGTCCCGGTCTAATAGGATCGTAGAATATTTCGGGGGTATTGTTACTCCGCGTCCGTGGTTTATATTCAAATTACACGCACCCTATGTTTAATGCAAAGTGAGTAACGTCTGTGCAGCGCTTGCCTTAAGCCATCAAAGACAACTGTCTACGTGTTTGCAGCTGCATTAGAAAAAAAATGAATATTCACTATATGGATTTTAATTTTGTAGTTGTAATAATGACGAAATACTATGTCAGATATTTAAATCGTTTACCTAGACTATCTTTTCATCTCTCTGAACATTGAAGTTTAAAAAGTCAATAGTAATTTTTTTTCAGCAATACTTAAACAGGAAAAATACACACCAAACACACAGCGACTTACAAATAAGATATCCAAACCGAAAGGCGGCAACATTTCGAAATTTAAAATGCCTCGCACATCATGTATCCTTTGGGAAATACGGTAACGAAGATCACTTGGAATATACAGTTAAGGTGTTTTGAAGCCATCTTGGATGCTTCAAGTGCTTCCCTAAACCAATTTTATTGAGAGCTCCCATCTTTTTTTTCCCCTCTTTATTTTTTCTCTGGTGTTTTGTTTTTCAACGTAGTAAATTATTTATCAGGAGCCATGTATTTTTTGAAAACACCTTCTGCACCGGTTTTCATCGTCTAGGAATTGGGAATTATGTGTTGATATGTAGAAGACGTTGTATGGGGCTGAGATTGCTGAGGGTAGAGCGATATTTAAACTCGTGTGCCTCGGTGGTCGTAAAAAAAAGATATGCTGTATTAAATAAAGATGCTTTCTTTCTTGGGTTGGATGATATTTTAGTTTTAACGATTTGCTTTCTTTTTCTTTATTGTTGCTGTTACAGGGGAAAAAATTGCTGTTGCAATATATTAGAAAAATCATTTGGGAAAAGGGATGCATGTTTTTTATTGAACATCGTTAGCCTATGTTTCAAATTTCCCTCATTTTCTTTACGCTCTTGTTGAACACGAGAAAGATATAAGCTTTTATGATCTTAAGGAGGGTCTGATGGCCGAGTGGATAACGCTCCGGCGCTCTGTACCACAGGGTTCGAGTCACGGTGGTACCATGGATATTTGTAGATATTTATTTGTTTTATTTTTATAGATATTTATTTGTAGCGATAGATGAATATTTGTGAATATTTGGGTTCGGAATACACTTTAAACTGTAGGTCCCGGTCTAACATAATCGTAGAGCGTTGCGGAGGTACTGTTACTCCGAGTCCGTAGCTTATATTCAACCAGACGCACCTCCTAGGTAGTGCTAAGTGAGTAACGTCGATGAGCAACGCTTAACTTAACTCATCAAAGACAACTGTATAAATGCGTTTGCCAGCTGCATTAGAAAAAAAATGTTTTTAAGAAATGATTCTTACTAATTTACAGGTTGTATGTGAAAAATACCAGAATACTCCCCCAAGCACCCTGCTTATCTATACCACACACGTTACGTACACTATACATTGAGTCTCTGTTTCTGAAAGCAATGATTGCCATGAAACCTGAGCCGCTGTGCTCTGGGAAGCTAATCAGATAAATACATAATAGATATGTATTTAATGTAAACATTATATATATAGATGTGCAAATACATATAGATATGTAATTTAAGATAAGTGCTTCTATTCAGTTTCACTTGTGTCCAGCTGTTATGGGTTTCGAATACCTGGCATGTTGACCAAAGTCATTTGCCGCTAATATGACAGAGATATGTTTCAGCTTTATCGTAGAGGCATCATGGGGGATCTGTTTAATTGCACCCACACTTTCAAACCGATATCCCTAGGAGTAGCGTCCTGGTACACAGATTTAACGTGCTCTTCCATGTTATAGACACATAAAACTTTCATTTCGGAATCGTTGTTTAGATTTTGAACCAACCTTCCTTAGTCCGTTAACCTAATGCGCCATCCACTCCAATGCTATTATTTATTTTCTCATACATGACATTCGCAAGATGCGACGTACCTGACAAATATGCTAATTTATTTTCAATTTTAATATTAGATACACATTGATATATTAACGTAACTGCAATTTATAGTTTATTGGAAAGAAAAATTTATATTTTTCGACTAATAACTGTCTAATCATAACATCCAGCTTTACATCCACATGTCCATTGTTAATCCTTAAACCTTCTTAATTTATTTTAATCAAATCTTGAAAAGAGCAGCTGAATTTTTTATAAGTGAAATAGAAGAACATGATGCTTTGAATGGTTGTCTTGCAAAATGTCTCAAAAATCCAACATTTCGCTATTGAGATTTCAACGGAAATTGGCATTAATTTTTGGCTAATAACAATCTATAGATGGCTGATATAGATTTGGCCAATCTATAGATAAACCTTACAATACTTCAGTGAAACCTTAAAAAGCAATATAATTTGCAATCCTAGGAACTACATCAATCCAAAGACTAACCAAGTGCATGTCATCTTGTGAAGTTTGTTATATATCTCCTTATAACCTTCCATTTTATTCCTAATCTTCTTACCATTTAATAAAACGTTAAAAAAAACGTTATTCTTTTTCATTATGGAAACTGAAGAGCATAACGCCATTAACGATGTGCTTCACAGAAAACTTTATGATGATTCTCGCTAAGGAAACATCTTCTTGTGGAAATTGGACCATGCATCGCTGTTAAACATCGGCTAATAACCAATTAATCGGCCCCAATCTATAACACTTAACGGAAATCATAACTAGCAACCTAATTTTCAATCTTAGGAATTACATTTATCAAAAGACTAAAAAAATGCCTGTAATCCTGAGAAGTTTGTAACATATCTTCTATTATAAATTTAATTTTATTCTCTAACTCATTTTAACCCTTAAATCCAACACTTAGTAAAACGTTAAAAAAAATGCAGGCTAATATTCTTTTTCATTAGGGAAACTGAAGAACATAACGCCATTAACGATGCGCATCGCAGAAAACTTTATGATGATTCTCGCTAAGACAACATTTTCTTGCGGAAATTGAACCGGACATCGCTGTTAAATATTGGCTAATAACCAATTAATCTGCCCCAATCTAAAAGATACGCCTTACAAAACTTCCACGAGAGCCTTAACACGGCAGCCTAGTTTTCAATCCGGAGGATTACTTCAACCAGAAGACAGCCCCAATCGCGTGTCATCCTAGAAGATCGTCAGATATCCCATTGTTGACCCTTAATTAAACGGAAAATGAGGCTCGAAACGAGACGACGGGATTTTCGAAATATTGTCGAAAGAATTTTCAATCCCTCCTTCAACCCCCTTTTTCCTCCTCCCCCCCCTTCACTGAATGACAGGGTAATTATCGTTTCAGCTATAATTTTACGGTTCAACTAATGCACCCGGTTTCCCTGGTGCTTTTAGCCAGCGAATATGATCCAGAAAATTTCACTGCAGCACAGGGTGGGGGTGGGTCTTCACCTTTCTGTGGGGGCGGGGGTGGAGGATAGGGGTGGACCATGAATAATTTATCGAGTCTTGTTTTGAAAAGTTACTGGAAGAATTTTTCGCACGGGGTGGTTGGGGGGGATTGGGTTGGAATTCGCCTCTCATCGACGGCGTGTTTTGTTCTTATAGGTTCCTTTTGGAGTTGGCCACATATCGGGAGAAGGGTTAAGAAGGCTTTATCGCAGACGATAAAATTGCTTTTTAGATCAAAGCAAGCGAGCGTCATCAGATATTCATGGGACAGACTTCTCTCAAGGGAGAGGTTCCTGATTGTGGTGTGATGCTCTGTTTATCATTCATGGCCTGACGATTTGGTCTTTTCTTCAGAGAACGCTGCTGTTGAATAACCAATTTATAGATCAGTGTGGCCGATTACATTCGGTGGGCTTATACGATAGTATATTTATTTGTATATCCAGATGTGTTTGCATTTATTTATGCTCAAAGGCATTATACCCCTGAACAAATAGATGATTCCGAAATTGTATCACCTGAATCTGATTTTGTAATAACATAAAATAGTGACAAATTATCAAATAAAAACTTGAAATAATAAAAATATTTAACAATATACTTAGAAAAATATGTTATTCTGAAATTTATGTTAAGGCAAGTTTTTATTGAAATAATAAAATATGAGATCTACATAGGTATAAATAACGTATCTTACTGAAAAAGTCTTTTTTATTTAAAAAAAATACTTATTTTAAATACCTATTTTATTACTAAAATACTTGTTTTATCAAAAGTAAAATTATTTTATTGAAAAAAAATACTTATTATTATTACAGTAAAATACTTTTTATTATTAAAGTAAAATGCTTATTTTATTACAATAAAATGCTTATTTTATTACAATAAAATATTTATTTTATTAAAAAAATACTTATTTTAAATATTATTTTTACAATAAAATACTTATTTTAACAAAAATTAAATACTTATTTTTTTGGTTATTATGCATTTTAAGTTAAAAACAAATAAAATGCTTTTTAGACCAATATTCTCAATAAAAGTAACTGCCAAAAATAAATAAGTTTTTACTTAATAAAAAAAGTACGATGAATTTATTTTAATTTTGCTATTATAATTCCTTTTATTTCCTTTTATATCCTCATAATGATTGCCAATAATGATTAAATAAGTCTTTTTTTAAATCAAGCTTCTTTTTTAATTTATTTTACGATATTTTCGAAAGGATTTGCTTAATTGAAACAAGCTATTAAAAAAAAGAAAAAAAATTATTCCTACATCAATATTTTTTCCCAAAAGCATTCTAAAAAATATATCTAATATCTTCATAAATAATATACTTTTCTAACTAAAAAATTAAAATTTGTTCAAAAATCTGCAAAAAGAAAAAAAAAAAAAAAAAAAAAAAAAAAAAAAAATTGTGTATTAAAAAGGAAGATTTATAATCACAAAAATTAATTGAATTGATTTTTTTTTTACTGAATATATAAATTAATAATGCCCTGTTTCAAAAAGTGAAAAATATACAGATTTATCTCCGAAAGGTTTACCAGAGTTAATTAATAACGAAACATTCATTTAAAGGAATGATTTATCAAAGAAATGATCGTTTAGAAAAGTGATTCATTTTCCTCAATAAGATGAGACGTTTAATGAATATAAAAATTCCAATGGACAACCAACGTAAAAAAAAATAAATGTAAATTACTTTGACGAAGATATATAACCCCCTAGAGACAAATAATCAACTAGAGTGGAACTTAAGTATTTTTTTTAAATTTACTATCAAAATTCTAGAAACACAAATGACATTTTTTTTCGTACTTCTCAATACAATTTGTCTATCTTTAAAATTGACTATCTAAATTGATACTTTATCAAAAATTGCAGATAGTATTTGGCAAATTATATGATAAATAGTATCAATAAAGACAAAATATTGAAGATTAAGGTACTTTAAAAAAATAATATATCCATTGAGAATTATGTAATAAATATAATTGAAATGTATTAGTATTTCAATATATAAAATATTTCATTTTTCATTTTTAATGGTAAAGAAGAAATATTTGATGTCTGCTGAGACATGAAAATGATATTTTTTTTCATACTTCTCAATACAATTTGTCTATTTCTTTAAAAATTACGAACAGTATTCGGCAAATTATATGATAAATAGTATGAATAAAGACAAAATATTGAAGATTAAAGTAATTTAAAAAAATAATAAAACCATTGAGGATTACGTTACAAATATAATTGAAATTTCATTTTACATTTTTCATTTTTAATGCTAGGGGAGAAATATTTGATGCCTACTGAGATAATCATGCCGTACAAAATACAAAATTAATTCATTGAAAATATTTCTAAAAAGAATAAAAAAAACATTTAACTTATATTACTTTTCAAAATTATAAATTGATTTCATTTCGCTAACCAATATAAAACTTTATGGTATTTTCCATTTTTGGCATCATTAAAAGATTTCCTGTCCGTTAAATAAAAATGCTGTCGAATAGATTGAAATTTGAATTGAGCTTTTACCGATATATATTTATATTTTTGCAATGTATTGTTATTTTCTTAAAATAAATATATTATTAAAACTTCAAAGAAAAAAAAATATGAGAAAAACAAATTTAATTTTTATACTCTTTCAGAGACATTGTTGTTTTTGAACCAACTTTAAGAAAAGTATTTTTTTTAATTATAAAATTATTATTTTTCTTAATGTCTGCCAAATGAAACAGAACATAAAATGGTAGATATTTTTAAGAATATAAAGTGCTTTTTTGTTAACTATTATAGATATCATTAATTATTTATCTATATTTTGAACGAAAACAAGTATTTATGAAATTCTCCTAAAATTGTTTGCATGCACATGGACATTTCAAAACATTATTTTTTATGTTACGTTAGGTTTTTATTGGTTTTATACCATATTTTCAAAATGTATAGTCCAAAATTGGTAAGCAACATAATATTTTTTTACAAAAGGTACTGAATTTTTTAAAGCGAATTATATGCAAAATAGAATGAAATCCATAAAAGTACTTAAATAATAAAAAATTAAAAAAGAAACTTGAAATATAAAAAAAATTGAATATTGAAAATTTTCTGTACAAAAACAAGATTTATAAATTAAGTAAACGAAAAAAATTAGTATAAACATTTTGTAGAATGAGATAGTTGATTAGATAAAATTTGACCTAAAATAAAATTCAAAATTTTAATTCTTTTCAACGATCAAAATTTTATCAAGAAATTATCCATTCATATATATATTTCAGACCATATTTTAAATTTTATTACTTTCTTCATCTTACTTTTATATTAGAATAAAAATTATATAGTATGAATTAGATAGTTACTGCTGTGTCCAAAAAGTAAGACCAATTTTTAATTTAAAATTTCAGTGGCTTATGGAATTTTAATTTTTTTTTATTTTTCAGCCTGCTGGCACTGTCCTTGATATTTGTGTGAAATTTCACATCAAAATATTCATTTGTGTTTGAGCTACGCTAGGCTTTGTGAGACGCTAAAACTGATTTCGGCGATTTTTGAAATGTCTGAATTCACTGAGCAAAGAACTTGCATTAAATTTTGTTTGCGGAAACGTATAGAATGTTGTAGAAGGCATTCGGTGAGCATTCCTATATCGGAAAGAAATATTTAGACGTGATATAAACGGTTCACAGAAGATAGAGAACGCGATAGAAGACGATACACCAGAAGATAGAAGACGAAGAACCCTCTGGTCGACCCTCCAACTCAACCGACGAAGCTCACTTCCAAAAAATTAAAAATTTGGAGCTTGCAAACCGTCGATTTACAATTAGAGACCTTGTTATGATGTTGGAATCTCAAAAGGATCGGTCAATTCCATTTTGAGCCTCAAACACGTCAAATCTCGATTGGTACGGAAAACACTGAATGCGCCAGCTAATACTGCATTGATTCTTCGAGACTTTTTCGCCAAAAATGAAAGCCATATCGTTCTACAACCACCGTAATCACACCGTGAGACTTCTGGCTGTTCCCTAAAGTCAAAAGACCATTCCGGGGACACCGTTTTGAGTCGATTGAAGAGATTCAACGGGAATCGGGGCGCGCTTTGAAGGCCATCCCTGCCGATGGCTTTTTAGCATGCATTGAGGATTGGAAAGACTGTTGGCATAAGTGCATTGTGTCTGGAGGGTATTGCTTTGAAGGCGATGAAATAAATTTGGAAGAATAAATAAAGAGTTTTTAAAAAAAAAAATAATTAGTCTTACTTTTTGGGCACAGTAGTATAGGTATTTAAAGCAACATTTTAAACTTTATTATATCAATGTTACTTATATATTAGAATAAAAAATTATATAGAATGAATTATATCGTTAAATAAAATTAGAAAAAGAGTGAATATAAATATTTAAAATTTCAATTCTTTCAGTGATCAAAGTTATATCATAAAAATTATTCCATTCGTATATGTTTTTCAGGCCATATTTTAAACTTTATTACTTTCTGTACGTCTTATTCCTTTCCTACTATTAGTTCACACTCTTCCTATATATATCTTGTTCAAATTTTCAATCGTTCATAAAATACTTTTTATTCATCCACTCAAGTTCAAATATATATTTTTTTTGAACTTGTAGTGGATGACGCTTGATGTTAATACAGTTTTTTCAAATATTAATTCAGTCATTAAATTTAATTAATTAATTTTAGTTTGTTAGATTTAAGTTACATGTATCTGCCAATAGATGGCGCCAGATGGTAGAGGAAAATCTCAACTTGAAATGAAAACCTTTCTTTTTTAAACTTGTAGTGGATGGCGATGTTAATACAATTTTTTCAAATATTAATGCATACATTAAATTTGATTCATTAATTTTAATTTTATATGGGAGAAAAAAATTTCTCTTCTATAAGATATATAGCAGGATATAAATTTAGGAATAAATACCGTCAGTGGCAAAGCGTGTAGATCGCTGGAAAAAAATTTCTTTTTCAGATTCTTTTTTCATTTTGGGTTCTAGTCCGAGTCAAGGAGGGAACAAAAAGGAGAATGAAACATGTGAATAAATTAGTCAGAGAGATGTAAAGTGTGTATGTGAGAGAGAGGAATTTCTTCTAGCTTAAAAAAAATGGATGAAAATTATTTATAAAGGACTTTCTGCAATATAGTGAAAAAAAAGTAGGAATTGACTTTTAAAAAAATTTATTATATTACTAATTTTTATATTAGAATAAAAATTATATAACATGAATTAGAGTGTTAAATAAAATTCGAACAAAAACATATATGATATATAAAATTCTAATTCCTTCAACTATCAAAGTTATATCATAAAAATTATTCCACTCATATATGTTTTTCAGACCATATTTTAAACTTTATTACTTTCTCTCCGTCTTACTTTTATTTTTTTATAGCTTGCGTGACGATTTTTTGAAAGTCAAAGAAAAAAAAAAAAATATCACAATATCCAACAGTATTCATGGCCGGGTAAACCCAGAAGTTCACCCCACCGTATGTTGAAGAAAAAAGTAAGAATAAAACAATCCCTGGCTGGACCAAATCACAAAATGGCACGTCGCCAAAAAGAAAAAGAAACGCCAAAACTGGAGCCTTTTTTGGCATAAATTTCCCTAGCTTCTTAAATAACAGTCTTACGATGCTCAGCTCAACGATTTCACATCCCATATTGCCGTTTTGTTCGGAGGCAAACTTCGCAATATCTTGTGTTAAATGGATAGAGCTTTGTATGAATTTGGAGCTAAAGACCGATGCAAACAAAATTTTCCATTAAGGATTTTTCATTAATAGGCATATTTTGTCATGCCCCTGTTGGCAACAGTAAAAATAAAAAAGCATTTATTTATGCTTTTCTGCTGCTTAAAGAAATTGTGTATTTTAAGTGCAAGTCTTAAGAAATGCATTATCTAAAAAGCATTAATTTTGAGAAAGGATGTATTTTTGGGTCAAGAAGTTTTGCGAAAAATAAATAATAATTTTAAGGACGGGGTTCTTCATTATTATTTCGTAGAGGTTATCAAAATTTTATGCTTGTCAAAAAAGAAAAGTATTAGAAAAATATGGATTTTGAACTGCGTTTTGAATTTGCTATTCATTTTTCAGTTATTTAGATGATACATTATTTTAGGACAACTTCGCTCAAAACATTTTTAATGAAATTACGTTCACATTCTTCTATACAAAAATTAAATGCATTCCTTTACATAACAATTTATTTCAAAATTTTAATTTCAATTTATTTTACTATATAATATGCTATATAGTAATAATATAATATTTCTTAAAAAAAAACCATAGTATTAAAGTTATTATTTTGAAATATGTTAAAACTTTGCCAATTTTCAGCAAGCAATTGTTACATTTTTAAAAGGTGCATAATTCTAAATACAGAAGAGAATCTATATATATTCTAACATAAGGAATTGAGAATATTTTAGTGAAGTTATAATTTTCTTTTATCTATTAAAAATAAAATATATTTCTAGATTAAGGAATTTTTCACATATAACTATGTAAGACTTTTTATATAAAAAATATAACATACGATTTAGAATGATCAACAAAAACAGACCTTTAAGATTTTATTTATTATGTCAACATTGCTAGTTTTTGGTAAACAAATTTATATTTTGTTAAACTAAAAATTTGAGGCCTTTAATTTTCATTTTAGATTAATTATAGGACAGATGATAAAGTTAACAAAATATTTATGGTATTTCAAAAACAATTATACAATTTCAATTCAATATTTATACAATTTCAATTCATTTTTATGAATTGAAATTCAAAAAATTTATATATATAATTAATTAAATATGATTGCAATAACGAAATATCGACGAATATATATAATGAATAAAGAAAATTGTGCAAATTATATTTTTTTATGAATTACAAAAGTTTAAAAAATTTTAACTTAAAATAGATAATAATTTTTTACTGTTAATAAATTCAGCTATACTATATGAAAAAATAAATACATGAAATTAAATATTAAAATTGTCAATTTCAAAAAGATATATAACTTTCTAAATAATTAAAATTCAATTTATTTCCTAATTTTATTATTAAAAATTAAGCAACTGTACCATGTTATATTTTTTAAGCTACGTCGACTTTAAAAATTTATTCCTCAATTTTAATTTTAGCAATAAAACATTGAAGAAAGAATAATATTTTATGCAACATCACATTCTTTTACTCTAACTCTATATACACATTAAACATTCTTGAAAGTATTTTCAAATATTATAAATTTATATTTTATAATGAACATGAAATATTTTTTGAAAAATTAGTTCTTTCTAGAATTAGTTTCATTTTGAAAAAACAATTCAATAAAAAAAATAATAATAAATAAAAAATTTTTACATCACTTGCCTTATAAGTTTCGAAAGTAGAAAATAGAAATAGTTTAAAAGTATTAACATTTTTGAATTCAAATATCATGTATTTTAATTTTCGAGCTAGACAAAAAAAGGTAATATTTTTAAAATGTTTATTCTTTTAAAATGCTAAAATATATTTAATTTCTTTCAGAATTTAGCATTATTATTTATTCAATTAGAAAAGAATTATGAAAGTAACTCTTATCTTTTACCATTAAAATATCTTACGCTCTACAAATAAATACATTTAAAACACATTAAAAAATTAGTTAGAGTTATTAGTAAAAAAAAAACTTCACATTTAATAAAAATGAAATATATTTTAATGGCACTCTAGGAAGTAATTCAATTAAATTCACAGCTAGAAAAAAACTGTACAATCTATTTTTTTTTTTTTTTTTTCTCACAATATTTATTTTAAATTCCATTAGAAAATTTGCTACTAATTTTTTAATTGCATGTGATTACACCAGAGAACGCAGTTTTTCTTCATAAAGATAATATTTATTTCCAATTTTTTTATGTTTGGTTTCGTATGAATAATTATTAATTATTCGTAAAGCTGTTAAAATGTATAATTAAGAAAAATTCATATTTAAAAACTCATTAAATAGTACAGATACAAAAATGACTAAATGCAAATCTTAATTATTCCTTTTTAGTTTTGCATTCTTTGTTGCAGTAAATATCTTGTAATGCTTTTAAAATCTGGGAAAGTAATGGTTAATACAAAAAGAAGCAAAAATAATGATTGTACAATTATTTATTTCTTTTTCTTTTTAAATTTGGCAACAAAATTGCAGTCCATAAAGATAAAAAAAATTACATTTAAACAAACAAATATTTATTCTAATTCCTTTTGAGGACATTTTCATTATTCTTTTATTGTTTATAAAGAAATTCAAATGAAGTATGTAATAAAGGAGGTGTTCATTATATTGAACGTAAAATTTTTCATTTACTATCCAGTAAATATTAACACTTTAATTACAAAAAAATAAATAATTATTATATATTAAATACATTCATTGAGCTATATAGTTAAATTTAATATCACAAAGAAAAATGAATTAAATGAAAGAAAAGAAATTTCCTAATAATAATAAAAGGCTTCTACAGCTATAATTTAGCACCTAGTTGAGCTCCTGCTTTCGTGCTACGAATTTTTCATAACAACTTCTGTTTTTATAGCAACAATTTTACTGAAATCATTTTACCGTCTTATTTCCTTTCTTGCTCATTTAATTTTATATTTAGAGTTTAAATAAAACTATGCTTTCTTTGAAAGTACTCTGTGTTTTACTTTGCATACACGAACTCGCCTTTAATTATTACACATTAAAAAAATTGAACCCCTGTTCCATTTCTTTCTGTTATAACAGAATCTAAATGAGAGAATCTTCTCAATTCAATTAATTCATATAATTAATCATTCACATTATGATTCGTTATCTAAATACATAACATATTATTTATAAACTTTGTGTAATATACGAATTTTTCCAGCAAAACAAATGATTAGATTTAATACAAACGAATCATCTGGTATGATAAAATATTGACTCCAATACCAATGACACAATCAATCACTGACCATATTATACTAAAATCCTATCTATCACTCACGTTGTAGCTTTCTGCCTTGAAAGTCTGGACTCATCTGACAAAGCATAGGCTCATCGATTTCCTTTGTTGTGACATATTTATCTATTATTGTTCTTACAAAGCTGATTTGGTGGGAAAGGACTTTCCCTCTTCGTTTCGTACTCTTTTTTTCCCTCTTTGATGTCTTTTTTTTTACTGACTGTGACCGTCAACTGCCACCGGCTGTCACTTTTCTACCTCAACACCGGGGCAGGGGAAGGTGACGCGTGAAGCCAGGGACGTCAAGTGATACATCAACCAGGGGTGTGGAATATCTGATGAAAGTGCAGGAAAATAGAAATATATCTAACGTATACGATATATTTTCGGATATAGAAATTCTTTGACCTATCTGCTGGTCATGACCACTTGCTTATAGTTGAATTTTAGTACTTATTTTAAGAATTTAATAATATTAATACTTGATGTTATGCTTCACATATTTTAAATTGAATTTAACATTTTTTCATGTAAAAAATCATTTTATATATAAATATAGAGTAGATGCCAGATGGGTTCATTAAATATATAGAGGCCCTTTTATATAAATATAATGAAGGGTTCGAGTCTCGGAGGTGCTATGGATGTTTGTAGTGGTTCGAAATCCACTTTAAACTGTAGGTCCTGGTCTAATAGGATCGTAGAGGGTCGTGAGGGTAGCGTTACTCGCGTCTGTAGCATATCTCCAAGCTACACACGCCCCTTAGGTAGTATAAATGAGTAACAGTGGTGCAACCCTTACTTGCATAAAGATTAACTGTCTCTGTATTGACAGTTGCATTGGAATAACAACATAATATATATATATATAAGTGCGACCCAAAATTAAAGAAAGATTTGATTTCTGTGCTATTTTTCAATAAAGGGGTACCAAAGGAAAAAGAAAGGTATTTATTGCTGACAGTCCAAGCTTATTAAAAATTAAATGCAATATTGTTGTGTATTATATTTCATTGCTGAATAATTTATTTTTTAAATAATCAAGATTTGAATTAACAGTACGCAATTACCGATACAATATTTTTTTATCCTATGCCTGTCTGTGGCTGCTCAGCCATACGACATCGAGCCTCCCAGTAGTGTGCAGTAATATCATCAGGCACATCGATAAATTCAATGCAGTTCCACAGGTGGTCAACGTTCATATTGGCAATTCAACTTAATGGGCAGGTGTCATCCGAAGCCGAAACAATGGGGTGGATGTGTGCCTGTAGGTTGTCATGGCCGGTTGTAAGGAGGAAGCGTACGACAGCCTCAGCGTGTTCTAGGTCTGATCATAATACTGATTGATTGAACAACTTGTTGAAGGATTACCAGAATACCTTAGATCACCAATTGATCCAATCTTCCTCACTGTTTTAACTTCAGGCACGGTGTTAGGTATTCACGTATACACGGACGATTCAAAAAAATCGGAAGCTTGCAGCGCTGGTTTATTTCCTTAGTTGCCCAAGGCTCAATAGCTGTTGGCAAATTCGCTAGCAATTTTGATGGCGAAGTAGCAGCGATCAGCGAGACAGCTAGAGTAACACTCCCCCTTTTAGGTACTAAAAAAGTGGTGTTTCTCACGAACTTAATCTCGGCATTGCAGGCCTTATGTTTTCCCACAATCCAAGAAGGCTGGAGGGGACCGTGTGCCAAAAACTACTACAACTACTTAACAAAAAAAAGCGAGATCGCACTGCAATTGGTCCCAGGCCACTGTAATGTGCAGGGAAACGAAAAGGCAGATGATCTATCCAAGCAAGGATGCAATATGAACCAGCCAGATCCCCATCTCACCTACAGCATCAGCATCATTAACAGAACTGTGGCCAATTACGTCAACAATGCAAGAAAGCAGGCCTCCGAGGGTAATAGGTTGGAGAACCTCAACATATCGAAGGACCTCCATAGGAGAGTCGCGATTGCCACCTTCCAAATACCTACAGGGCACGGCTACCTACAAGAGCATCTTAACCGCATCGGGGTCACTGACTCTCCAACCTGCCCACTTTGCTCCGATTCTAACGGTACTGCAGGCCATCTCCCACCTTGCAGTGCACTTGTCGATGTCGGCCGCGACAAGAGCTACGAGGGGATTACAAATCGTTACTGGACGACACTGCGTCGAATGGTCGAAAGGCCACTCACGGCTCTTGGCTGAAGAAGATGTTTTAACTTCATCAACTATTAAGATATTAATTAAAACATTCTTTGAGATTGGAACAATTAGTGACCTTAGAACTAATACATAGTGTCTTAATTCTGGGCGTCCTTCAACATAAAACATCGAAGCACTTCGTGAGAGTGCTGCTGAGAATTCAGGAACATCGTGTTCTAGAATTGGATATTTCGAGAAGATCTCTACAAAGTATTCTCTAGAAAAGTTTGTATCTTCATGCTTACAAAATGCAATTGATTTAAGAACAAAATAGTTGGAGTAGTGATTAAAAAGAGATCAGAGACAGAGATCGAGAGAGAGAGATCAGAACTAACAGAGATCAAAATATGATTGAAACAATGATTGTTTGAGCAAATTGTTGAAGGATGGTCAGAGTTTCTAAGATCACTAATTGATTGAAACACCCTGGTTGTTTTAACTTCATCAACTATGGAGAGATTAATTAAACAGTCAAGGAGATCAATCTTAAACACTCTGATCGTCCTTCAGAAAGTTGTTCAACTCAAAACATCGAAGTAGCTCATGAGAGTGTTGCTGAAACTCCAACATCGTGCTCTATACTAGAACATCGTGCTCTAGAATTGAATATTTCGAGAAGCTCTCTACAGAGTATTCTCTGAAAAGATTTGCATCTTCACGCTTGTAAAGTGCAATTGACTCAAGAACAGAAAAAATGTTATAATCCATCAGTTTTTATAAAATTAATAAATGACCAAAAATAGGCATGGACTTGTATTTTGGTCATTTAATGAATTTTGTATGAACCTGTATATTTTCTTAAACTGTTGATCCAACTCAGAAAAGTATAACATAATTTTTAAGTGTCAAAAATATGTTGATGCCAAACCCTGTATGTTTGTTAAACAAACATGTATTTTACCACCGAATTTCTTTCGTCTTGACTTTAGGATTTTACTTCTGTTTCCAAGATATTCTTGAAGTTAAATATCTCCAAGAAACCCTTGAGGATTTGACCACTTCGATAAAAGCCAAAAAAATATATAAAAATAATAAAACCAATGTTGACTGAATTAAGATTTCGATGTTTATCTTTTCCAAAGAGAAGTTTGAAAGTTTAGACTTTTCGTTTAGGTCTGGATTTTAAGATCAATACGATATTTCCAATAAAAGTTCGCCGTAACTCTGAAATGGCACTTGGAATATTTACTTTGAAAGAATTGTGAAATCGGACCCTGGATCGTAAAAATCAGGAATTAGATTCATAATTTATCAGATACTTGCTGAATTTTATGTCAGTCTTAAAGTAAAATATATCTGAATTTTTTAAAATTATTTATGCAAATAATTAGCAATTAAATCAGATAAACATCAGTTAAATAATGAATGGTTCTTAATATGACTCTACTAATTGCTTGAATATCCACGAAAAGATTTATAGTGCTGGTCTATAAGAGATTCATCGATTCGAGACCTTATCACAATCCAAAGCCAGAAATACTTCATATTTGAAAATAAGAACTTATTTAATTGAAAATAAGCACTTATTTAATTGAAAATAATCAATTATTTAATTGAAAATAATCACTTATTTCATTGAAAATAAGCACAGAAACTTATTCGATATCACTGTATTAGTATTTTTTTTAATGCGTAGGGAAGACTTCCATTTCAGGAGGTTTTTTTTGTTTTTGTATTATAAATTTGATATCAAAGTTTTTGTAATTTTCTGTTATTTCTGGAAAACCACTTAAACACTGAGCCATCTACTAAATCTACTATCTGGTGATGTTAGATTTAATCCTGAAAGCAGAGTCTGGTGGAACTGTTTTGCATTAGAGGCAGTTAATTAATAAATAGTACAAAAATGCAACCATGAGAATTATCCATTGATCTGTACATATTTGCGACTTTTATAATTTTAGTTATAAAAATTGTTTAAACTATTAGGATAAGTATCTCTTAGAATCATAAAAAAAATCTCTAGAATCTTAAGAATA
This sequence comes from Caerostris darwini, assembly GCA_021605075.1. NCBI lineage: Eukaryota > Metazoa > Arthropoda > Arachnida > Araneae > Araneidae > Caerostris > Caerostris darwini. The sequence continues at coordinate 379,704 of BPLQ01003486.1, read as the reverse complement.
AGAATTCTTTAGAATATTAAGACTAAGAATATTGTTAGAATCTTAAGCATTAGAATTCGTTAGCATATTAAGAATTAGGAATGTTTTAAAATCTTATCTTAAGAATAAAACTTTTTAAGTATCTTAAGAATAAGAATACTTTTAGAAACTTAAGAATAAGATTATTTTTAGAATATTAAGATTAAGAACATGTTTAGAATATTAAGTATAAAAATTCTTTAGAATCTAAAGAATAAGAATATTATTAAAAACTAAAAAATAAGAATTGTTTATAACTTTAAAAGTCTTAACAAATTCGATGATCAATAAGAAAATACCACAATAAATTAAAATAAAATCTATAAGGGCAACTACGCCTGGAGAAATTCTGAATCCATAATTTCTTTTCTCAATGTATTTCAATTCTTTCATATCTTATCAGTTTTTAGACCTTATAATATTTTACCAAATTTTTTTTCTACGAATAATATTTACATTTGTTTAAATGAGCAATATAATAATTACAATTAATTAACCCAGGAAATTTTACAAATAGCACATCATGAAAAATTTAAACAAATAAATCTTGGTTTTAAATAACCATTTTAATTTTTCTGAAATTGAAAATATATTTATGTAAATTACATGTGGTATGAAAATATCATTTATATTATCAAATAAAATGTATTCAATATATTGTCCAGCATATTAATTAATTAAACAAAAACATTAATTTTTAATTAATTCAATACAAATTCAAAGTTGCCCAGTGAACAGAAATAAAAACATTTTTAATAATACTCATTATCTTCTATTACTCATATGGCTTTTAGACGTCTTGAAATGAAATACTTAACTTAACATATACCAGTTTGATAAGGCAATGAATTGTGAAAGAAATAGAATTTCTTGGAGATATAGATTAATTATTTTCTTTTTTTAAGAATCCTTATTTTCTTGGAGTAATAGATCAAAATGGTACAACATATAACCAAAAGTTATTTATTCAGCTATGGTGCAACAGTATGTTAGAGAAAAAATTCAACATTAATTAAATTAAACAAAAACATTAATTAAAAATTAGATTAAATACAGATCCAAAGTTGCTCAGTGAAAAGTATTTAAATCATTCATAATAATTGTCGTACTTCGCTATCACTCCTCCTGAATTTAGATATCTTCCAATGAAGTAAATGATTTAGCATATACAAGGTTGGTTGGAAAATGAATCGAGAAATAAATAGAATTTCTTGGAGATATAGATTAATTATTTTCTTTTTTTAAGAATCCTTATTTTCTTGGAGTAATAGATCAAAATGGTAAGGCAGATAACCAAAAGTTATTTATTCAGCTATGGTGCAACAGTATGTTAGAGAAAAAAATCCAACATTAATTAAATTAAACAAAAACATTAATTAAAAATTAGATTCAATACATCTCCAAAGTTGTTCAGTGGGAAAAAAACCTTTTTAATAATAGTCGTTCTCCTGTATTACTCATTTGGGTTTTAGACGTCTTTCAATGCAATACATGATTTAAAATATACCAAGTTGATTGGAAAATAAATCCAGAAAGAAATAAAATTTTTAGAATATATAGATTATTTATTTTCCTTTTTAAGAATCTTTAATTTATTGAAGTAATAGATCAAAATGGTAAGACAGAAAACCAAAAGTTATTTATTCAGTTATGGTGCAACAGTTTGTTAGATAAGAAATTCAACATTATTTAATACAGGCAATATTTTTAAAAAGAAAAAGAAATATCAAAAATCCATATCATGTAACGGAATATTGTGTCCAAATCCCCCTACAATCCGCAACGAAATTTCGGTGAACATTTTTCCAATTTGAAATATTGAGAAGCAGATGGAATGTAACTGGAAATTTCCCAGCGAGAGACAGCAATAAGGCAATCCAGTCCCCAGGCTAATAAAAACACTCAGAATATTTTGTTCCGTTAGCTCCCCTCTCTGGAGATTTGAACTCGTCCTCGAAAAGCTCATCGCATTTCAAAATGTCCTGCTTAAGATCCGTCCCAAGGGGTGGTCCGAGCTTCTCGAGCGTGTCATTAGGAAATTCGACAAGTGATTCGAAAAACGAAGTTGGGAAAAAAGTTCTGCTAAAAAAACCGAGGAATGAAACCTGTCAGAAGTGAAATGAGATTGTAGTGTTAAGTTCTAGCAAATGGAGATAGGTAGTAAATTTATTTTAAATTGAATAAATTGCAGGAGAGTCTGGAGTTTTTATGGTACTAAAGAGGAATGTCAAATTGATTTCAAGCAGTTTAGATTATTTATTTAATTAAAAACGAAAATAAATTACAAAAAATAATATAAGAAGCAAAAAGTCAGAGACCAAATACATTATTCAAGTTTATTCAATTATAAGTTTGGGTGTCTCGTGGCTCAGTATTAACGTTCGCCTCTGGTAAGCATTAGGGCATAGATTCAAACATCTGGCTGCTTTGCTGTAGGCACTGCTTGAATGAATGAGGAAACTCAATGGCGTTTGGGATTTTCAGCATCTTTAGTCTTATTACCTAGTGGAAATTTTCCGGGTTTTCACCCATATGATAAGCTACGATACGATTTGTGATATAATTCTATGGTTTCATAAATCACATATTATCATGATTCAATCTGTCACAATACGAATGTACAAATCGCGCTATTCATATAATATCAGTTTGTTCAACGATGTACAAAATAATACATTTAATTAAGGATTTCTTATCAGGTTAAGAGGTTTACGTTCCTCAAAAATTGGAAAATAATAATATAAAACTTTCGCTAACTGACACGGGATTATAAAAAATTATGATATATTTCCATTATTTCATGGATGATAAAATATATATCAGGTTTTCGTAATAAAATGTATTCGTATAAATGTATTTTTTAACAGAATAACAAATTCTTTACGTTTAGTAAACATTTAGAAATAAAAACATGAACTATTTATACAAATTAAATAAATATCCGAGAATTACGCGGCAAAATGAAATGCCTAATCCTGGACAACATAATATTTATACAATAAAAAAATTGAGGAAATAACAGCATAAAAAAATTATAAATTCATACGCCATTAAATATTTTTACTACTGTACTATATACTGCGAATATTTTCTTTTGATTTAATAAAACACATTTATCATGATTATGTCCAAAATGAAATTCCTAGTCGATCCTAGCTCCTTAAGAGGGCAACATAATTTTTATGTCTAAAAGGAAGAACATAAATAATTAGAAATTAAAATTTAAAATAAATAAAAAAACAAAGATGTACTTCTGAAACTTAATTTAAAATTGATATTATATGATTAACGGAAGCTAATATGATACGAAGTAAATAAAGATTATAGAATTTCGTTATATTTTCATGGCTAAAATGCATTTATCATGATGGTGTCTAAAAGGAAGAACATAAATAATTAGAAATTAAAATTTAAAATAAATAAAAATACAAAGATGTACTTCTGAAACTTAATTTAATGAATAGTGATATTATATGTTTAACACATCAATGAAGCTAATATGATACGAAGTAAATAAAGATTATAGAATTTCGTTATATTTTCATGGCTAAAATGCATTTATCATGATGGTGTCTAAAAGGAAGAACATAAATAATTAGAAATTAAAATTTAAAATAAATAAAAAAACAAAGATGTACTTCTGAAACTTAATTTAATGAATAGTGATATTATATGTTTAACACATCAATGAAGCTAATATGATACGAAGTAAATAAAGATTATAGAATTTCGTTATATTTTCATGGCTAAAATGCATTTATCATGATGGTGTCTAAAAGGAAGAACATAAATAATTAGAAATTAAAATTTAAAATAAATAAAAAAAAAAAGATGTACTTCTGAAACTTAATTTAATGAATAGTGATATTATATGTTTAACACATCAATGAAGCTAATATGATACGAAGTAAATAAAGATTATAGAATTTCGTTATATTTTCATGGCTAAAATGCATTTATCATGATGGTGTCTAAAAGGAAGAACATAAATAATTAGAAATTAAAATTTAAAATAAATAAAAAACAAAGATGTACTTCTGAAACTTAATTTAATGAATAGTGATATTATATGTTTAACACATCAATGAAGCTAATATGATACGAAGTAAATAAAGATTATAGAATTTCGTTATATTTTCATGGCTAAAATGCATTTATCATGATGGTGTCTAAAAGGAAGAACATAAATAATTAGAAATTAAAATTTAAAATAAATAAAAAAAAAGATGTACTTCTGAAACTTAATTTAATGAATAGTGATATTATATGTTTAACACATCAATGAAGCTAATATGATACGAAGTAAATAAAGATTATAGAATTTCGTTATATTTTCATGGCTAAAATGCATTTATCATGATGGTGTCTAAAAGGAAGAACATAAATAATTAGAAATTAAAATTTAAAATAAATAAAAAACAAAGATGTACTTCTGAAACTTAATTTAATGAATAGTGATATTATATGTTTAACACATCAATGAAGCTAATATGATACGAAGTAAATAAGATTATAGAATTTCGTTATATTTTCATGGCTAAAATGCATTTATCATGATGGTGTCTAAAAGGAAGAACATAAATAATTAGAAATTAAAATTTAAAATAAATAAAAAAACAAAGATGTACTTCTGAAACTTAATTTAATGAATAGTGATATTATATGTTTAACACATCAATGAAGCTAATATGATACGAAGTAAATAAAGATTATAGAATTTCGTTATATTTTCATGGCTAAAATGCATTTATCATGATGGTGTCTAAAAGGAAGAACATAAATAATTAGAAATTAAAATTTAAAATAAATAAAAAAACAAAGATGTACTTCTGAAACTTAATTTAATGAATAGTGATATTATATGTTTAACACATCAATGAAGCTAATATGATACGAAGTAAATAAAGATTATAGAATTTCGTTATATTTTCATGGCTAAAATGCATTTATCATGATGGTGTCTAAAAGGAAGAACATAAATAATTAGAAATTAAAATTTAAAATAAATAAAAAACAAAGATGTACTTCTGAAACTTAATTTAATGAATAGTGATATTATATGTTTAACACATCAATGAAGCTAATATGATACGAAGTAAATAAAGATTATAGAATTTCGTTATATTTTCATGGCTAAAATGCATTTATCATGATGGTGTCTAAAAAAAGGAAGAACATAAATAATTAGAAATTAAAATTTAAAATAAATAAAAAAAAAAAGATGTACTTCTGAAACTTAATTTAATGAATAGTGATATTATATGTTTAACACATCAATGAAGCTAATATGATACGAAGTAAATAAAGATTATAGAATTTCGTTATATTTTCATGGCTAAAATGCATTTATCATGATGGTGTCTAAAAGGAAGAACATAAATAATTAGAAATTAAAATTTAAAATAAATAAAAAACAAAGATGTACTTCTGAAACTTAATTTAATGAATAGTGATATTATATGTTTAACACATCAATGAAGCTAATATGATACGAAGTAAATAAAGATTATAGAATTTCGTTATATTTTCATGGCTAAAATGCATTTATCATGATGGTGTCTAAAAGGAAGAACATAAATAATTAGAAATTAAAAATTTAAAATAAATAAAAACAAAGATGTACTTCTGAAACTTAATTTAATGAATAGTGATATTATATGTTTAACACATCAATGAAGCTAATATGATACGAAGTAAATAAAGATTATAGAATTTCGTTATATTTTCATGGCTAAAATGCATTTATCATGATGGTGTCTAAAAGGAAGAACATAAATAATTAGAAATTAAAATTTAAAATAAATAAAAAACAAAGATGTACTTCTGAAACTTAATTTAATGAATAGTGATATTATATGTTTAACACATCAATGAAGCTAATATGATACGAAGTAAATAAAGATTATAGAATTTCGTTATATTTTCATGGCTAAAATGCATTTATCATGATGGTGTCTAAAAGGAAGAACATAAATAATTAGAAATTAAAATTTAAAATAAATAAAAAAAAGATGTACTTCTGAAACTTAATTTAATGAATAGTGATATTATATGTTTAACACATCAATGAAGCTAATATGATACGAAGTAAATAAAGATTATAGAATTTCGTTATATTTTCATGGCTAAAATGCATTTATCATGATGGTGTCTAAAAGGAAGAACATAAATAATTAGAAATTAAAATTTAAAATAAATAAAAAAACAAAGATGTACTTCTGAAACTTAATTTAATGAATAGTGATATTATATGTTTAACACATCAATGAAGCTAATATGATACGAAGTAAATAAAGATTATAGAATTTTCGTTATATTTTCATGGCTAAAATGCATTTATCATGATGGTGTCTAAAAGGAAGAACATAAATAATTAGAAATTAAAATTTAAAATAAATAAAAAAACAAAGATGTACTTCTGAAACTTAATTTAATGAATAGTGATATTATATGTTTAACACATCAATGAAGCTAATATGATACGAAGTAAATAAAGATTATAGAATTTCGTTATATTTTCATGGCTAAAATGCATTTATCATGATGGTGTCTAAAAGGAAGAACATAAATAATTAGAAATTAAAATTTAAAATAAATAAAAAACAAAGATGTACTTCTGAAACTTAATTTAATGAATAGTGATATTATATGTTTAACACATCAATGAAGCTAATATGATACGAAGTAAATAAAGATTATAGAATTTCGTTATATTTTCATGGCTAAAATGCATTTATCATGATGGTGTCTAAAAGGAAGAACATAAATAATTAGAAATTAAAATTTAAAATAAATAAAAAAAAACAAAGATGTACTTCTGAAACTTAATTTAATGAATAGTGATATTATATGTTTAACACATCAATGAAGCTAATATGATACGAAGTAAATAAAGATTATAGAATTTCGTTATATTTTCATGGCTAAAATGCATTTATCATGATGGTGTCTAAAAGGAAGAACATAAATAATTAGAAATTAAAATTTAAAATAAATAAAAAAACAAAGATGTACTTCTGAAACTTAATTTAATGAATAGTGATATTATATGTTTAACACATCAATGAAGCTAATATGATACGAAGTAAATAAAGATTATAGAATTTCGTTATATTTTCATGGCTAAAATGCATTTATCATGATGGTGTCTAAAAGGAAGAACATAAATAATTAGAAATTAAAATTTAAAATAAATAAAAAACAAAGATGTACTTCTGAAACTTAATTTAATGAATAGTGATATTATATGTTTAACACATCAATGAAGCTAATATGATACGAAGTAAATAAAGATTATAGAATTTCGTTATATTTTCATGGCTAAAATGCATTTATCATGATGGTGTCTAAAAGGAAGAACATAAATAATTAGAAATTAAAATTTAAAATAAATAAAAAAACAAAGATGTACTTCTGAAACTTAATTTAATGAATAGTGATATTATATGTTTAACACATCAATGAAGCTAATATGATACGAAGTAAATAAAGATTATAGAATTTCGTTATATTTTCATGGCTAAAATGCATTTATCATGATGGTGTCTAAAAGGAAGAACATAAATAATTAGAAATTAAAATTTAAAATAAATAAAAAAAACAAAGATGTACTTCTGAAACTTAATTTAATGAATAGTGATATTATATGTTTAACACATCAATGAAGCTAATATGATACGAAGTAAATAAAGATTATAGAATTTCGTTATATTTTCATGGCTAAAATGCATTTATCATGATGGTGTCTAAAAGGAAGAACATAAATAATTAGAAATTAAAATTTAAAATAAATAAAAAAAACAAAGATGTACTTCTGAAACTTAATTTAATGAATAGTGATATTATATGTTTAACACATCAATGAAGCTAATATGATACGAAGTAAATAAAGATTATAGAATTTCGTTATATTTTCATGGCTAAAATGCATTTATCATGATGGTGTCTAAAAGGAAGAACATAAATAATTAGAAATTAAAATTTAAAATAAATAAAAAAACAAAGATGTACTTCTGAAACTTAATTTAATGAATAGTGATATTATATGTTTAACACATCAATGAAGCTAATATGATACGAAGTAAATAAAGATTATAGAATTTCGTTATATTTTCATGGCTAAAATGCATTTATCATGATGGTGTCTAAAAGGAAGAACATAAATAATTAGAAATTAAAATTTAAAATAAATAAAAAAACAAAGATGTACTTCTGAAACTTAATTTAATGAATAGTGATATTATATGTTTAACACATCAATGAAGCTAATATGATACGAAGTAAATAAAGATTATAGAATTTCGTTATATTTTCATGGCTAAAATGCATTTATCATGATGGTGTCTAAAAGGAAGAACATAAATAATTAGAAATTAAAATTTAAAATAAATAAAAAAACAAAGATGTACTTCTGAAACTTAATTTAATGAATAGTGATATTATATGTTTAACACATCAATGAAGCTAATATGATACGAAGTAAATAAAGATTATAGAATTTCGTTATATTTTCATGGCTAAAATGCATTTATCATGATGGTGTCTAAAAGGAAGAACATAAATAATTAGAAATTAAAATTTAAAATAAATAAAAAAACAAAGATGTACTTCTGAAACTTAATTTAATGAATAGTGATATTATATGTTTAACACATCAATGAAGCTAATATGATACGAAGTAAATAAAGATTATAGAATTTCGTTATATTTTCATGGCTAAAATGCATTTATCATGATGGTGTCTAAAAGGAAGAACATAAATAATTAGAAATTAAAATTTAAAATAAATAAAAAAACAAAGATGTACTTCTGAAACTTAATTTAATGAATAGTGATATTATATGTTTAACACATCAATGAAGCTAATATGATACGAAGTAAATAAAGATTATAGAATTTCGTTATATTTTCATGGCTAAAATGCATTTATCATGATGGTGTCTAAAAGGAAGAACATAAATAATTAGAAATTAAAATTTAAAATAAATAAAAAAACAAAGATGTACTTCTGAAACTTAATTTAATGAATAGTGATATTATATGTTTAACACATCAATGAAGCTAATATGATACGAAGTAAATAAAGATTATAGAATTTCGTTATATTTTCATGGCTAAAATGCATTTATCATGATGGTGTCTAAAAGGAAGAACATAAATAATTAGAAATTAAAATTTAAAATAAATAAAAAAACAAAGATGTACTTCTGAAACTTAATTTAATGAATAGTGATATTATATGTTTAACACATCAATGAAGCTAATATGATACGAAGTAAATAAAGATTATAGAATTTCGTTATATTTTCATGGCTAAAATGCATTTATCATGATGGTGTCTAAAAGGAAGAACATAAATAATTAGAAATTAAAATTTAAAATAAATAAAAAAACAAAGATGTACTTCTGAAACTTAATTTAATGAATAGTGATATTATATGTTTAACACATCAATGAAGCTAATATGATACGAAGTAAATAAAGATTATAGAATTTCGTTATATTTTCATGGCTAAAATGCATTTATCATGATGGTGTCTAAAAGGAAGAACATAAATAATTAGAAATTAAAATTTAAAAAAAATAAAAAAACAAAGATGTACTTCTGAAACTTAATTTAATGAATAGTGATATTATATGTTTAACACATCAATGAAGCTAATATGATACGAAGTAAATAAAGATTATAGAATTTCGTTATATTTTCATGGCTAAAATGCATTTATCATGATGGTGTCTAAAAGGAAGAACATAAATAATTAGAAATTAAAATTTAAAATAAATAAAAAAACAAAGATGTACTTCTGAAACTTAATTTAATGAATAGTGATATTATATGTTTAACACATCAATGAAGCTAATATGATACGAAGTAAATAAAGATTATAGAATTTCGTTATATTTTCATGGCTAAAATGCATTTATCATGATGGTGTCTAAAAGGAAGAACATAAATAATTAGAAATTAAAATTTAAAATAAATAAAAAAACAAAGATGTACTTCTGAAACTTAATTTAATGAATAGTGATATTATATGTTTAACACATCAATGAAGCTAATATGATACGAAGTAAAATAAAGATTATAGAATTTCGATATATTTGCACGACTTTGTAAAACACATTTATCATAATAATGTCTAAAAGAAAGAACATAAATAATTTAAAATTTAAATTTAAAAAATTAAGAAACTAAAGATGCATTTCTTAGTCTTCAAGGTATAATATCACTATTCGCTCATTTATATTAACACATCAATGCAGCATTTCCCTCTCAATAGCAAACTATCTAAAAGATCGATTAGATAGTTCATCAAATATACAAAGAATCTTTTCATGAATATTTCTAAAATCTTTAAGCAAGTAGTTTCAAAGGCTTCTATCCATTTATCGATCGTAAATTGTCGCCTTTCTGCTAAGGATAGATCATAAGGATTGAGAGAAAAATGTCGCAAAATCTGAGCCTAGAAGAGTTCGCATAATTTTACTGAAGCAAAAGCTTGCAGAAAACATAAAACGGACTGCAATTTAACAGCTCTCATGATATCGTGGAACAAAAGCCGTTAAACTAACGAAGTAGTTTTGAAAGATTATAAACAGGGAGAGATAATACTCGTGTAAACACTGTTTAGAGAAAGAGCATTTTGTTTCGCTATTTTTCTGAAGAAAGTATGAAATGAGATTAGAACGAAACACTCATAATTATGTTTCGAAACTCTATTTCATGGTAAAAATTACTGGTATATTTTAAAGAATTTTTTTGCCCGCATATATTATTTTACTTTTATTTTATAAAGAAAATCTGCATATATGTGTTAGAAATTTTGAATTAAGAACTATTTTTCTCTATTTATTTTTGACTTGAGTGACTGCTTTAGTTTTGAGTTTCATTAAACAATAACATGGTAAGATGATATCATAAACAAGAATTAAAATAAAATGATATGACATTAATTGATATGAAAAATTAATGCAGACTTTAAATCAAATTTTTAAAAGTGTTATTTTCACCGTTCAGTCATAAATTGAGAAAATATATCATTTATTGTAAATTAACTAAATTTTTTTTATTTAACAAAAATTTTTATGGTACATTTCATATTGATTGCTGTGTTACCTGTCAATAAATAAAATTTATCACGATAAGGTCTAAAAGGAAGAACATAAATAATTTGAAATTAAAATTTTAAAAGTTAAATTAGTTTTGAATTTGTCTCGATTTAAAAAATAAATAAATATTTATTTGCACAATTTTTTATTTATTTAATGCATTTTAAAAAAAATCATGAAAATAGTATTACTATCATTTTTTAAAAACTAAATACCTTATTTTTATTGTTAAATTTGATATAAAACTGTTTAGTTCTTAACTCGTTTGCTAAAGGAATAGAGAGAGATCATCAAATTTCTGTAAAATTTATTCACATTTTAATAATTGGTACTTAGTACATAATTTTAATCATTATTGCCATTCGCTAGCTTTAAGTAAACAAGATTCATAAATGTTTATTTATTCATTTTTAAAAGATTCCTTAAATTAAATAATTGAAGATTTATTTTTTAATTATTTATTTAAATAAAGATGCATTTCTGAAACTTAAATTAATGTATAGTGATATGATATATTGAACACATCAATGAAACTAATATAATACAAAGTAAATAAAGATTATAGAATTTCGATATATTTTCAAGGCTTCGTAAAAAACTTTTATAATGATGATGTGTAAAAGAAAGAACAAATAATTTGAAATTAAATTTTTAAAAAAAATTTAGAAACTAAAGATGCATTTCTTAGTCTTCAAGGTATAATATCATTATTATTCATTTATATTAACACATGAATGCAGCATTTCTCTCTTAATAATAAGCTATCAAAACGATCGAGGAGATAGTTCATCAAATATACAAAGAATCTTTTTATGAATATTTCTAAAATCTTTAAGCAAGTAGTTTCAAAGGCTTCTATCCATTTATCGATCGTAAATTGTCGCCTTTCTGCTAAGGATAGACCATAAGGATTGAGAGAAAAATGTCGCAAAATCTGAGCCTAGAAGAGTTCGCATAATTTTACTGAAGCAAAAGCTTGCAGAAAACATAAAACGGACTGCAATTTAACAGCTTTCATAATATCGTGGAACAAAAGCCGTTAAACTAACAAAGTAATTTTGAAAGATTATAAACAGGGAGAGATAATACTCGCGTAAACACTGTTTAGAGAAAGAGCATTTTGTTTCGCTATTTTTCTGAAGAAAGTATGAAATGAGATTAGAACGAAACACTCCTAATTATGTTTCGAAGCTCTGTGTCTCTTTCATGGTAAACATTACTGGTATATTTTAAAGTATTTTTTCGTTAACATATATTATTATGCCGCTATTTTTTAACGTAAGCATGCATGTGTTAGAAATTTTGAATTAAAAACTATTTTTCTCTGTTTATTTTTGAGTTGAGTTACTGCTCTAGTTTTGAGTTTGATTAAAGAATAGCATGGTAGGAATGAACATGAATTAAAATAACATGATATGACATTAATTGACATGAAAAATTAATAAAGACTTTATATGAAATTTTCAACAGTGTTATTTATAACTTTCAGTTATAAATTGAGAAAATATATCATATATATTTTAAATTAGATAAATTTTTTATTTAACATAAAATTTTTTGGAATATTTCATATTGTTGGTTGTATTACCTCTCAGTAAATTAAGCACGAGATTTGAATTTGTCTGTATTAAAAAAAATAAATATTCAGATGTACATTTTTTTTATTTGGTGTGTTATTCGTAAAAATATTATTACTATCTTTTTTTGAAATTAAATATCTTATTTTTAGTGTTAAATTCGGATTTCAAACTGTTTAGTTTATAACAAAGTTCAATTAAATTTATTCACTTTTCAAAATTTGTATTTAATACATATTTTCATTCATTAAAAAGTCATTCGTAAGCTGTGAATAAACAAAATTCATAATTGATTGATTGATTTTTAAAAATATTGTTTATTATTTTCTTTAAATTAAAATGGTAAATACTTGAAGATTTCAAAGCTGCGTTTTTTTTATTTTCGAATCATTTTGTCTCGTTTAAAAGGGTTTTTTTTCCAAGTTTAACTCTCTTTTTGTGTTCAAAATTCTTATTTATTTTACTTTTTATTATATTTTTGTCTAACTATTGCTTGATTGTTCCTGTTTTAAATTTTTGATCAATCTTTAATCAATTAGAAATGGATACATAAGATGATATATTTCTTTACAATAAAAATTCTAGCGACACTCATTTTGAATATATACATAAATATTTTACTTTGAGTAAATTCCATTTAATATATTCAATATTGGCAAATAATAATGATATGTGCTATAAATAAATGTAAAAAGAAAATAATATATATGTAAAGGCAAATGTTTTGATTAGATATTGTATCTTTAATGTGTAAAAAATTATTATGTTAATGCTCTGGCAAAAAGTGTTTTCTTAGTTTTTTTATTAAGTCGTTTATTTATTGTGATCAATTCCGGGTTTTTAGGCTTTTTATTAAATTTTAAAATAGCATTTGAGATATTTTATAAGGATGTTGTTTCTACACTTTGATTTACACACTATATTAGGAAAAACATTCAAGTTTCCCATTAATACTGTTACTAAAAATACATTTAATTTATTATTATTTAGATTTTTAATATCTCGAATTACTGAGCCTTTGAATTTTGTGTTTTTTGTGAGAATGCTTTCCTAAATTTTATTTGGATTTCTTTGCGATTTTTGGTGATATTTTTTAATAAAGTTTATATTATAGAATAATATTTTTTTGAAACCTGGCAATGTCACAGAAATTATATTAAATATAAATATTAACTAGAAAAATCATCAATATTTTTGAAACTGTTTAATAAAAGTTTTTAATTTAATTAAAACCGAAATATGCTCTTTAATTATTTTTTTCATATTTCCAATAGCTTTATAGTATTTATAAATAAAATTATGCACAGTCTTCTAATCATTATAAACAATAATAAAAGTAATGAAAAAATATTTTGATGTTTTAATAAACTTGTTTGATTTTATATTAATATCATATATATTAGCAAATTTATACACCCAATAGATATTTTTATCTTATTTAGAAATTATGAATGCATTTTATATTTATGAAATATTTTTCCCCAATATTTTTAAATTTAGATATTTGGTAATAATATTTTAATCATTTTCATTATTATTTCTGCCTTTGGTAAGTAAATATTTCAAGTGCCTTAATTTTATACAATTGTGTAAAATAAATGAATAATTTAAATTCATTTATAATTAATTCCTCACACTATGCCTTAAAAATAAACTTTGGGTTTGATGTTATTGATGCTATTACTAGTATCATAATAAATTAATTAGTACATAAATTAATTTTTCAAAGACAGCATAGATTAATATTAATGATAGATAAATAGATGCATATTTTTTTTCACACCGAAAACGTCTTACGAACAACAAAAAGATTTAGGTTGCAAGAAAAGCCATAAAACTAAATTTGAAAAAAAAAATATTGAAAAATTCTGATTATAATTTTTTTACTAAAAGTAGGAATATTTATTCTTTACCGCAAATTTGAATAAATGATTTAATATAAAAATTCTAAATTAATTATCATGTAAACATTATTTTTTTCTGTGAAAACATGATAAATATATCTTCAAAATTTATATTCATGAATTCTAAACAAACAAAATATTATAAAAAAATGTTATAATTATTCATACCACCTATTTTTTAATTAGAACATTTCATTTTCAATCAAGAACAATGTTAATTTCATGCAACAGCCTAAAGTTTAAAATATTTTTTAATGAAATTCTCAGAACAAAATGGCATTACTGTTTGCTTTCAAACGATAAAATTTTACTTCTTTGATATCAAGTTGTAAAATAAAAATAGAATTTTTAAAAAAAAAAAAAAAAAAAAGCATATCAACGTTTATTTATGGAATTGTTGCATTTAATTCTTGCCTACAGGAAATGGATCAGAATGCATTGCAAATCTTTATTTCCCGCCTTTTCCTCAAAGCTCTTCAAACACCGTTGCCAAATCAAAGCACTTAATTTGATATTGGATTTGTAAACAAGATCTCATAGCCGAGCCGCATCAACTGCAAGATTACATATGCGAGCCGCATCAACTGCAAGAGGTTTTACCTATTCCTTTAAGCAAATTTTAGCCTGGGGTTAAAGTTTGGAAATGGAAATAGGTAGTTGAATTGGTTTCTATTTATACACTAGTTTTGCTGTTCCATTTTTGAACACAGAAATGCATCTCTATATTTGACAAACACCATTTCTACTTGAAAATATTTGCTATGCGAGTTTGGTAGATGGCATCAAAACAGACTTATTTATGCAAAGGTGCGGTTTCGTAAATTCCTTGGAAAAAATTTGTGATTTAATCGATATTACTTCATTTTTTGCAGATGTTTGGCCTGACGGTTATGAGATTTGCTTCGTATTTACATATATACTACATTTAGGTGTCGTTTGTGTGGTAGTTTGGTTGCTATGATATCATCCACAATGAATGCTGGAATAACATATCCCCAGAGGAATATCAATAGGATAAAAAAAAAGGATACATAAAATATATTGAATGGTTGAATCTTCTTATGGTGACTGTCGTTTTCTTTTTTATTATTTATGAAGCTTGTGGAGAAATTTTGATTTCATTTAAATCTTGAAAAAAAGAGCATGTTTTTTATTTTCAATGTTAACCCAGCAGAAATTGCGATTATAGTTTAATTTAAATTTGTTTTGCTATATTTAATTTGGATTTGGTTTAGTCACCATATTTATAAGAAAATGGAGTTTTTTTTTTCTTGACATGTTTTTTTATTTAATAAGGCATCAAATTATTATTAAAATTTGCTAGAAATAGTTTGGCAACCTTTAAATCATGAAAAAAAAGGACAAGTTATTTTTTCCCAATGTTAACCCAGAACAAATTGTAATTATAGTTTAATTTAAATTTGTTTTGCTATAATTAATTTGGATTTGGTTTTAGTCATCATTTTTATAAGTTGGAGGGGTTTTTTTTTGTCTTGGCATGTTCTTTATTTAATAAGACGTTAAAATATTTTATTAAAATTTGCTACCAAAACTAGTTGGGCAATGTTTTAATCAAATCATTTATCAATGTTTATAAAAATTATGAATAGTCAAGTTGAATTCAATCAATTTTAAATTTGAAACTTTTAATACATGCATTTTTTAATATGCTGGATAGAAAAGAATACAATCACTGGGGACGACAGTCCGGGCTAACATCTGGCCAAAATATGGATTGAGAACTTATAAGATAGATATAAGATAGAGGAAAGAATAAGGCCCATCTACTTGTTTGCTCGGGATTAGACTCTAACTTACATTAGAATGGTGATGTGTGTACTCTTTACTGGAGGGCCAAAGAAACATGTCTTGATCACAGGGACGTTTATTATGTTGCATCTAGCTTTTTAAATTTTTATCCTTAGAACCTTTAACATGTTTTTAGCAGTTTTAAGGCATTTAGGTCGTTTTGTGAAGAATGTCTTTTCCCTTTGTAATTTTGAATTGTTTATATGTTCTTTTTGTTTCTACGGTAAGTGGTCAAATTTACATGGATTGATTTCCAATAAAACCATAGGAAACAGCAACAATCTAATATATGATTGAATATGAAGGAGTTGTACTGTTGACAATTTTATTAGAAAAATACTTTTAGATTTTGGGAAAAAGGAAATATTAGACATGGCACATTTTCATATTACATAGATGATGAAAGCGATCATCTATTTAATTTTCCATTGGAGAAAATCTTCAAATCATCATCTTATGTCGATCAAAAACATTTAACAAGTTTTGTATCTGCTAGTGAATTATTTATTACAGATGGATGCAAAACCCGTTTCTCATGCTCTACTCGAAAAACTATAATGTATTTTTTTTATTGTTATTTATGTTCATGTTTAACATTTTTAATAATTATAAAACTGATAGTTCTGAAGTGGTCCAGAAAATGAGCAAAAGAGGATGTTAAAGATGATGATGAGATAATGATTAAATAAGATTTTATAATTCAGTAATATATAACTTTGAATCAAAACATCTGACTGAACGTTTAAGGGCTATCAGTTGGACGTCTGTTTGATGTATTTAACATGTAAAATAGAATTATATTAGGTAATTTATGAAAGCCTGCTGCCGTAATGTCTCAAGTGTTTTTTGTGGTTGCTTTTCTAACACATGCAGGTGGTTCATTTATTAGAAATATATAAATAAATAAACATCGAAAATGTTCGAAAATTAAGGAGTGAAAATTAAAATTTATTAATGTGTTTAAAAATTGTAATCATTCCGATATAAAGAAATGAAAGAAATAAAGAAAAGGAATCAGAACCACATTCTCAGCTTGATAGATTTTTTTCTCAACAGACCACTCCCATTGCATCGACTCATTGAAGGTCAGTCATGTTATAATTAGAAGAAAACATGTTAATTTATGCTTTACAACAAAAAGGTCGCATTAAGCTTAATTTGTAAATTTATCTACAACATTAAGCCCAATACGACGTGAATTATCAAGTCTCGTACAGATTACTTATTGTTTTAATGCATTATATCAACATGGGAAAGCTTTCTATTTATACAACTACATATTGTCAAATTAATTGGTTAGATAAAGTTTTCTAATTTCGTAATAAATAAACAACATATATAAGAATTATGGAACTCAATTGAAATATATATTCAATAACATAGATGGCCTTATGCTTAGTCACCAAATTACAACTTGTTGAATAAATGTCATCTTTCCTGTTATAAATTGCTGTTAGTTCAAAAACGTTACCTTGTGACAAACAACCCTGAATAGTTAATGCGGTTATGCATACTTTGAATCTTTTGAAAATAGTCAACTAGACTAATGTGACTTCTGTGTATAAACTGTAACCTTCTCGTAGGAAATGTAACATTATTTGTGCAAATAGGTACACGCAATTTTGCAGTTACACAACTGCTTAAGCATTTTATATGTGAATAGACATGCATGTTTGTATTAAAAATATTTAACTATTTCAGAGAAACTTTGTAAACCTCCTTATAGTAAGAACGTTGGAAATGAGTCAAAATTAAAAGGTATGAAAATATAAAATAAAATAATTTTTATTATTTAAATTTGTGAAACATTAACAAATTACAAAACTAAAAGCGCAAAATGTTTTGGACCTAAATATTATTGTATATATAGAATGTTCACAAAATTTCACTAGAATTTAAAATTTTGTTTCCCCCTAAAGATTTAGTTAATTGAGAGCAAACATGAAGCAGAATGTCTTGAATTTGGTAAATATCATGATTTCAAAGAATGAATAAATTATTTCACTCATTTCATGTTAGTATTAAGGAGAAAAGTATAATTTCACTCTTATATTCAGAGAAATGAACTCAATCTTCCCAAATAAAGCAATGTTTGTCAACATTTGTTTTAATAATGAGATTAATCTCTATCTTACCCACAGCTTCCTTCAACTAAAGTGTAAGAGGGATCAAGTTCAAACAAGATGGAGGTCTGTTGCAGTCACTGCTTTCATAAACGAGGAGACTATAGTTACAAAATGTGTAAAATGTCCCACGTCGACAATCAGGCTGTCTGCTGGGAGTTTTCCAGATTTTTATCTATTACGAATTGCAAATGCGAGGCAATTACCCCTAAAAGTCTACCTGGAAGATAATATCCCCTCATTGCTTATAGCTGGGCGGTTCTTGGCTTACATAAGGGGACATCACAGCTCACATAAACTTACATCTGGCTCACAGATGTTTAACGCAATAAAAAATTTGAAACCATTGATAATTTTTTAAAAGAAATAAAAAAAAATTTGCTTGCATTTTTATATTGATATTATTACCCATAAAATTCACCATTATTTTTTTGGGAAGAATCAGAGAGGATTTGGGTACTTTTTACAATTGGTATTGATTTATTTTTTAAAATTTCTTTGACAAGCTATTCTTATTGATTTACTTAAATTTCTTTCACGTGCCTTTATATTAAATTTCTTTCACGTTCCTTTATATTAAATTTCTTTCACGTGCCTTTATATTAAATTTCTTTCACGTGCCTTTATATTAAATTTCTTTTACATGCATTTATATTAAATTTCTTTTACGTTCCTTTATATTAAATTTCTTTCACGTGCCTTTATATTAAATTTCTTTTACGTTCCTTTATATAAACTTTCTTTCACGTTTTTTTTTTTTTTTTTTTTTTTATATATATATATATAAAATCGTTTGGGATTCTATAGATTTACATTTTTTTTTTTTTAATCTGTTTCCTTTTTTCAGTTTTCAACGATAACTGATGAATATAATTTATTGCCCGAATATAATTTATTGATACTTTGTTCTTTCTTTCTTTGTTTAAGATTGCTGTTATTCGTTTTATTCTTGTATTGAATTCTAAATTTTATATTTAACCTGCATATCGGCCAATCGATTACAATATTTTATTAATCTATTTTTATTTTTATAATTACTTTCTAAATTATTATTACAATATACTTGTGCAAGTCACTTTTTATTACATGTATCTCTTCTAATTGTATTGAAACAGTTTTTTTATCTGATTAATTTACAAAGTAACAGTTACAAAAAAATTTCAAATTAACGATTACAAAAAAATTAGAGTTTTAATTTTTAATGAACATTATTATCTTTCACTAAGTATTTACCTTATATCATGCATATTTTTCGCCACCGTCAGTTAAAATCTTTAATCTTAGTTAAAAGTTCAATTTGCAGTTTCCTACTGAATAACATTTAATAAAAATCAAAAGAAAAAATTGCAACGTTTTCCTAAGAAATATTATCCGAATGTAACTATTTATTTTTTGATAAAACCTATAAAAAATTTAGTAAAGAAATACAATTGAGAAATATTGAATTTTATAAATCTCTTTATCTCTCAGCCTGTAAACTTTAATGTTGTTATAGATTACAATTTAAAAAGAACAAATTTTTATTGTAATTTGTGAAGAAGTAATTAATTTTTTTTATGATCTAAGCTTAGAATGTAAATGGAAATATGTACAATAATTTGAGTCTCAAAAAATATTCATTTAATATAGCACTAACATTAAATTAAAAAAAAAAAAAGTCATAAAAACAAAAAACATTAAAAAAACGTCATAAAAATAATTTTTAAGAATGGATTTAAAAAAAAAAAAATATTAATTATACAATTATTTTTTTATACATTAAAATAACACGAGTGCACATAAAAATAATAATAATTGAATTTCTCAAATTAATTTACATTCTTTAAAATTAATGTTCTTTTAATACAGAGGCATTATAAGTAAATTAAAAAATTATTATTATTAACATTTCCTTAGCTTAATGTAAAAGATAAAATAAATAAATAACTTATATATTTTAATAATATTATAATAGAAAGATTGAAATCGTATAGGCAAATAAAATCAAATTTGATCAAAATATTTTTAAAAATTATTAATATTGGAAATTTAAATATTAGTTTAAAATGGATTCTTATACTTATTTTTTACTAGAATTTTTATATAAAATAAATTAAATAAAAAGATACTACGTAAAAATAATACGAACATTTTAAAGTAATTCATACTTTATAACCAAAAATCGCTTTGTACCAGAAATAATAAAAATAGTAATTATCAAAAATATCAAAAATAGTAATTATCAAAAATACCAAAAATAGTAATTATCAAAAATACCAAAAATAGTAATTTCCGAAAATACCAAAAATAGCTTTGAGCAATTAATTTTTTTATAAACTTTGATGTTGCATTTTTTTTAAAGATTAATACGTGATTAAATTTTTAGAAACAGAGTTTCTTAGAATGGTTTATTTTTTTTACAATTGTCTTGATGCGATATTATTTTTTAATATTCAAGTTTTGTACAAAATTAATTTTAAGAAAAAAGTTCTTTTAATTTTTGAACAATTAAGTAAAAATATGGACTCATCACATCATAGAATTTGATTATTATAATTCAGAATGTTTAAAAATACAATTATAGAATTCTTTTCTAAAAAATATAATTTTTTAAATAAATTTATTTTTGCATGAGGATTTATATTATTAAGAGATTTCATATTTTTTTACTTTTTTATCTTTTTGAATAAAAAAATATTTTACGAATCTCAATTTTTTAAAAAAAAAAAAAAAAAAAAAAAAAAAAAAACTGCAAGCCTTATAAAAAGAAGAATATCACAATTATTATCTTTTGTATGTTTATTGATTATATTGCTATTGTTAATTGATTCTTATTGTCTTGATTTTATCATTACTATCTTAAGGAAATGTTATCAGATATCTGTCCACGCTATGCAAGTCACAATTTTATTTCAATGTTATTCATTTTTGCCAAAATTAATTATCAATTTACTCACTTCATACGAAGCTAACGACACATACAATCCCGATAAAAAGTATAAAACGAAAAAAATCACAGCATTATTATATTTTGTTATCTTTATCATCTTTATATTTAGTATATCTTTTATATTATTATGATCTAAAAGATTATTATCAAATTTATGCCTATGCTTAACGAATTTCAATTTTATTTTAGCATTATTCATTTTTGTCAATACTAGTGGCATCAAATAGAGACAACTATGGTATATAATAATGATTAGTGCAAAATAATGTATTTGTATACAACAATTTATTTTTATACAACAATGGTTAGTGTATTAACATGACTATGTATTATATTTGCGCACAATTTGACGTTACTGACTGACAATTTGAATATTAGACGTGAAATATAAAATAATTCGCATACACACACACATATATATATATATATGTATATAGTTATTATAACTAATAGTATATAATAATTTAAGCAATTATATATAACTTATATATTACTTATAAAACTTATACTTATGAAACTTAAATAAATCATGAACCTAAATTAAATATAAGCCTGCATTTCCCGAATAAGTTTATATCGCATTTGAATAATTTAATACTTTTATACAAATACTATTACCATAAAAAAAAACTTTTATACAATAACAAAAATTAATACAAATAACTGTTTTAAGCAAACACACTTGTTGACATCGATTGTTCTACATAGAAAAAACAAAAATAAAACCCAATTTGTTAATAAAACATAAAAAAAACATGATCTAAAAGTAAATAAAGATTTTTATGCATAATAAAAATTCCAAACTGTACCAGAATGAGTTGCACTGGATTTATATACTTTTTAACTAATACTTGCAACTCAGAACAAGGAAAAAAAGTATTAATTTATTTTAAAAGTAACACGAATTTAATGTTAGAATAAGAAATTCCGACTTTTATGCAAAGCAAACGGAAAAAAAAAGTAAAAAAGAAAAATTGCGCCATTTTTTTTTCCTACTTCGCTCGGTGATCTATATTGGCAGTTGTTACGAATGGAAAGCAATGGGCATTCATTTGGTATTCTGCATACGTAATGTGCACGTGACTTGAATGACGTCGGCAGATCTAATCTTATTTACTTACGTAGTTCTTTAAAGGATGCCCTGAAGTATTTGGGAAAAAGTTTACAAAAGCAAAATTCTATTCCGTTGGAATATTTTTTTGCTGCTCATGCCAACTCCAGAAGTTCTGAGCTTCGTTATGAGATTCCTAAGGTGTGATGTATGAAAAAGAATTATGCTCATTCAATATCATGCATACGTTATGTTAGGTTTTCGACAAGTTTTTATTCTTTTTTCCTGCCCTAAAGTATGCTTTGATATGGTTTCGAAATAAATATTTATTCGAATATCCGATTTTGTAAAAAAATATAGTTTTGCATGTAATTATAGAAATATACTTTAAGAGTAAGCTTTTAAATCAAAAAGGTTGTTTAGTAAAATGCTTATTTTGTTAATTTTTTTTTGTTTTTTTTTTTTTTTTTGCTAATTTAAATTATATATGGACTTAAATGTTTTTTAAGGTTCCTTTCATTTACGTTTATTTTTTTATAAATGAGTTTTATTTTTCGCCATGAATGATATAGGAATGTCTGAATATAATTATGTTTTAGATTCAAGGAGATTTTAGCATTTTTTTTATATTTTGATTTAATTTAATAAAATTTGCCATGAATACATTTTTAAAGTATCTTTAAAATTATTTTCTTAAAATATTATGATGGGTAGCATCACTTACTCTACGTTATATGTTACAAATGCAACATATACAGCCATGATAAGAAGTATAAATAAAGGAAATCACAATTATTATTATTTTTGGTTATTTTTTTTATTATATATTTATCTTGATTTTATTATTATTATTTTTAAAAATTACTATCAAATATCCGACTACGTTTTGCAAGTCACAAAGTTAGTAATTTTTTTTTTCCAGAATGTGAGAAGAGATAAATGAGAGACAGCCATACAATGTACCATACCATGTACCTTACCATAAAACATAAAATGCCGTGCAATTTTAATAATTTAACAAAGAATATCTTGTATCATAGAAACGTAAATGAAGAATATAATATTACAAATTAGCCAAAATAGTTAAGAAGTATATATTGATTATCTACTTTACCAAGTTTAAATATAAATTGTTTTATTTAATATAAAGCAAATTATTATTGAATCAATATTTAATATGATAAACAAATTATTTATGATATTAATTTTATTTAACTTGATTTTAAAGCATTATTTGCTTATTTAAAATCAAGATATTTTGATTAATAAGTAATTTAATTCGAACAAATCAAAAATATATTTAATTTAGTTATTAAAATTACTATTTGATGATTTGTTTTTGCTCATTCCTAATGATCACCTTATAACTGTCATCTTAAACATTATTATAAAACCTCTGTCTACGCTTTACAAATATGTATTATATTTTAGTGTTATTTATTTTTATTATTCAATAAATTATTAATGTTACTGTCTTCATGCATTATTTACACCTATGATAAGAAGTGTAAGATACAAAAAAATCACGAAGATTAATATATTTCTTTATCTTATCTTTTTTATTATCTTTAATATTATTATCTTTATCGCTTTTTACTACTATTTTTATCTTTAATACATTTTATGTATCTTTAGATACCTTTATTATTATATTTAACTTTATTTTTATCTTACCACAAAAAACAAACAAATGATACACTATCTATAACATAATATAAATATTTAAGTTTATATATTTTTATTTGTAAATTGTATACAAAAAGCAACAGATTCTAATACGAATACACCTTTCAGCGGAACAATTATTTTCAATAAATCTATATTTCCATACATTGTTCAGCCAAAAAAGTCTTTTATATATTTTAATTAAATAATTATAATATTTTATAAATTAGTTTTTTGATTAATTCTTGGATACTTTTCACAGCAAATATTTTTAATCTTGACAAAATTAAATAAATTATTTAATTGTAGTTTTTTTAATTATTGAGTGTAAAACCTTATGTTATAAAATTGCGTTTTCAAGAATACTAAAAAAGATTAAATTAGATTTTCACATATTTTTATTGAGGCATCTAAAAATAATTAAGATTAAAAAATTATCTTAACTCTTTATGGTTTCTTATTCATTCTTGCGATTTATAATTCCTAATTAATGACTTTTTTTTAATATTCGAGTTCAGCTAATTAATGATTTGTAAAAAATTTGCAGCAATGTCGTCAAGATTTTTTTCTATTTGTTCCTAGAAATTAAGTTGTGTATATTTAAGTTTTTGTGATTGTATTCTTTTTTTAATATTTTTTATTCGTTTTTAATTTTTATTAAATTCGATTAAATGTTTTTTGTAATATATGTATAAATATATATAATTTATTTATACTCACATTTTATTTTATTTTGTCGTAATAGTTACTTGATTTTTTTTTTCTTGCTAACTTTTTAAAAGGACGATTTTAGTAACAATTAGAACTGTTTTTGTTTATTTACACATTATTTATTTACACTTTTAATGACATTAAGAATCTATTTTTCGAAATGTTTAAAAAATTTTAAATGAAAATTTTGTAATAATATTATTTTTAATATTTTTTGTTCGTTACAAATACTACGTCAAAAAGAATTTATTTTCAAAATCGTTTTAATTTCTTCCTAATAGAATAAATTAAATATTTATCGTTTGTTTCTTTTTTTTACAATCTCCTGATAAATCTATAATCATTTTTAAATAACATAAATGCTAATTATCTTTACATTGAAAATATTTCGATTCAATTTCTAATTGCATTTTTCATGTATATTTCATATCAAATTTAGAAAAAAAAACTTTGTTGTCTCTATAGAAACAATAGTGCTGTTTAAATCCGGAGTGGCCAACAACCGGCCCGCCCTGAATATTTTTCTAGCCCCTGAGATGTATCACACTTTTACAAAATATGATCATTTTATAATGACCAAAGTAGTGAAAAGCAATGTATTTAAAAAAACATTATATGTGAATCCATATATTCAAAAATTAACTGTCGAAATGATGAGAAAAAATTAACTTTGATTTTAAAATAATATTCTTACGAATATAGGAAAATAATTAGCTGTTTTATCTATGAGTTTACAGTTATGAGTTCGCAGAATAATTAAATTATAGTCTGCGAATTCCTGTTAGGTGCGCATCATGGAACATTTAATATAACTGTTTCTGTATTTCACTTTAAGTGACCCAACGACGCAGTGGCCATCTCTAGATACGCACAGTTGATTATCAATAGCAAAACAAACCAGACTCTTAGTTGAGGTTGTTAGCCATTTTGATTCAACTTACACCTTCGAATCGTTTCTTTTTTTCCGAAAATGAAATTGACCGAACACATGCACTCAAAAATAATGGACGCTAACCTGCAACACCCATTAAGATGTGCAAATACCCACATTGAGATCAATTTACAAAAGCTAAGTATAAGAGTGGAGAAACAAAGCACTAAACTAAATATTTTTTTAATGATTTCATTTTTTTTAATTTCGTTTATTTTTATGTATTTTTTATATTTCATTTTTAGTATTGTATATTTCTTTACAATGCACGTTTAGTATCATGATTATTATATTATGTGTGTTTACATGTAAGAATAATAGTAAACACAAATATAATAACTCATTATGTTTTTAATTTTTATCTCCAAAAAAATATCTATAGTGGGTTTAAATCTAATGTGGAGGTATATAATTTCATACGCGGCCCGCGGAGTTATGGTGCATTTTCAAAGTGGCCCGCAAGATTATTTGGGTTGACCGCAATTGGTTTAAATGATATATTTGAGATTGGTTGGACAAGTTGTGACATGCACACCACATAGCGTTTTTAATATTTTTATCCCAACCACTTTTTAAAATTGGATGAATCATCTGATAGATCACTGGTTCCCAAATTGGGCAATACCACCCCTGGGGACAATGGAACTGTCAAGAGGACAATAGTAATCTCTGGTGTATTTGGGGGAGTTTAATAAAAATAAGGGGCCGGTGTATGCAAAAAGAGGGGAGAGAGATGATAAGAATAAATGTATTTCCTTCATTATAATTATTAGAACGGGGGCTTAATATGGTTAGAAATTTATTGAAATAAATATGATTTAACTAAAATTAATGAGTCATGGTGTTTTAAATTAAATCAACAGTTAATACTGTTAATAAATGATTACTGTTAGCAGTTGATTAATTCTTTGATAACAATATATCATGTTCATCCTTTTCATATCATTTCTGATAGAATTAGTAATTTTCATATTCATATAATGATTCGTTTTATGCATTTTCTGTGTAATATAAATGTTACTACGGTTGATTTTAATAAATTTCACAAAATCAGCTGAAATGACATTTATTTACTATGATTTTAAGTGTGCATACATGCATATATATATATATATATAAAAAAGGTGGGCCGAAAATTTCAAAGGCTGAGACATAGATGGCGCTACTAGTATTAAATACATATGAATTTTAGTTACCCCTAATTTTCAAAAGACCCGGGTATAAATTTGACAGCGGTTGCACTGTTAGTATGCGAGTTATAGCCTTATTAGTGAAGCAACTTTTGTTAGTTTCAAAAAATGGATAAAAAGGAATTTCGTGTGTTAATAAAGCATTGCTTTTTGGCGAAAAAAAATACTATTGAAGCCAAGGCTTGGCTTGATAAACATTCTTCGGACTTTGCACCAGGAAAATCAACCGTAGAGAAGTGGTTTGCTAAATTTAAACGAGTCGAAAAGAGCACCGAGAATGATGAACGCAGTGGACGCCCCAAAGAGGCTGTTACCGACGAAAACATCAAAAAAGTGCACAAAATATTTTCTGATAACCGTAAAGTGAAGTTGATTGAGATAGCTGAGACCCTAAAGATATCAAAGGAACGTGTTGGACATATCGTGAATGAATATTTGGATATGCGAAAGCTCTGTTCAAAGTGGGTGCCGCGCGAGCTCACAATCGACCCAAAACAACAACGAATTGGTGATTCTAAGCTGTGTTTGGAGCTGTTCAATCGTAATAAACCCGAATTTTTGCGTCGATATGTGACAATGGATGAAACATGGCTCCATCATTTCACACCGGAGTCCAATCGACAGTCAGCCTAGTGGACTGCACGTAATGAACACTAAAAATGCTATAACTCACATACTAATAGTGCAAAAGCTGTCAAATTTATACACGTGTCTCTTGAAGGTTAGGGCTTACTAAAAATCATATGGATTTAATACTAGTAGCGCCATTTACGTGTCAGCCTATGAACTTCTCAGCCCATATATATAAACAAATCTATTGCTGTATCATTTTTTTTTTTTTTTTTTTGTTCGCTTAAAGAAAGGGAGAATCTAAGTAGTTTTTTTTCTGAAATTGGATTGGCAGGACACTGGACACCACTGGCGAAGACGAATAAAAAGTCCTGACTTGAAGTGGGAACGTCGACAAGTTAATCATAAAAACAGAGTTTATGGAATTGCTCTGTCCAAGTATGCCGTACCTTCTTGCCATTCTTGTCCGGTTCAATATCAATACTACTACGCTCGAATTTGAAAGAGAAATAATATTTCCTTCATAGCTACCGATCATAAATATGAACTTAAACACTGCATTTGACAATGATAATAAATTGGTATATCTGCAAAGTATAAAAAGCCAGATACGATAATTTTTATAATTTGACTAAGTAAAGTACAGTCGTTACTTTACATATGTTGTTGATGAGATGCCGGTTCGTCATTTTTGGCTGTTTTTATTTTCTTGGTTATTTAGAAAATGTAATCGTTAGTGTATGCTGATATATTTTCTGTACTATAGAATATATTATAGATTATATATTATAGACTTGAATACAAAGAAACTACATACTGAATATTCGATGGCTATCGTTCTAGAAACATTCTATATGTTAATTTGCTAAAGAATACAGGCTTCTTAAAAGCTTAAAAAATGACCTATTATTTGATGGAAGCAGGTAACAGTACAATAAAAAGAAAAACGTTCTTAAAAGATGTAATTAATATCCCAATAAACATAACACAATCTGGTCAACATTAACAATATACACTGAAGTAACAAAAAGTCATGGGATACCTCTTAATATCGTGTCGGCCCTCCTTTCGCCCGGCGAAGTGCAGCAACTCGACGTGGCATGGACTCAACATGTCGTTGGAAGTCTTCTGCAGGAATATTGAGCCATGCTGTCTCGATAGACGTCCATAATTGTGAAAGCGTTGATGGTGCAGGATTTTGGGCACGAACAGACCTCTCGATGATGCTCGATGGGATTCATGTCGGGCGATCTAGGTGGCCAGATCATTCGTTGGAATTGTCCAGAATGTTCTTCAAACCAATCGCGAACAGTTGTGGCCCGGTGACATGGCGCATTGTCATCCATAAAAATCCCATCGTCGTTTGGGTACATGAAGTCCATGAATGGCTGCAACTGATCTCCAAGTAGCGGAACATAAGCATTTCCAGTCAATGTTCGGTCCAGTCGCACCAGAGGACCAAGTTCATGCCATGAAAAAACAGCCCACACCATTACGGAGCCACCACCAGCTTGAACAGTGCCTTACTGACAGTTTGGGTCCATGGCTTCGTGGGGTCTGCGCCACACTCGAACCCTACCATCAGCTCTTACAAACTGAAATCGTGACTCATCGGACCAGGCCACGGTTTTCCATTCATCTAGGGACCAACCGATATGCTCACGTGCCCACTAGAGTCGTTGCAAGCGATGTCGTTCTGTCAGTAAAGGCACTCGAGTCGGTCTTCTGCTGGAATAGCCCAAGAAAGCCAAATTTCTCCGCACAGTTCTAACAGACAAGTCCCTTGTACGTCCCACATTGATTTCTGCAGTTATTTGACGTGACGCAGTATTGCTTGTCTGTTCGAATTTACGACTCTTTGCAGACGTCGCCGGTCTCGGTCGTTAAGTGCAGGCGGTCGACCACTGCGCTGTCCATGGTGGGATGTTTTGCCTGAAATTTCATACTCTCGGCACACTCTTGACACAGTGGATCTGGGAATGTTGAATTCCCTAACGATTTCCGAAATGGCATGAACCATGCGTCCAGCTCCAACTAACATTCCGCGTTCAAAGTCTGTTAATTCCATCGTGCGGTCATCATCACGTCAAAACCTCTTCACATGAATAACTTGAACAGAAATGAAAACTCTGCGAAAGCACTGCGCATTTATACCTGTTCTACGCGATGCTACTGCCATCTGAAAATTTGCATATTGCTATCCCATGACTTTTGTCACTTCAGTGTGTGTGTATATATATATATATAAATAATTAAATGATTTAATTATAGCTTTTATACGTTATATTTATACAGCACAAATATGTGCATTTGTTCTGCTACATTTTGGCCCAACGTAGGTTCTTTTATGTTTCACTTGTAAAGATATTTTATATAAGATAAGGATTACGTTGAAATTTTTTTATCGAATAATGAAATTTGAGATATTATAGTTAATATTAAACTATTAACTATATTATTAAACTATAATTAATTATAATATTAAATTTCGAGTTTAATATAAAAAAATCAACTTACTTTTTTAATTATTTCTCAATTTCGTAGAACTATCAGTTAAAATTTTCTTAATTAAATTTTCCGCACTAAAATTAGGTAATGGAAAGTTTGGAGTACAATGAAAAATAATGAATATAAAAAATTTTAAGTTCATATTAAATCGCAAACATTTAAGCGAATAAATGTAAATTTAACAAATTTAGAAGATATACACTGATATGATGTTTTTAAAGATAAATACATTAAAAAAGAATATCCCTTTCAAATATCTCTCAATGTAAATAAAGATATGTGTGTGTATGCCCGAGTATTAGTTAAAAACTATAAGCACTCTAAAATCTAATTATTTTTGTGAATCTATTGTTTATTTATCTGATTCTTTGCCAAAAATTAAAAAAAAATTATTAGTTATTTTTAAATTTCATAAGCGACTTACGTTTACAAGAATCGTCTGCTTTTATCAGCATATTTCTTAATATTCATAAGAAGTATTAATAAAATAAAATACATAATAAATAAATTATGATTTATTATGTAAATTATATAAAAATTAAAATTCTGAGATATCCAATCTTTTTTTTTCGGGGGTTTTAATTTTTTATTGTTTGCCTAACAGGAAAGTTACGCATGAATTCAGATAAATTATTTTTTAATAAAATAAAACTATAATTTTAATAGGAAATTAAATATAAAATTAAAGTACTTATTCTAGAACTTTTTTTGTTACAATATATTCTGCGTTCATTTGTATAGATATGATTATAGATTCCATACAATTTATTTTTATTGTACAAAGAAATATATGAGCCGTTTGCTTTGATAGTGGTGTATGTCCATTTTATATTTTATCGAGATATTTAAGGATTTGTATTTGAATTGTTTGAAAATTTTTGGTAGATATGTGTTAATATGCTCATTTTATTGATATTTTTTAAATATTAAATTGATTTAAGTTTACAATAATGGGATCAGATTTGAAGTAATGTTTAAAATAAATATATACTTTTGATGACCTCAAATGGACTTACACCACCATATTGGTATATAAGTGAAAATCATATATATATATATCATTGATATACATATGAAAAGAATACTTTTAAGAAATATTAAGCATGAAATTTCAATTGAATAAAAATTATTTTTTATGAAATTTTTAATAAATATGTTTAAAAAAAAACAAAATGAAAAGGCTTTATTTCAATATTTCTTCAAGTAATGCCATTTTAATTACTTTAATTAAAACTTTATATTAATAGGTACCATTTGTAATTTTTATGATTAAGTTGAGAGAGTTTTAGAAAATAGTCGTGATGTATTGGAGGAATATAAGGTAATATATCCTTCCTATCGTTGCATTTTTCGGATGAGATGCTTCTGGCATGATGATGTAATGCTGCCATCATTTTTAAGAAGTCAAATAAAGCCGCGAGTTCTACAACCTGTGCATCAAGTATCGCAACCCAACTCCACCCAGTTACAATCAAGTTGCACGACCTGCCCACTAGATTAAGAATATTTTTATATAATAAGTGTTGTTGTTGTTTCTTATCCCACTTGGCCGGCCAAGCCCACGAGCCCATACGTACTCATGACTGAAGGGGAAGGAAGCAGCTTCTGTTGTGATGGAGCACCTGTAGGTAGAAGTCTGACTTTGGCTCTGTGACGCTCTTACAGTCATAGGAGACCGGGACCTACGGCTTAAAGTGGATTCCGAACCACTACAAACATGCATGGCACCTCCGGGATTCGAACCCGAAACCTATGGCACCGAGCGCCAGAGCGCTAGACACTCGGCTATTCAGGTCCCAAATTTGTGAATGCCAACGGCACGCGGGGTTCCCAGGTGGTCACCCACCCAAGTACTGACCGCGCCCAATGATGCTTGACTTCGGTGATCTAACGAGAACCAGTATATTCAGCATGGTATGGCCGTTGGCATACATAATAAGTTGTTTATATATATGTTACAATTAAACATAAGAATTTAAACTTCATGTTAAACTTATTTGATAAATATTCTAAATAACATTCTTATTGTAGAAATAAGAATTAAGCGATTTAATATATTATAGAATGAATGAAATCCTATCTATAAGACATAATGATAATTATTTTTACATCATAAATGGTATTTGAATACATGCATGCTTTTAAAATTCCAAAAATGTAAATAAAATTAAAGTAATAACGCAAAATATTTAAAGAAATTAATTTTGAATACTCCAACTGAAAAAAAAAAAAAAAAAAAAAAAAAAACGATTTAAAGCAAAATAAATTAATGTTATTTACTATAAAAAAAATTTGGGAAATGCAAGTCCAGGTTGAAAAAAAAAAATTAACAGAAAATATTTTTTTTCTTTTTTGCATGTTAACTTTTTAAATATTTCTTAACAACATTATCTTTAACAATGTGTAAAATCATTAAGTCAGATACTTTTTATTTAAATATAATTAGCATTTTTTACATGACGATGAATTAAATTTATGATTAAAAAACAGGTGCATTATTTTTAAAACATTATGGACATTAAGAGAATATATCCAAAATGCCTCATTAAAAAAAGAAATATTTTTTGCCAAGTAATTTTATAAGAAAACAACGATTTTTTTTTAAATAAAGATTAATTCTAAATGACGAGAATCTGATTCGATTTTTTTGTTGCATTAGTATTCTACTTAGAGAATAAATAAATAAAAAAAATATGGTAATACTTTTAACTATGATACAATTAAACTGTTTGGTTATTAACGTAGTACTGATAAATAATAATCTTTGAAGCATATTTTAATTATAACATTTTATTTTTTTGTATTTTATCATGATTAGTGTTTTCCTTTTTAATAAGTGTTATTATAAAATAATGTATAGTCATTTATATTGTTACATCTATAATGTACAGTTCTTTATAATATTACAGTAATGCATAGTAATTTATATTGTCACATTTATGTAATAATGTATAGTTATTTGTATTGGTGCAATTATGTAACAATGCATAATTATTTATATTATTTCAGGTAATATAAAAATATTTAATCATTACTACTGTTACAGCTATGTGATAATGTATAGGGATTTATATTATTATAGTAATTGTAATAATGTGTAATCATTTATATTGTTACATTAATTGTAATAATGTGTAATCATTTATATTGTTACATTAATTGTAATAATGTGTAGTCATTTATATTGTTTCAGCTATGTAATAATGCATAATCATTTATATTGTTACAGCCATGCAATAATTCATAATCATGTATATTGTTTTATATGGTAATTCCTTTAATGTCACAGTGATGTAATGATATGTCATATGTATGGTTACAGATATGTAAAAATGTATAGTTATTTATATTATTAGTTTATACAATTATTATAAAATAATGTACACATATATTTATAATTTGGTGGACATCGGGTTTTAAAAATAAGGCAACCGAATAAGAAATCCTACATGCAAAAGAAAACCAAAAGTTTCTGCATCTATGACGAGGACCACCGCAATAAATCTAACAAGCAGAAAATTGTTTCAGTTAGTTAAACAATGCGGGAAGCAATACATCGTTCGTTATCAACTGGTATAGTATAATGAAGAGTTTGTGAGTAGGAGTCAGGACCAAGTAGACGGGAAGTCAGAATTCGAAATCAGGCATTCATATAAATATCCCTCTACATTTTTTTAAAAATATTTTTTATTTATTCAAATTCCGATAAATATTGTTTAAATTAAATGCTACGAAGGCAATTCAATTTTAGCTTTAAATAATATAATTACTGGTAAGCAACTGTTTTAACAGCAAACCAAGAAAATTTTGAGAAACTTTTCTCAGCAATGAGGCTTTAAAAAGCTATCTTGGATCAACAATGATGCTTCGTTTGGACTGTGGGTGGGAAGATATCGTGGTTTTCTCCAAAACAACACGCAATTTCAAAGTAACTATAAATCGAAATTCTCCAGTAAAACATTATATTCCCTTTTCCTTTAAGTGGTCTGCACTTCAAGTAAAAAAGAATAGGATGTTTTACTGTAGCACAAGTAGCTATGAATCTTTAATAATTCTCGAGGTTAGTAGTATCACTGGCCTATTGGTCACTCGTAAAAAAAGGAATGTTTTTCCGCCTACTTTTATAAGATCGGAGAGATGTCGAATCCCAAAGAACTTTCCAAGAACTGGAGAACAAAAAAGAAGTTGTAATTAACCTAAATACCACCGACACTCACGGACTATTTTCCTTAATGCACCAATATTGAACACTTCTTCATACCCACCACCCCTCGGAGCAAAAGAGGGAACAAAGGGGCAATCGGCAAATAATCGTGGAGGGAAAGTGGATTCATCCGCAGATGGATTTGTTGACAAGTGTTTTTGCCTCACTATCCCCCTTGGGTTTATGACTCATTCCGCTAATGTGAAAACATCCCAGAAATGAATCCGATGTTGGAAATATCTGCTTCCAAACATGAGGTCAGAGGAAGCGGATGTTCTGATAAACAAAGAATAATAAACAGGGGACTATTAAGGTAAGTTTCTTTCTTTCTGTTTTTTCTCGTCGGGGTGAAAGGCGTGTGTGTGTGGGGGGGGGGGGATTTGGGATAGAATGGTCTTTTATTTGTTTCTCATTTGCGTAAGTAAAAGAAGTCTAGGGTAACAAACGTCAAGTGATTTAGAAAGAATTGATATGGTGGATAAATTCAGAGTTGGTTTCTATTGTTTTGCATGAAACAAATTTATTTTGTATGAAAAAAAATGAAAATTTTGAAATAAATATATAACTACCAGATATGATACTTCGTTGTGCGGTAACAATAAATTAAATTGTTAGTTTTGATAAAATTTATTAGGAAAATAATTGGTGTTAGACTGATAGTTGTAAGATCTTAAATATTTTACTGTAATAACATAAATTGGTGAATAAAATCTGAAATCGATTCTAAAAATTCTCAATAATCTTAATGTAATCTTTTATATTAATAATGTTTAAAGTATATAAGATGTAGGTTTGTAAAGTAAATAAAAAATTTATATAGTCAAATTAGTAAAAAGATTTAATTAATTTTTTAATTTATTTAACTAATGAGACCACTAGATGGCGCCATATTTGTATAGTACCTAGCATCATCTAGTAGCATGAAAATATGAAGTGCAAAAATAATTAATAAAAAGCACGATTAAAGAGGAATAGTACAATAACGTAATTGCAATGAAAAATACGATTTATTAATTTAAAAATAATTAATAAATTTTTAAAACAGCCAGAGAAATCTCTTGAATTTTGTGTATAGAAGTTTTAAAATGCATATCCCCATCTTCAAAACAACACGCAACTAAAAAATAATTATCCATCGAAATTCTACAAGAAGACATTAAATGACTTTCCCTTAAGTGGTTTGCATTTTAAGTAAAAGGGAATGTAGCTTACTGTAACCTACATTCTCTTTACTGCTTAATGTAGCTTACTGTAGCTTAAGTGGGTATATTTCCCGGGTCTAAGTCTTCTCAGTCCGGGTCTATAAGTATTTTATATTTCCCAGGGTTAGTAGATCACTGGCCTATTAGTCACTCCTAAAAAAAGAATGTTTTTTGCACCTACTTTTATAAAACTGGAAAGATATCGATTCCTAAAGAACTTTCCAAGAACTGGAGGACAAAAAAAAAGGTGTAATTAACCTAAATACCACCAACACCCATGGACTATTTTCCTTAATGCATCAATATTGAACATTTCTTCCTACCCACCACCCCTCGGAGCAGAGAAGGGAACAAAGGGGCAATCGACAAATAATCGTTGATGGAAAGTGGATTCATCCACAGATGGATATGTTGACAAGTGCGCTGCCTCACCATCACCCTTGGGTTTATCGCTCATTCCGCTAATGTGGAAGCATCCCAGAAATGAATCAAATGTCGTTATATATTTGCTTCCAAACATGAGGTCAGATGAAAGCGGATGTTCTGATAAGCAAAGAATAATAAACAGGGGACTATTAAGGTGAGTTTCTTTCTGTTTTTCTCGTCGGGGCTGAATGCGTGGGTGGGGTGGGCAGTAATGATTTGGGGTGGAATGGTCTTTATTTGTTTCTCATTTGCGTGAGTAGAAGAAGCCAAGGGTAACAAACAAGTGATTTAGAAAGAATTGATATGGTTGATAAACTCAGAGTTGGTTTTTGTTGTTTTGTATGAAACAGATTGTATTTGTATTCAAACACAAAGTATAAGTTGTGAACTGATTGAAAAAAAAAATCTATTTTTATAGAATTACTTGGGAAACATCTCCTGTCGTAAAATAGGCTTCAGGTTCGAATACCAACGGTGGTACGGAGGTTTGAGAGTGGTTAGGAATCCGCGTTAAACTATAGATTTTGGCCTAATTACCCCAAAATGTGCGCAAAATGACCGTAGAGCGAAAGACCAAACCGGCCGTAAAAAGATTAAATGACAAAAAAGATGGAAAACATTAATTAGTAACATTGTAAAAACATCAACCAAAACTCACATCTAAAACACCCTAATAAATTATAACTTCTTACTCAATGGATCCAATTACTTAATTTTGCAAACTTCTAATGGAAATGTAAACTGAACAAGTCGTATAAAAATCTTTAACAGACACTAATTAATAGAGATTAGGTATCATTCCTACATAACATTTATGTTAATAAAAAAAATTGTCTTAAATGCTATTGATATTCTTAACTAACAGTGTGAATTTTCTTATTACTTTCCAGTCAATTTATTGGATATAAAAGTGCCTTTTTATATCGCCCGGTAACAAGGTTTCCCAATATTCCTGTTTACTCTTTTGCAATTAGTCTTGGCGCCATACCAGATTTAATGAACTAATTACGGAGTAACGGGTATGGACTGCTAAGTCAAAATCGAAAGCCATCTTCTGGTAATCTCGTATAATGAATTTCATTTTTAATTAATCCCTTACGAGAGTTTTTGTACAATTAACCATTACGGAATTAAAGCAGTGTTTACCCTTTTTTTAAACGCTCTAGAACAATCTGCGAATCTGTGTTAATCCTGAGATACGCGTTTTATGAGATACGAAACAATAACTCGTACTAGCAAAAGAAATTCATAATCTCATTTGTTATTCTTTTTATTTTCTATTATATGGCTTATAACGAGGATAATGATCCTAGACTCGGATGCAGAAAAAAAAAATTATGTAGCAAATATACAATATTTAGTTCGGTACCAAAGTTGTCTTTACCTATCAATTACGTTTTGTAGTTTATTTTTCGTAATTGATTCAAATCTTTTGTTAAAAATTACTAGGTGATATGCATTTCAAGTTTAAGACGTAGGCGAAAAAATATACATAAGAAGAATAAATCAGAAATTAAACTAATATTGTTTGCGTACTTTAGGTAATGGTGTCTTTTGGATATGAATAATATTTTCATTCTTGTTAATAAAGAAATAATTTTTTGCAAAATATTTTCTCTGCGAAATTTCCCTTATCAATTAATTATACGCATTTCTGTTTAGAAATCGTGATTTTGTAGATTTTTACTGTAATGGTAATTTGATATTTTTTTTTATTTACTTTAATTAAAAATTTGATCGTGAAATGAACATTAGATGTTATAGATTACAAATTAATAATTACTTTTTCGAAGACATATATATATTATTATAAATCTTACAATTTCAATTTTACTATTATGTATTGCAACTATTATTCTTAAAGTGTTATTTACTCAGAAAAAATTTAAATTTCATTTAATAGCAGGAAAATTTTTAAAATCTTATTTTTTCCTGTATTAGATATTTATAGATTATCAATTGTATTATTTGTTTTAGTAATCAATAGTATAACCATTATAACAAATACTACAATGAAAAATATTATATGTAATGAACAATTGTAATTTTAAAAGTAAGCCTCAATTGCCAAGTAACTACCTCATGCCCGGTGCCACAAGTTTTCGGTTCGAGTCCCAGCTATGCATGATTGCTTGTAGTAGGTCGGAATCCACTTTTAACTGTAAATAATAATAAAATCCCAGTCTAATACTTCCCGGGTGATAAATTCCCTGTCTAATAGGATTGTAGAGCATTGGACGTAGGTCTCACCACCCTGTTGCGCCAATGAAGATTTGGTGATAATTGTAACAAAAAAGTTAGGTTGAACAGTCGGTGCAGAGATATCATGGTCTTCTCCAAAACAACCCTCAATTACAAAATAACTATACATCAAAATTCTACAGTAAGACTTTATATTCCATTTTCCTTTAAATGGTTTGCCCTTTAAGTAAAAGAGAATATAATGTCTTACTGTAGCTTAAGTAACTATGAATCTTTTATCTTTCTCGCGGTTAGTAGTATCACTGGCCTATTAATAACTCCTAAACAAAGAATATTTTTCCGCATATTTTTATAAGATCGGAGAGATATCGAATCCTAAAGAACTTTCCAAGAACTAGAAGGACAAAAAAATGTTATAATTAACCTAAATACCACCAACACCCAAGGACTATTTTCCTTAATGCACCAATATTGAGCATTTCTTCCTACCCACCACCCCTCGGAGCAACGAGGGGAACAGAGGGGCAATCGGCAAATAATCGTTTATGGAAAGTGGATTCATCCGCAGATGGATTTGTTGACAAGTGCGTTGCCTCACCATCCCCCCTGGGTTTATCGCTCATTCCGCTAATGTGGAAGCATCCCAGAAATGAATCCAATGTTGGGAAATATTCGCTTCCAAACATGAGGTCCTATGAAAGCGAATGTTCTGATAAGCAAAGAATAATAAACAGGGGACTATTAAGGTAAGTTTCTTCCTGTTTTTCTCGTCGGGTCTGAAGGCGTGGGTGTGAGGGGGGGAGTAATGATTTGGGGTGGAATGGTCTTTTATTTGTTTCTCATTTGCTTAAGTAAAAGAAGCCTTTCGTAACAAACAACAAGAGATTTAGAAAGAATTGATATGTTTGATAAAATCAGTTTTGGTTTTTGTTGTTATACTTGAAACAGATTTCTGCGTATTGGGTTTAAATAGTGAAAATATTATATTTCAAACCAATTTGTTTCCTGCAATAAATGAAAATTTTGAAATAAACATATGATTAGCAGATGTGTTGCCGGGTAACAATAAAAAATTTTTTTAGTTTTGATATATTTTATTATAAATATAATTGGTGTTAGACTGATAGTTTAAGATTTTAAATAATTTAACTTAATATCATTGTTAATTTATTTAAACTAAATAAATTAATAATTGGCTAATAAAACGTATAATTGTTTTTAAAAATTTCCAATAATCTTTTTTCTTATCTTTCATCCCTTAGTAATTTATTAAGTACATAATAATTTTAGTTTACAATGTATGTTAATCTTTTTTACTTATTTTCGATGGATAATCTTTTTTACATCTTTTTTACTTATATTGTCAAATCAGTAAAAAAATTTTAATTAATTTAATTTTTATACATTTATTTAACTAATGAGGCAT
Organism: Caerostris darwini; assembly: GCA_021605075.1. Classification (NCBI taxonomy): domain Eukaryota; kingdom Metazoa; phylum Arthropoda; class Arachnida; order Araneae; family Araneidae; genus Caerostris; species Caerostris darwini. Next base: position 340,149 of record BPLQ01003486.1, on the reverse strand, counting down.
CTAGATGGCACCATACCTTTTTAGTGCCTGGCACCTCTAGTGGCATGAAAATATGAAGGCAAAAATAAATAAATCGATTAATGATGAAAAGGGCAATAACCTGATAACAATGAAAAATACGCTTTTTATAAATTTAAAAATAATTAATACTTTTTTAACACAGCCAGACACATCACTTGCTTTTTTATATAGATAAGTTTTAAGTGTGTGTAGTACTACGGAGGCTGCTACTAGTTGTAACAATAAGCCAAGCTCCTTTTTCAGAAAAATGAAAGTTAAAGAGTTTTTTACTTATCTTATTAATAATAATAACTAAAATAATTAAAGAATTGAAATCAGCTCCAGAAGCGATTAAAACTTACGTGCACTAGTTTTCAGTTTTTAAGTATCTGCAGTCATAGCAAACAAAATTATGTATACTACCACTCCTCGGATCGAAGGAGGGAACAAAGGGGCAATCGGCAAATAATCGTTGATGGAAAGTGGATTCATCCACAGATGGATTTGTTGACAAGTGCGCTGCCTCACCATCACCCTTGGGTTTATCGCTCATTCCGCTAATGTGGAAGCATCCCAGAAATGAATCAAATGTCGTTATATATTTGCTTCCAAACATGAGGTCAGATGAAAGCGGATGTTCTGATAAGCAAAGAATAATAAACAGGGGACTATTAAGGTGAGTTTCTTTCTGTTTTTCTCGTCGGGGCTGAATGCGTGGGTGGGGTGGGGAGTAATGATTTGGGGTGGAATGGTCTTTTATTTGTTTCTCATTTGCGTAAGTAAAAGAAGCCTAGGGTAACAAATGACAAGTTATTTAGAAAGAATTGATATGCTTGATAAATTCAGAGTTGGATTTTGTTGTTTTTGCATGAAACAGATTTCTGCGAATTTTGTTAAATAGTGAAAATTTTATATATCAAATCATTTAAAAAAATGAAAAACGTGAAATAAACCTATTACTATCAGATATGACACCGAGTTGCCAAGCATCATTAAATAAAACATTTTAGTTTTGATAAATTTTATTAAAAAATAATTGGTGTTAGATAATTTAAGATTTTAAATAATTTCACAAAATAAAATAAATTAACTAATAAAATATGTCATTCTTTCTAAGAATTCCCAATAATCTTTTTTCTCATCCTTTATCTATTAGTAATTTTTTAAGTATAAAAAAACTTTTTGTAAAGTAAATTAAAAACTTATATAGTCAAATCCCTAAAAATCTTTATTTTTTTACATTTATTTAAATAATGTGGGTCACCAGATGCGCCATACTTTTTAGTACCTAGCACCCTCTAGTGGCAAGAAGATATGATGGCAAAAAGAATATAATTAATGATGGAATAAATGACAATGTGGTAACAGTTAAAAATAAGATTTTTATTAATATAAATATAATTAATAAACTTTTAAAATAGCCTTGTTCTTGTACATAGAAGTTTTAAATGTGTGTGTCTGTATTTGTGTGTGGCACTACGGAGGCTGCTGCAAGTTGTAATTGTAAGTCTAGATGCTTTTCAATAAAATGAAGGGCAATGAGATTTTTTTTACTTTATTTATCAATAAAAATAATTAAAAATAATAAGAAGAATTGGTACTTGAGAAGAAGAAAATCAAAGAATTAGGGAGAAGAAGAAAATTAAAGAAGTGTACCGGCTCCAGAAGTGATGGAAAACCACGTGCACTAGCTTTCAAAGATACTAAGTATCTGTAGTCATAGCGAACAAAATTATATACACATATCTAAAAGATGTCTGGTTAATATCTTGCAGGATAGTAAGCTGACATCCATTAGGCAACGATATATTATAGAAGTAGAGGGGATAGAAATGGCTGTTAATGTAAAATATGGGTTTAATGTAGCTTGTTACTTAATAATTATGTTATTTGTTAGTTATAGGTGAAGAATTCAAAAAGAGCAAAACGAATATTATTATATACGTATATTAAATATTGCTTACTACAGAAATGTACACTTATATAGTGAACTAATAACTATCTACAATTGTGCACATTATATTTTATTTGTATTCAAACACAAATTCTTGTTCAAAACTGACGAGTGAAAAAAAAATCTATTTTTGCAGAATTACTTACGACACAATTTCCTGTCGTAAGAAAACTAAACTACTAAAGAGACAGAAAACTTTTTTCACTAACTTTATAAAAACCTCAACGAAAACACACTAATAACTTCTTATACATCAAAGTCAATTAATTAAATTTGCAAATATCCAGAATAGAAATATAAACTAAACAAGTCATAAAAATCTTTAACAGACACTAATTATCAGAGATTAGCTATCATTCCCAGATAACGTTTTTCTTATAGATAAAAATTCATCTTAAATATCATTAATATTCTTAACTAACAGTGTGAATTTTCTTATTACATTCCAGACAATTTATTGGATATAAAAGGGCCTTTTTTATCGCCCGGTAACAACGTTTCCCAATATTCCTGTTTACTCTTTTGCAATTAGTCTTGGCGTCAAATCAGATTTAATGAACTAATTACGGAGTAACGGGAATGGAGTGCCAAGTCAAAACGAAAGCCATCTTCTGGTAAACTCGTGTAATGAATTTCATTTTTAATTAATCCCGTACGAGAGTTTTTGTGCAATTAACCATTACGCAAATAAGGCAGTGTTTACCTTTTTTTTTTATACACACTAGAACAATCTTCGAATCTGTGTTAATCCTGAGATACGCGTTTTATTAGATAATGTAACAATAACTTGTACAAGCAAAAGAAAATTCATAATCTCATTTATTATTATTCACATTCTTTTTTTCTTTTCCATTATAGGGCTTATAATGAGCATAATGAACTTTGACTCGGATGCAAAAAAATTATGAACAAATATACAAAATTTAGTTCGGTACCAAAGTTCTTTTTGGCTATTAATTATGTTTTGTAGTTTTTTTTTTTCGTAATGGATGCAAATCTCTTTAGAAAAATTACTGGGTGATACAAATTTCGAGTTGAAGACGTAGACGAAAAAATATAAATAAGAAGAATAACTCACAATTAAACTGAAACTGTTTAGATACGTTGAGTAATGGATACTTTTAGATATGAATATTATTTTCCTTCTTGTTACTTAAGAAATACTTATTTGCAACATATTTTCTCTGTAAAATTTCCCTTATCAATTAATTATATACATATTTCTTTTTAGAAATCGTTACTTTTATAGTATTTTTAATTTACTTTCACCTAAATTAACAATTTGTTCATGAATTCAACGTCAGATGTTATACATTACTAATTAATAATTACTTTTTACAAAACGCCTTTCTCTTCAGTTGCCTTGTCCTCAATTAATTGCAAATATCTATCTGTCATATATATATATATATATATATCATATTTCTTTCAATTTTATTTTTAATCAAATATTCCATAAAATTTCCGTATTGTAATATTTATTCTTAAAGTATTAATTTACTCTTTTAGTAACAGCAGAATTTTTAAAATCTCATTTTTCCGTATTGGATATTTAAAGATTATGAATATTATTATTCATTTTAGTGTCCAACAGTATAACCAGTGTAACAAATAGTACAATGAAAAATTGTAGTTTTAAAAATAAGACTTAATCGCCGGGTGACTAGCTAGTTAGCTCTATACTCGGTGCCAGAGGTTTTGTCCGGATATGCCATGGTTGGTTCTAGTGGTTCGGAATCCACTTTAAACCGTAGATCCCTATCAAATATGACTGTAGAACATAGGGCGTAAGTCTGAAAACATTTTTCCTCAAAAAGAAAACAGCTCATGTCTGGAAATCTACCAGAAGGCAGACCACCTTGGTCCACTTTACGGCTGTTGCACCAATGAATATTTGTTGAGTATTGTAACAAACGAATTCGTTTGGACTGTTGGGGGGGATATACTGGTTTTCTCCAAAACAACACGCAATTACAGAATAATTATCCATCGAAATTCTATAATAAAGCATTATATTCCCTTCTCCTTTAAGTGGTTTGCATTTTTAGTAAAAGGGAATATAATGTCTTACTGTAGTTTAAGTAGCTATGAATCTTTTATGTTCCTCGCGGTGAGTAGTATCACTGGCCTATTAGTCTCTCCTAAACATAAAGAATGTTTTTACGCCAACTTTTATAAGATTGGTAAGATAACGAATCCTGATCGTTTCCAAGAACTGGAGTGAAAAAAAAGAAGTCGTAATTAACCTAAATACCACCGACACCCACGGACTATTTTCCTTAATGCACCGATATTGCAACATTTCTTCCTACCCACCACCCCTCAGAGCACAGAAAGGAGCAAAGGGGCAATCGGCAAATAATCGTTGATGGAAAGTGGATTCATCTGCAGATGGATTTGTTGACAAGTGTTGTTGCCTCACCATCACCCTTGGGTTTATCGCTCATTCCGCTAATGTGGAAGCATCCCAAAAATGAATCCGATGTTGGGAAATATTTGCTTCCAAACATGAGGTCAGGTAAAAGCGGATGTTCTGATAAGCAAAGAATAATAAACAGGGGACTATTAAGGTAAGTTTCTTTTCTGTTTTTTCTCGTCGGGGCTGAAGGGGTGGTTGGGGGGAGTAATGATTTGGGGCGGAATGGTCTTTTATTTGTTTCTCATTTGCGTAAATAAAAGAAACCTAGGGTAACAAACGACAAGTGATTTAGAAAGAATTGATATGGTTGATGAATTCAGTAGTTCTGCCCGAAATAGATTTCTGCATATTGGTTTTAAATAGAGAAAATGTTAATAGTATATTCAGTATAACAAATAATGCAACGGAAAATGTTTTGTGCAATAAAGATTTGTAATTTTAAACATAGGGACTGATGGCCGAGTGACCGGTGCTTGGAGCCACAGGTTTCGGGTTCGAGTCTCGGCTATACAATGGATGCTTATAGTGGTTCGGATTCCTCTTTCTATGGTAGGTCCTAATCTAATATTATTGTTTTCTGTAGGTCTGACAACCGTAACGTGTAAAAAGAATAAAAAAAAATCTCCTTTCTCGAAATTTACCAGTACGCGGACCGCTTAGACACATCATGTGGTTGTTATGCCCCTGAAGAAGAAGATTTTGTGAATATTGTAAAAAAAAAAGTTTCGTTTGGATTGTTGGTGGGGAGATATCCTGGTTTTCTGCAAAGCAACACGCAATTACAAAATAATTATCAATAGAAATGCTACAGTAAGACATTACATTTCCTTTTCCTTTAAGTGGTTTTGCACTTTAAGTAAAAAGGGAAATAATGTCTGAAGTATCTATGAATCTTTTATATTTCCGGCTGTCAGTAGTATCACTGGCCTATTAGTCACTCCTAAAAAAAAAGAACGTTTTTTTGCCTACTGTTTTAAGATTGGAGAGATATCGAATCCCAAAGAACATCCCGAAAATTGCAGCAATAAAAAATGTTGGTAATTAACCCAAATACCACCAACACCCATGGACTATTTTCCTTAATGCACCAACATTGAACATTCCTTTCCACCCACCACCCCTCGGAGCGAATGAGGGAACATAGGGGCAATCGGCAAATAATCGTTGATGGAAAGTGGATTCATCCGCAGATGGATTTCTTGACAAGTGTTGCTGCCTCATCATCCCCCTTTGTTTATCACTCATTCCGCTAATGTGGAAGCATTCCAGAAATGAATCCAATTTGCTTCCAAATATGAGGTCAGACGATATTTGCTTCCAAATATGAGGTCAGACGATATTTGCTTCCAAATATGAGGTCAGACGATATTTGCTTCCAAATATGAGGTCAGACGAAAGCGGATGTTCTGATAAACAGAGAATAATAAATAGGGGAGTATTAAGGTAACTTTCTTTTCTGTTTTTTCTCGTCGGGGCTGAAGGCGTGGGTGAGGGGTGAGGAATAATGATTTGGGGTGGAATGGTCTTTTATCTGTTTTGTCATTTGCGTAAGTAAGAGAAGCGTAAGGTAACAAACGACAAGTGATTTAGAAGGAATTGATATGGTTGATAAATTAAGAGTTGGTTTTTGTTGCATGACATAGATTTCAGCGTTTTGGATTTAAATAGCAAAAATATTGTATCACAAATCATTTTTTTTTTCTTGCAACGAATGAAAAGTTTGAAATATACATATAACTAGCAAATATGATACCGAGTTACCAAGCAACAATAAATAAAACATTTCAGTTTTAATAAATTTTATTAGGAAAATAATTCGTGTTAGACTGATAGTGGAAGATTGTAAATAATTTAACATAATGACATAAATTGGCTAATTAAACCTGTAATTCTTTCTAAAAATTAATAATAATTTTTTACTCAGCTTTTATCTATTAATATTTTTTAAATATTTAATAATGTTGGTTTGTAAAGTAAAATAAAAACTTTTATAATCGAATCAGTGAACAATTTAGTTTCATTTTTTGCATTTATTTAATTAATGAGGTCACCAGATGGCGCCACACTTTATTTAGTACCTGGCAGCATCTAATGGCATGAAAATTGGAAGGTAATAAATAAAGCCAGGCAAATCTCTTGTTTTTTTGTATATATAAGTTTTCAGTGTGGTTCTAGGACTATGGAAGCTGCATCAAGTTGTAATTATAATTAAAGCAGCTTTCACAGGAAAATGTAATGTGTTTTTTATTTAATATAATAATAATAATTAATTTAATTAAAGAATTTCAATTTGCTTGGAAAGTAATTTTCAAAGTTTCTAAATAACTGTAATCATAGTGAACAAAATTATATATACATCACTAAAAGTGGTCTGATTAATATCTTGCAGGAAAACACACTAAGATCCATAAGGCAGCGTTACATCGTAGAAGAAGATGGTTAGGAGTAGTTATGATAAAATACGGGTTTTATGTAGCTAGTTATTTATTATTTATGTTATTTGTAAGTTAGAGGGGAAGAAGTCAAAAAGAGCAAAACCGGTGTTATTACATATACATTTTAAACATTACTTACTGCAATTCTGTAGTAAGTAATCTTTAAATTATGTATGTAAAGCCTCCGCTATATATGAATGTACTATATAAATATGTATGTAGTATCTTCATATATAGCGAGTTAATAACTATCTATAGGTGGACATTTTATTTGTATTCAAGCACAAATTCTTGTTTCGCAACTATACATTGTAAACTGATCAATGAAAAAAATAATCGAATTTTATAAAATTACTTAGGACACTATCTCTGGCTATAAAAAGACTTAAAAAAATTACAACATTATTCGCTAACATTTAAAAAACATCAACGAAAACATCGCATCTAAAACACACTAGCATGCCATATAATAACTTCTTGCACATCCAATCCAATTACTTAAATTTGCATACGTCCAATGGCAGTATCAACTGAAATAGCCATATAAAAATCTTTAACAGACACTAATTATCAGAGATTTGCTATCATTCCCAAATAACTATTTTTTAATAAAAAAATCATCTTAAATATCATTAATATTCTTAACTAACAGTGTGAATTTTCTTATTACATTCCAGACAATTTATTGGATATAAAAGTCCCTTTTTATATCGTCCGGTAACAACGTTTCGCAATATTCCTGTTTACTCTTTTGCAATTAGTCTTTGGCGCCACACCAGAATTAATGAACTAATTACGGAGTAACGGGTATGGACTGCCAAGTCAAAATCGAAAGCCATCTTCTGGTAATCTCGTATAATGAATTTCATTTTTAATTAATGCCATACCAGAGTTTTTGTGATATTAACCATTACGCAAATAAAGCAGTGTTTACCTTTTATTTTTAACACACTAGAACAATCTGCGAATCTGTGTTAATCCTGAGACATACGAGTTTTACTAGATAATGTAAGAATAACTTGTACAAGCAAACGAAAATTCATAATCTCATTTGTTATACTAGATATTCTTTTTTCTTTTCCATTATAGGGCTTATAATGAGGATAATGAACCTAGACTCGGATGCAGAAAAAAAAATTAATGGAACAAACATACAAAATTTAGTTCAGTACCAAAGTTGTTTTTGCCTATTAATTATGTTTTGTATTTTTTTTTTTTTTTTCTTTATGTAATTGATGCAAATCTCTGGTGAAATTAACGTAATTGAGTGATATACAATTCGAGTTTAAGACGTAGGCGAAAAAATATAAATAAGAAGAATAAATCACAATTAAACTGGTTTTGTTTGCATGCATTAAGTACTGGATTCTTTTGGATATGAATAATATTTTCATTCTTGTTAATTAAGAAATACTTTTTGCAAAATATTTTTTTCTGCAAAATTTCCCTTACCAATTAATTATATGTACTTTTTAGAAATTGTGACTTTGTAGATGCTTAACTTAATGGTAATTTGAGAGTAATTTTTATTCATTATGACTTAAATTAACTATTTGTTCGTGAATTCCTCATCAGATCTTATGGATTACTAATCTATAATTACTTTATGCAAAACCTTTTTCTCTTCAATGACGTGCAAAGATCTATCTATATAATATATATGTATTAGAATTCTTCAAATTTCATTTTTAATATTCCATATTGTAACATTTATTCTTAAAGTATTATTTACTCAAGTATTATTTAAAACTTGAAATTCTTTTAATAGCAACATAATTTTTAAAATAATTTTTTTTCCATATTTTTTATTTAAAGATTTTCAATAGTGCTATTTGTTTTAGAATTCTATAGTGTAACCAATATAACAAAAAGTACAATAGAAAAGTATTATATTGCAATGAATATTTGTAATTTTAAAAATAAGGTCCAATTTTTTCGGCTAATTAGCTAGCTGGGTGGCAGAGGTTTTCCGTTCGAGTTCCAGGAATAGTATGCTTGTTTGGTGGAGTGGTTCGGAATCCACTTTAAACCGTAGATATTAGTTTAATATGACTGCAGAGCGTTGGAAGTAGGTCTGGCAACAAAACTTAACGTCTGTAATAACGTGTTTAAAAAAGATTTCGTTTGGACTGTCAATGTGGAGATATCTTCTACAAAACAAGACGCAATTAGAAAATAATAATTCATCGAAGTTTTACAATAAGATATTATATTCACTTTTCCTTTAAGTGATTTGCACTTTAAGTTAAGAAGAAAATAATCTCTTACTGTAGCTTAAATAGATATGAATCTTTTATATTTTCCGTAGCCTACTAGTAAGTAGTATCTGTAGCCTATTAGTAATTCCTAAAAAAAGAATATTTTTTCGCCTACTTTAATAAGAGTGAAATGATATCGAATCCCAAAGAACTTTCCAAGAACTGGAGGAAAAAAAAATAGTTGTAATTAGCCTAAATACCACCGACACCCACGGACTATTTTCCTTAATGCACCCATATTGAACCTTTTTTCCCACCCACCGCCCCTCGCAGCACAGAAGGGAACAAAGGGGCAATCGTCAAATAATCATCAATAGAAAGTGGATTCATCCACAGATGGATTTGTTGACAAGTGTTGTTGCCTCACCATTCCCTTTGGGTTTATCGCTCATTCCGCTAAGTTGGAAGCATCCCAGAAATGAATCCGATGTTGGCAGATATTTGCTTCCAAATATGAGGTCAGATGAAAGCGGATGTTCTGATAAGCAAAGAATAATAAACAGGGGACTATTAAGGTAAGTATCTTTTCTGTTTTTTCTTGTAAGGGCTGAAGGCGTGGGTAGGGTGGAGAAATGATTTGGGGTGGAGTGGTCTTTTATTTGTTTCTCATTTGCGTAAGTAGAAGAAGCCGAGGGTAACAAACAGCAAGTAATTTAGAAAGAATTGATATGGTGGATAAATTCAGTGTTGATTTTTGTTGTTCTGCATGAAACAGATTTGTGCGTATTGACTTGAAATATAGAAAATAAAATGTTTCAAATCATTTTTTTCCAAAAAAAAAAAAATAATAATAATAAATAAATAAAAAATTTAAAAGTTAAAAAAAAAATGTAAATTCTGAAATAAAGATATAACTAGCATACGTTTTGAATAAATATATACTAAATAAGATATAACTAATAAAATATTATATTTCAAATCACTTAAAAAATTAAAAATTTGAAATAAACCTATAACTATCAGATATGACACCGAGTTGCAGACAACAATAAATAAAACATTTTAGTTCTGATAAATGTTGTTAGGAACTAATAGTTTAAGATTTTAAATAATTGGACATAATAACATAAATCGGCTAATAAAACCTGTAATTCTTTCTAAAATTTCTTAATAATTTGTCACTCATTATTTATATATTAATATTTTTCAAGTATTTAAGAATGCTGGTTTGTGAAATAAATTGAAAACTTAGATAGCATAATTAGTAAAAATTTTTAATTTCTTTTATTTAACTAATGAGGCCACCAGATGGCGCCATACACTTTTAGTACCTGGTGCCATCTAGTGTCATAAATATATGAAGGTTTAAATGAATAAATAAATAAAAATTCGAGTAATGATGGAAACTACGATAACAGGATTACAATGAAAAATACGATTTATTAATTTAAAAATAATAAATAAATTTTTAAAACAGCCAGACATATCCCTTGCTTTTTGTTTATAGAAGCTTTAAACGTGTGTTTATAGCACTACGGAGGCTGCTGCAAGTTATAATAGTAAGTCCAGCGGTTTTTATCAGGAAAATAAAAAGTAATTATATCAAATAATAATAATTAACATAATTAAAGAATTTGGACCAGCTCAAAAAGCAATCGAAAGACACGTGCACTAGTTTTCAAAGTTTCGAAATATCTGCAATCATAGCGAACAAAATTATGTACACATCCCTAAAGGAGGTCTGGTTAATATCTTGCAGAATAGTAAGCTGAGATCCATTAGGCAGCGACATATTATAGAAGTGGAGGGGTTAGAAGTGTAAAATAAAATGTTACGATAAAATACGAATTAGTAATTATTATTAATTACGTTATTTGTTAGTTATAGATGGCGAAGTCAAAACGTGCAAAACAACTGTTATATACATACATTTTAAATAATGCTAATTACAGAAATGTGTGCATATATAGTGAGTTAATAACAATCAAAAGGTATGCACATTTTATTTGTATTCATTGTTTGTTGTTTCATAAGTATTTGTGATATCATAAGTATACATTGTAAACTGATGAATGAAAAATAAAATCCATTTTTATAGAATTACTTAGGACACAATCTCAGGTCGTAAAAGGACTAACATGAAAACATTACTAACTAACAATCTAAAAACATCAACGAAAACTCACATTTAAAGCACACTAGCATACTAAAAACTTCTCACTTATCGCAGCCAATTACTTAATTTGCAAATATCTAAACTGGAAATATAAACTGAACTAGTCATAAAAAAATCTTAACACTAATTATCAGAGATTTGTTATTCGTTATTATGCATTTTTATGGAAAAAATCGTCTTAAGTATCATTAATATTCTTAACTAACGGTGTGAATTTTCTTATTACATTCCAGACAATTTGTTGGATATAAAAGTGCCTTTTTATATCGCCCGGTAACAACGTTTCCCAATACTCCTGTTTACTCTTTTGCAATTAGTCTTGGCGCCACACCAGATTTAATGAACTAATTACGGAGTAACGGGTATGGATTGCCAAGTCAAAATCGAATGCCGTCTTCTGGTAATCTCGTGTAATGAATTTCATTTTTAATTAATCCCGTACGAAATTTTTTGTGCAATTAACCATTACGCAAATAAAGCAGTTGTTTACCTTTTTTTTACGCACTAGAACAATCTGCGAATCTGTGTTAATCCTGAGATACGCGTTTTATTAGCTACGAAACAATAACTCGTACAAGCAGAAGAAAATTCATAATCTCATTTATTATTCGTGATATTCTTTTCTCTTTTCCATTATAGGGCTTATAATGAGGATAATGAACCTAGACTCGTATGCAGAAAAAATTTTTGTGACAAGCATACAAAATTTAGTTGAGTAGCAAAGTTGTTTTTGCCTGTTAATTATGTTTTGTAGTTTTTTTTGTAATTGATGCAAATTTCTTGTGTAAAATTATTAGGTGATATAGATTTCGAGTTTAAAACGTAGGCGAAAAAATATAAATAAGAAGTATAAATCGCAATTAAATAGATTTTGTTTGCTTACCTTAAGTAATGGATTCTTTTGGATATCAATAATATTTTCAATCTTGTTAATTAAGAAATACTTTTTGCAACATATTTTTTCTGCAACATTTCCCTTATCAATTAGTTATATGTATATTTCTTTTTAGGAATCGTGACTTTGTAGCTTGTTACTATGGTAATTTTAAATGTTAATTTGACAATATGTTTTATTTACTTTGAATTAAATTAAAAATTTGTTCGTGAATTCAACGTTAGATGTTACGGATTATTAATTAATAATTACTATTTACAAGACCTTTTTCTTAAATTACTTGCAAAGATCTATATTTTTCCTTTAATATATATATATATATATATATATATATATAAATTATTTCAATTTAATTTTATTATTTTATATTTTAACACTTATTCTTAAAGTATTATTTACTATAAAAAATTTAAATTTTCTTTATTCACAGCAACATTTTTAAAACCTTATTTTCCTTCCATATTGATTATCAATAGTACTATTAGTTTTAATATTTAATAGTATAATTAGTATAACAAATAGTACAATTGTGAAATATTATAGTGCAACGAACATTTGTAATTTTAAAGGCCTAATGGCCGAGTGACTGGCTATTTAGACCCAGGCTCGGTGACAGAGGTTTCCGGTTTGCTTACCGGCTATGGCATGGTTGTTTGTAGTGGTTCGTAATCCACAGTAGTTCAACGGGATAGTAGGTCGTAGTCTAATATGACTGTTGGGAGTAATGTTGACAACTGTATCCTGTAAAAAGGAGACATCCCCATCTTCCCCAAAATCTACCAGTAGGCAGACCGGCCTGGCACACTATGACGCTGTCGCACCAATGAAAATTAAGATTTGGTGAATATTGTATCAAAAGGTTTCGTTTGGACTGTTGATGGGGAGATATCTTGGTTTTCTCCAAAACAAAACGCAATTACAAAATAATTGTACATTGAAATTCTACAGTAGGACATTATACTCCCTTTTCCTTTAAGTGGTGGGCATTTTAAGTAAAAAGGAATATAGTGCCTTATTCTAACTTAAGTAGCTATGAACCTTTTATGTTTATCGCGGTTAGTAGCCTCACTAGCCTATTAGTCATAACTAAAAAAAGAATATTTTTCCTCCTACTTTTATAAGATTGCAGAGATATCGAATCCCAAAGAACCTTCCAAGAACTGGAGGACAAAAAGAAAGAAGTTGTAATTAACCTAAATACCAATGGACTATTTTCACCCCCTAGACGACACCCACGGACTATTTCCCTTAATGCACCAATATTGAACTTATCTTCCTATCCACCACCCCTCGGAGCAAAGGAGGGAACAAAAGGGCAATCGGCGAATAATCGTTGATGGAAAGTGGATTCATCCGCAGATGGATTTGTTGACAAGTGCGTTGCCTCACCATCCCCCCTGGGTTTATCGCTCATTCCGCTAATGTGGAAGCATCCCAGAAATGAATCCGATGTTGGGAAATATTTGCTTCCATAAGCAAAGAATAATAAACAGGTGACTATCAAGGTAAGTTTCTTTTCTGTTTTTTCTCGTCGGGTCTGTAGGCGTGGGGGGTCGTGGAGTAATGATTTGGGGTGCAATGGTCTTTTATTTGTTTCTCATTTGCGTAAGTAAAAGAAACCTAGTATAACAAACGACAAGTGATTTAGAAAGAATTGATATGGTTGATAAATTCAGTGTTGGTTTTTGTTGTTCTGAGTATTTGATTTAAATAGTATAAATATTATATCGCAATATATATAATAATTATTTAAAATATAATAATTATTTTTAATTTAATAAAAAACGTATTTTATATTGTAATTATGTTATTGTGCATATCATCGTTAATAGAATTATTTATTTATTAATTTTTTGCTTTCCTATTTTCATGCCACTAGATGTTGCCAGGTACTAAATGTGTACGGCGCCATCTGGTGGCCTCATTAGGTAAATAAATGTAAAAAATGAATTAAAAATTGTTACTCATTTAACTACATAAGTTTTTAATTTACTTTAGAAACTATAATTCTTATGCAATTAAAAAAAAATTATAATAGATAATAGATTAAAGAATTATTGGGAATTTTTAGAAAGAATTACATGTTTTATTAGCCGATTTCTGTTATTATATTTAAGTATTTTAAGTCTTAAATTATCAGTTTAACGCCGCATTATTTTCATCAGATAATTTACCAAAACTAAAATGTTTTATGTATTATAACAGGACAACTGGTGTCATATCTGATAGTTATAGATTTATTTCAAATTTTTCATTTTTTAAGTGATTTGAAATATAATATTTTCCCTATTTAAACCAAACACGCAGAAATGTGTTTCATGCAAAACAACAAAAACCAACACTGAATTTATCCCCATATCAATTCTTTCTAAATCACTTGTCGTTTGTTACCCTAGATTTGTTTCACTTACGCAAATGAGAAACAAATAAAAAGACAATTCTACCCCAAATCATCACTCCCCCCCCACCCACGCCTTCAGCCCCGAAAAGGAAAAACAGAAAAGAAACTCACCTTAATAGTCCCCTGTTTATTATTCTTTGCTTATCGGCCACCCGCTTTCATCTGACCTCATGTTTGGAAGCAAATATCTCCCAACATCGGATTCATTTCTGGCATGCATTCACATTAGCGGAATGAGCGATAAACCCAGGGGGAATGGTGAGGCAACGCACTTGTAAACAAATCCATCTGTGGATGAATCCACTTTCCATCAACGATTATTTGTCGATTGCCCCTTTGTTCCCTTCTCTGGTCCGAGGGGTGGTGGGTAGGAAGAAAGGTTCAATATTGGTGCATCAAGGAAAATAGTCCGTGGGTGTTGGTGGTATTTAGGTTAATTGCAACTTCTTTTTTGTCCTTCTAGTTCTTGGAAATTTCTATAAGATTCGATATCTTTTCAAGCTTATAATAAGTAGGCGGAAAAAATTTCTTTTTTTTTAAGGAATGACTAAGAGGCCAGTGATATTACTTGCATCGTAAAATATAAACGATTCATAGCTATTTAACCTACAGTAAGACACTATATTCCCTTTTACTTAAAGTGCAAACCACTTAAAGGAATAGGGAATATAATGTCACACCGTAGATATTCGATGGATAATTATATTGCAATTTCGTGTTATTTTGGAGAAAACCTGGATATCTCCCCACCGGTGCTTCAACTGACACTTTTTGTTACAATACTCATCAAATGTTTATTGGCGCAACAGCCTCTTGGCTTTTCCTAGTGGCAAATTTAGAGACGGAAGATACTTTTTTTTTACGAGATAGAGTTGTCGGACCTACATTCAACGTTCTACAGTCATATTAAACCGGTTTAAAGTGCATTCTGAACCACTACAATAAAACATTTTTTCATTGTACTATTTGTTATACTGATTACACTATTGAATACCAAACCTATATTACTATTGTACTAAATGCCAATCGTAAAACCGATCGTGAAACCAATTGCACAATTGATAATCTTTAAATATCCAATATAGTAAAAAAAAAAAAATTCCGCTGCATTTAAAAGAATTTCAAGTTTTTAGAGTAAATAATACTTTAAGAATAAGTTTTACAATATAAAATATTATCATTGAAATTGAAAGAATTTTAATATAATTATAAATTAGGCAGATGTATCTTTGCAATTAATTAAAAAGCAGAAGGTTTTGAGAAAAGTAATTATTAATAAGTAATATATAACATCTGATGTGGCATTCAAGGACAAATTGTTAATTAAATTCAAAATAAAAATACTATCAAATTACCGTTAATTTAAAATCTTCAAAGCCATGACGTCTAAAAAAATGCATACAATTAATTGATAAGGAAAATTTCGCACATATGTTGCAAAAAGTATTTCTTAATTAACAAGAATGAAAATATAATCCATATCCAAAAGAATCCTTTACTTAATGTATGCAAACAAAACCATGTTAACTGTGATTTATTCTACTTATTTATATTTTTTCGCCTACGTCTTAAACTCGAAATGCATATCACCTAGTAATTTTTTACAAGAGATTTGCATCCATTACTAAAAAAAAAACTACAAAACATAATTAATAGGTAAAAACAACTTTGGTACTGAACTAAATTTTGTATATTTGTTAAATAATTTTTTTCTGCATTCGAGTCTAGGTTCATTATTCTCATTATAAGCCCCATAATGGAAAAGAAAAAATAATATCAAGAATAATAAATGAGATTATGAATTTTTCTTTTGCGTGTACAAGTTATTGTTTCGTATCTAATAAAACGCGTATCTCAGGATTAACACAGATTCGCAGATTGTTCTAGAGCGTAAAAAAAAGGTAAACACTGCTTTATTTGCATAATGGTTAATTGCACAAAAACTCTCGTACGGGATTAATTAAAAATGAAATTCATCACACGAGATTACCAGAATATGGCTTTCGATTTTGACTTAGCAGTCCATACCCGTTACTCCATAATTAGTTCATTAAATCTGCGCCAAGACTAATTGCAAAAGAGTAAATAGGAATATTGGGAAACGTTGTTACCGGGCGATATAAAAAGGCACTTTTATATCCAACAAATTGCCTAGACTGTAATAAGAAATTTCACACCGTTAGTTAAGAATATTAATGATATTTAAGACGATTTTTTTTCCATAACAAAAAAAGGTTATATGGGAATGATAGCTAATCACTGATAATTAGTGTCTGAAGATGTGTGTTGATGATTTTTATATGACTCGTTTTGCACATATTTCTATTCTAGATTTTTGCATACATTAAGTAATGGATTCTTTTGGATATGAATAATATTTCCATTCTTGTTAATTAAGAAATACTTTTTGCAACATATTTCCCTTATCAATTAATTATATGCATTTCCTTTTAGAAATAGTGATTTTGTAGATTTTTAATATAATGGCAATTTGATAAATTTTCTTTTTATTTATCTTGATTTAAATTAACAATTTGTTCATGAATTCAACATCAGAGGTTATATATTACTAATTACTAATTACTTTTTCCAAGACCTTTTTCTCTTAAAGCACTTGTAAAAATCTATATATATTATATATACACAATCCAGTCACATTAATGTGACCACCTATCAAAAGCCAGAATAACCACCTTTGGCAGAGCGGACCACTGAGAGACGTACAGGAAGAATTAGGTTTCTGAAGGTGTTCACTAGGATGTTGAGCCAGTCCGACTCCAGTGCCGTATCCAACTGCGCTTGATTACGCGACTGAGGATCCATGGCGCGAACCCCAGGTTGTCCTACAGATTCTCGATTGGGTTTTAATCCGGTGAGTTTGCTGGCCAGGGGAGTACGGTAAACTCATCCTGGTGCTCTTCGAAGCTCGCACATTCACTGCGAGCTGCATGACACCTCATGACAACGATGAGTGCACCCAGTGAATGTCAGGAAAACTTTCCCCAAACCATAATGCCTCCTCCTCCAGCTTGGATCTTCCCGGCAATGGCTACAGGATGTTTGCTTTCAGACGTTTCACGCCGTATACGCCAACGTCCATCTGTCCGATGGAGCATAAAACGAGATTCATAGGAAAAAGCCGCTCTGCGGACGTCCAGTTTTGGCACTGGCGTGCAAATTCCAGCCTTCGTCGCCGATGGACAGCAGTCAGCATAGGTGCATTAACCAGGCGTCTGCTGCGGAGGCCCATGCGCAGCAACGTTCGCTGAACCGTTGTTGATGATACACTCTTGGTAGTCCCTTGGTTCATCTGGGCAATCAGTTGCTCAACAGCTGCACGTCTATTCACCCGAACGCATCTCCGTAGCCTTCGTTCGCCTCATCTACAGCCCGTGGTGCATCACATGTGCCACGCCGCTGATCTTGGATAGTGCCATTTTGCCATGCATGGTATATTTTTACCAAGGCGGCACGCGAACAGTTCACAAAATTAGTCTTTTCTGAAATGCTTCCACCCTTGACTCAAAAGCCAACAATCATGCCCTTTTGGACTTTGGATAAATCGCTATGTTTCTGCATTACGCCAACGATTGAAATGCTTTCCGTTGCTCTAGGACATCCTTTATATACACTCCATTGCAATGTTCTGCCACCTGCCTTTTGTGATTGGTTATTTCACGTTGACGTTGAAAGTAGGTGGTGGTCACATTAATGTGACTGGACTGTGTATATATCATTATAAAATTTTTTCAATTTCATTTTTATATTCCATATTGTAACACTTATTCTTAAAGTATTATTTCCTCTGGAAAATGTAAACTTTATTAGCAGAAAATTTTTTAAAATCTTATTTTTTTTGCCATATTGGATATTTAAATATTTTTCAATAGTACTATTAGTTTTAATATTCAATAGCATAATCAGTATAATAATTAGTGCAATGGAAAAATGTTTTATTATAATGAAGATTTGTAATTTTGAAAATCATCCCCAATTGACGGGTAACTAGCTAGCTAGCCAAAGGCTTGGTGCCAGAGATTTATGGTTGGAGTCTCGGCGATGCCATGGTTGCTTGTAGTGGCTCGGTTAATCCATTTTAAACAGTAGGTCTCGGTCTAATATGACTGTTGGGAGTAGGGTGGACAACCCTATCCTGTACCATCTCCAGTCCCGAAATCTGCCAGTAGGCAGATGGCCTTGACCCACCATGGGCTATAATACCGGAGAGTTAGTTAATTTTAAAAATAATTTTATTATTGTACTAATAATTTTCACATTAATGACATTTTTACTCTTATTTTAAGCTTCTTTTCCAATTATCATCATTACACACATTAACAATCGTATAATACAATTTATATCATGTAATTAATTCATTCTTGTGTATTTAATCGCGTTGGAACTGAAAAGAGGAAATAAAATTTAAAGTCTGTGATTGAGCCACTTCTATGATTGGATTGTTTACGGTTGTCATGGCAATGGATTGATGCCTTGGTATGAAGACGCAATCTGTCTATGAGTGGTATAATATTAAAATTTTCACTTTAATTCAATGAGATTAAAAATTATGCTTTGTTTTTGTATGTAGGGCCAACATGATCATCATTCTGAAAGAAAGACGCAAGAGCTACAATAGTACTTACGGTTGAGGTCTAGAGCGACGGAATTGGACGTTGGAACGGTGAGGTTGTTGTTGGCGGCTTGGCATGTGAAGATGGCAGACAAGTCAGATCTCTTCAGGCGGACCAGAGTTATGTTGTTGCGGATGTAACCCTGCGTGGTGACGTGGTACGAGTCGTCCAGGAGAACAGAGTCCCTCCACCACGTCACAGAAGGAGAGGGAGAACCTGCGAACAAGAAAAGTTATCAGCCTTGAATTACAAACTGTGCAATTTGTTGAATTTCGATGCGGTTACAACTTGCAAGTTTAGTTTTTCATAAAAAGGTCATCGAATGGATGGAGACAAAATCTGGCTCACACTTTTTCCAATTCCTTCTATTAGCTCACATTCTCCCTATATATATCTTGTTCAAACTTTCAATCTTTAATAAACTACTTTTTATTCTGTCACTCAAGTTCAAATACTTTTTTTTTAACTTGCAGGGGAGAAAACTTGATGTTAATACAGTTTTTTCAAATATTAATTCATTCATTAAATTTAATTAATTAATTAATTATATATTTTTTTAGATTTAAGTTGCTTGTATCTAATAATAGAGGGCGCCAGCTGTAAGAGGAAAATTTCAACTTTATTCGTAGAGGACTTTTCTGCAATATAAGGGGAAAAAGTAGAAATTGACTTAATTTTTTTTTTATATTACTTGTTTAATGCATTTCATATCTTGCATCCTCTGGTTAATCTCACACAGAAATGAATTTTTGGAGATCCTTATGCTATTATTTGGGTTACCTTAATGGTTAATTACAATTGATCGTATCGTTTTAAAAACTCAGTATCCGAAATCAATATCGAACCCTTTGTTAACTAATACGTCTGTCAAGCACAAGTTCATCAAATATATACCACAATTATTATCAGGTTAGAATAGTCTATCGATAAGCACTGTGAGCCACGTAATATACGAAAGTTATTGTCACAATACTAAAATTCTGGATTAAAGTCGTGTTACATTACAAAATTAATAAATTTCGATGTGATATTCCTTAAGTTTTCACAGAACGTTTAAGTAATACTGAATTAAATTCTCTGTATTTCATGCATCTAAGGTATTATTGCATTCATAGCAGCTTGATACATTGTTTTAATTCCCGCAAATTTATAAACATAATCTTTCAATGTCAGTGTTACCAATTACATATATTGACAAACATCTGGATTCATAACACTTTGATACATTGCTTTAGTTCCTGTAAATATTTGAACACAATCTTCCCATGTCAATGTTACCGTTGGCATGCATTGACAAGCATATAAGGATGTATTAAATTTATATCAGCTTGATACACGTCTTAAGTTCCTGCTAATTAATAAACAGGATTTACTGTAAAATATTCACAGAGAATTCCATAATGTCTCATACACTTGCCGATATACAGCATAAAATCGAATATCAATAGACTGTATTACGACGAAACTAAGACATCTAAAATTGAAAAAACTATTATACGGAATTAGCTACTCTTTCTTTTTTACTGCATAATTTGATAATATTGGATTTGCAAACCTAATTATCAAGTCTTGCAAGAAAAGCTTTTGGCGTTTTTACCATTTAAGTGCATCTTAAAAACCAAACGTACGTTCTAACCAACCCAGCAGCTCCATTAGTTATTCACAACCTGTATTATAAAGTGTATATGATATTTTTTGCTTTGACAAATTAAACGTTATTTTTTACTCTAAGCAACAACATAAAATGTGATTCAATTTGTTATTAAACCAGCTTAGTTAAAAATTTGAACCTTAATTGCAACATTTAATTATTATTTGTATTATGTATGGGTTTTGTATTTGTATCTGGTTTTTTCTATGATACGCTCAATTCTGCATAGATATAAGATACTTATTAATCCTTAATTTCATTTTTCAGAGTGATAAATAAGTACTAAAGTTCTGGCGGTTTGACGGTCGAGTGACTAGCGTCTGTCATCTGGTACCACAGGTTTCGAGTTCTAGTTCAGGCGGTGCCATGGATGTTTGCGGTGGTTCGGAACCCAGTTTAAATAGTAGTTCCCTTTCTAATATGACTGTTTGGTGTAGTATTGATAACCCTATCCTGTAAAAAGAAAACATCTCTTGTTTCGGAATCTACCAGTAGGCAGATGGCCATGGTCCAACTTAGACTGTAGTACAAGGGACTTGGTCAGTAATGAAAATTCTATCCTTAAAAGATTGTTTCTGTGACAAATCATCGTATAATCGGACATGAGTGAGATGAATGATGTTTAAAAAAAACTAATAGACTTTCTAATCAATATAACTTTTATAAATAAAACATTTTTTTTAAGGATTGACTTGTTTGATTATATATTAATCTTAAATTAAAAATTAACAAAAAATAAATTAAAACTAATAAACATAATTGAAAATTTCCACAGATATTTAATACGTTGGAATTCAGAAGCAATTAAATATCTTATATCAATGCAGAATTGAACATCATACAAATTGAGGTCAATCTAAAATGTAATTAAACATGACGTAAGGAAACAAATACAATCATGAATTAGATGATATTTCTCATCCAAAAATAATTCCTACAAGTAATTAAACATAAAAAAAAAAAACCTTCGTAAATGCTAACAAAATAAAGCTCTTCCTTTTAACTGCGAATTTAATAACATTAAAGCAGCGAGATCACCTTTGATCTGAATTGAAACACGTCGTCATGGAAGAACTAATTCAAGAGAGCAATTGAACGTAATTTATTTTATTAGAACTTAATCACTGTCATTATCTTCCACAAAAGCGTGCGACTACTTATTTCGAACAGGGATACTCCGAATTCCTTTCTGTTCTTTTTTTCTTTACCATTTCCTTTTTCTCGAAACTTCGTCCCCGAACTTCCCCCGAAGGTTTATCAAGGTGTTAAAAATGCTTCCACTTGAATTAATCTGTTTTCGATGAAGTTCACTTTCTGGGGACATAAATTGGTGCAGAATGTATAAGTTGAAAGTTATTCTTTACATTCTCGTGTGTTGTGTATGGTGATATTTTGTGTTTCAGGAGAATGACAATTTAAATATATTTTTAAGAAGATATTTATGAAGAGATAACCATGACAGTATTTTTCAGAATTTGATGTTGAGTAGCACTATAAACAGTATAATTCGAAAGTTCACATACCAGTGAATTTAAACAGTTGTTCCCAATCTAATATGACTGTTTGGTGTAAGTTTGACAACCATATCCTGTAAAAAGAAAAGATATCTTGTTTCGGAATCTACCAGTAGGAAGATGGCCATGGTCCAATATGGACTTAGTAACGGGGACTTAGCTAGTAATGAAAATTCTAACGTTAAAAGATTGTTTTTGCGACAAATAATCGTTAAAAATCATCATATAATCGGACATGTGTGAGATGCGTGGTGTTTTAAAAAAACTAATTGGTTATCTAATCAATATATCTTTCCTAAAATAAACTATTTTTTAAGATTTAACTTGTTTGATTACTTTATTATATATTAAACTGAAATTAAAAATTTCCACAGATATTTAATAAGTTATAATTAAGAAGCAAATAAATATCTCGTATCAATGCAGAATTGAACGGATTACACCAATTATTGGCAATCTAAAATGTAAATAAACATACCTTAAAGAAATAAATGTAATGAGGAATTAGGTGATATTTCTCATCCAAAATCAATTCCTACAAGCAATTACATATATATAAAAATAGTCTTCTTAAGTCTTCTAACAAAATAAAGCTCTTCCTTTTAACTACGAATTTAATAACATTAAAGTTGCGAGATCACCTTTGATCTGAATTGAAACACGTCGTCAAGGAGGAACTAATTCAAGAGAGCAATTCAATGTAATTTATTTTATCCGAACTTAATCACCGTCATTATCTTCCACAAGAGCGTGCGACTACTTCTTATTTCAAACAGGAATACTCTGAATTCCTTTGTTCTTTTTTTCTTTACCATTTCCTTTTTCTCGAAACTTCGTCCCGGAACTTCCCCCGAAGGTTTATCAAAGTGTTAAAAATGCTTCCACTTCAACTAATCTGCTTTCGATGAACTTCTTTGTATGGGGACATACTATAAATTGGTGCAGAACATAGTAAGTTAAAAGTTATTCGTTACAGTCCCGTATTGTTTATGGAGTCTATTTTGTGTTGCAGGGTAATAATCATTTAAATATATTTTTAAGAAGATAATTATGAAGAGATGCTATCACACTAATTTTCTGAATTTGATGTCGAGTAGGACTATACACAGTACTATTCGAAAGTTGAAATACCCGTGAATTTAAACAGTTGTTCCCGATATTATATGACTGTTTGGTATAAGGTTGACAACCCTACTCTGTAAAAAGAAAACATATCTTGTTTCGGAATCTGCCAGCAGGCAGATGGCCATGGTCCAATATGGACTGTAGTACCAGGGACTGGGTTAATAATGAAAATTTCATGCTTAAAAGATGGTTTTTGTGACAAATCATGATTAAAATCATCGTATCACCGGACATGTGTTGATGCGTGATGTTTAGAAAAACTAATTGGCTTTGTAATCAATATATCTTTCATGCAATAAAGCATTTCTTAAGGATAGACTTGTTTGATTACTTTATTATATATTAAACTTAAATTAAAAATAAATTAAAACTAATAAACTTAAATAAAAATTTCCACAGTTATTTAATAGGTTGGAATGAAGGAGCAAATAAATATCTTCTATCAATGCAGAATTAAACAGATCATACAAATTGATGACAATCTAAAATGCAATTAAACATGACTTACGGAAATAACTACAATCATGAATTAGGTGATATTTCTCATCCAAAATCAATTCTTACAAGTAATTACATATATATAAAAAAAGTATCCTTAAATGCTAACAAAATACAGCTCTCCCTTTTAACTACGAATTTAATGATATTAAAGTTGCGAGATCACCTTTGATCTGAATTGAAACACGTCGTCACGGAGGAACTAATTCAAGAGAGCAATTGAACGTAATTTATTTTATCCGAACTTAATCACCGTCATTATCTTCCACAAAAGGCGTGCGACTACTTCTTATTTCGAACAGGGATACTCTTAATTCCTGTCTGTTCTTTTTTTCTTTACCATTTTTCTTTCTCTCGAAACTTCGTTCCGGAACTTCCCCCGAAGGTTTATCAAAGTGTTAAAAATGCTTCCACTTCAAATAATCTACTTTCGATGAACTTCTCTTTCAGGGGACATATAAATTGGTGTAGAACGTAGTAAGTTGAAAGTTATTCTTTACACTTTGTTTATGGACTCTATTTTGTGTTACTGGACAATAATCACTTAAGAAGATATTTATGATGAGATATCAATGACACTAATTTTCTGAATTTGATGTCGAGTAGGGTTATAAGAAGTATAACTCGAAAGTTGACATATCCGTGAATTTAAACAGTTGTTCCCGATCTAATATCATTGTTTGGTGCAAGGTTGACAACCCTATCCTGTAAATAAAAAAACCTCTCGTTTCGGAATCTACCAGTAGGCAGACGGCCATGTTCCAACAGGGACTGTAGTCCCCATGAGGTAGTAATAAAAATGCTATGCTTAAAAGATTGTTTTTGTGACAAATCAGCGTTAAAATCATCATATCACTGGACATGTATTGATGCATTATGCTTAAAAAATCCATTTGGCTTTGTAACCATTATAACTTCCATAAAATAAAACATTTTTTAAGAATAGACTTCTTTGATTACTTTATTATATAAACATAAATTAGAAATAAATTAAAACTAATAAACTAATACTTTTTATAAATTTAATTAAAACTAATAAATTTAAACTAAACAATTCCACAGATATTTAATAGGTTGGAAATAAGGATCAAATAAATATATTATTTCAATGCAGAATTAAACGGATAATCAAATTCATGGCAATCTAAAAATGTAACTAAACATGACGTAAGGGAATAAATACAATCAGGAATTAGATGATATTTCTTATCCAAAATAAATTCCTACAAAATAATTACATACATAAAAAAGCCTTCGTAAATGCCAACAAAATAAAGCTCTTCCTTTTAACTACGAATTTAATAATATTAAAGCAGCGAGATCACCTTTGATATGAATTGAAACACGTCGTCACGGAGGAACTAATTCAAGAGAGCAATTCAACGTAATTTATTTTATCCGAACTTAATCACCGTCATTATCTTCCACAAGAGCGTGCGACTACTTATTTCGAACAGGGATACTCCGAATTCCTTTCTGTTCTTTTTTCTTTACCATTTCCTTTTTCTCGAAACTTCGTCCAGGAACTTCCCCCGAAGGTTTATCAAAGTGTTAAAAATGCTTCCATTTGAACTAATCTGTTTTCGATGAACTTTTCTTTCTGGGGACATACTATAAATTGGTGCAGAACGTAAGTTGAAAGTTATTCTTTACACTCTCATGTTGTTTATGGATTCTGTTTTATGCTGCAGTACAATAATCGTTTAAATATATTTTTAAGAAGATATTTATGGAGAGGGAACCTAAAGTGGCTAACGCTCTGGCCCTCGGTACCATAGGTTTCGGGTTTGAGTCACGGTGGTATTAGGGATGTTTGTAGTGGTTCAGAATCCACTTTAAACCGTAGATCTCGGTCTAACATGATTATAGAGCGTTGCGTGGGTTGTATTACACAGCATTACTCTAAATGAATAACATCGGTGCAGCGCTTGCTTTAAGGCATCCAAGTCAACTATTTAAGTGTTTGCCAGCTGCATTAGAACTCCCGTGAATTTATTAACAAATTTATAATAAATGGAAACATCTACTTGTATTTATAGGTGGTATATAGTCCAGTTCATGTTCTATAAACTGAATCGTAGTAAAGAATCAAAAAGGTTAGCCATTGTTATTTTTAGATATATGAAATCGATACTATATTTAACACTTGGCCACTATTGCCCTAGTAAAACCTCTCAACACTGTCAAACTCTTGCAATTCCTGCACAACTTTCAAGTTATACGTATAAAATGCTAGATTCTAAATAATATTCTGATATTGAACTTATATAAGTGGACCAATGAAAAAAAATAATCAGTTGCAATACACACAGACACATTAACAGGGAACTGATTCTGAAAATCATATGGACATGAGAGTTAGATATGACCCACACATGAGAATTGTGTAAATTAAATATTCTGGTTCATAAAGGTAGCCTCATCTGCAAAAAGTGTATTTGCAGAGAAGTTAGAAGTCAGAAGAAGTTAGATGTACTCTGCGGCAAAAACCAATTATACCGATCCCATATTCTTGCATTAAAAAAAAAATCTTGTTTTATGTATTTTACCTTCTCTTATACTTGCATGTGAATTCCAGGACACTCTACAAACGATACGATAAAATGATTACATGATCACTAATGATTTTCAATACCGGGAGAATGATACATCGATTTTTTGGTACTACTACTATTCTAAGCTAAGTTTCAGTCAAACGAGTCATTTAGAGTACAAAGAAATACAAGAAAAAATAATTGTTTTAATAAAAATAACTATAACTCATATCTAAAAGAATATATTTAAGACGTTCTAGTTCATTGCATATATAATATCATTCAAAACATACAGTTAAAACTTCATTAATTCCCAAAGTGATTATAACATTTATGACTTATCTGTGCAGCAAAAAAGATGCAGTTTTTTTCAAATATTCAACTGATAGTTTTGAATGCATGAATTCAGCACTTTAATATGGGATTTATCAGCTGCATCTCGACTTATAATGACTCTAGAATCTGTTTTCGATAGTCAAAGTTATGATCTTTAAAATAAAACAAAATAAATTAGATCTTTTTCACGAAAATCCTGATTAATCGCTTATCTTAACTCATCATTAATTAATTCATCATTTCATTATTTGCCTCATTATTCCAGCATTTATATATCGGTAAGAAAACATATTATTTAGGGTTAACATAATAATATTATTATCATTATTATTATTATTATTATTATTATTAATACAGCGGTGAAAGTACTTTAATCAGCTTCTTTTATGGCCTGAAACCTATCTGATACAGAGTAGAGTTCATTAAAGTGCTACTTCAAATTCATGTTGTTATTCCCTCCATGTCGTTTCTAGCATTACTTTTACCATTCCATGTATCCACTCTAAGTTTCAGTTTATGTCTGCATCTAGACTTACTATCTCTGGGCAATGGAATAAGAGGCCATTCTGACCCTATGTACTTCAACATACTAGAGGATAGGAGGTTTCTGATTCGTGTTTATGGATCACGGCACTACAAGACAATCCTAAAAGAGCTATCTAGTCTGTAAACCAGTATGACCACTTTGTAATGAGTCCAGGAGTAAGAGATTTACTTGTTAATGGACATGTAAAGCTCTTATTGGAAAATATTTACCTTTTATTATTATTTCTATTATCTAAGGATATTAGTACTTGCAATTAATCGATAGTCCTCTCTATCTGGAGAATATCTGGCATATTATTGGCAGAGCACAAATAGTAAGTTAGTGCAAACATTTTAGCCATTTAATATTAATATACTAGAAAAAGACTTGAAACATAAATAGATGGTTATCAGCCAAGTAGACGGTAGGCAGGTTAGATAAGTACACTGTTCATTCTCGTCGAACCATCGATGCTTGAGGAAATGACTCTCCATAGATGAGTCTCACTCCTTCTGTTCTTACTGGAAATATCATGGTCATCAATTGATTGACGCAATGTACGTGGTTTTCTGAGAAAAAAATTCATCAGCTGAGTATTTCTTCCTTCTAACATTCCTTTTTCTTTTACTTTTGGATAGTGGAATGGTTACAATTGCATTTATTTGAGGTTTATTTTTTTTTATTGCATATATTTGAGGTTTTTTTTTTAACATTATAAAGTTCGAAGAAATGAACCATTCGGAGTGAAATTATAAAAAGAACTCAAAGCACTTTTTGTCCTTTAAAGGACATTTCGTTAAGAGAAAAATGTTGAGAGCCAACAAGTTTCATTGTAAAATTATGATTTCAATTAAATATCATGTCATTGTGATTTATACTGAATATTATGACTGAATGTTGATTTCAAATGAATATTACGTCTGAACTATGATTTTAACTGAATATTGTGTCTAAAAAACTATTTTTGCTACAATGCGATAAGATAACAGTCATAACACTTACAGTAATTTTCTTAATTTTTATGAAATTTTAATATGCTTTTAATGATATTATGTATGCATTGAACTGAAGGATTTAAAATTTATTATTTAAGAGATAGCTATCGATATTTTAAGTTAAAACCTTTTTTTCATGTATTTTTCTCTCAATGACTAGATGGACTATCACTCAGCAATAATTCAAATATTATAATTGTTTTAGCTCAATACATGCATAATGAAAACATGTTTACATGTATACATGTAAATGAGATATGTTTTACATATTCTTTTAAGCAAGATTATTTATGTAAAATAAAAAATAAATTTTTGCCATATTTTAACAATATTCATGTCTATACATTTTAATTTTCCTGTTTATCAACCTTTTATAAGCCAATTCAATAATAGCATCAATAAAAAAATCCATAAAACCTTAGCCCACATTCAGAGACGATATTTTGAAATATCTTAATCCTGAATAAAAGTCTACCTTTTACCAAATAATAATTGCAATATTAAAAAAGAGATACAATTAATAAAAAAACATTGAAACGAACCACTCTTTGGCTGCCGACACCCAATTTAATATCCTTCCCCAACTCGCCCGCTTCTCAATCGCCTCATCCGAGATTTATTAAATTATCGCAAATTGCCCTCCTGCGCGTATATCTCTGCAACTCATCAGCCTCCATTGTCTTCTGCAACGCAAACCCCGGTCTATTAAGTGGAAGGCACAGCAAAACCCTCGTTCGATTTAACTTGATCTCCAGGCTTCCCAAACCCTACCGAAAAGTAATTTACTTAAAGCACACGTTACTGGTTCTCATCATCAGTTGAGAAACGCGTATCGGGGAATGCTTGCTCAATTAATTTAATA
Organism: Caerostris darwini; assembly: GCA_021605075.1. NCBI lineage: Eukaryota > Metazoa > Arthropoda > Arachnida > Araneae > Araneidae > Caerostris > Caerostris darwini. Next base: position 310,999 of record BPLQ01003486.1, on the reverse strand, counting down.
CCAGCTCATCGCGATGCGTTCCATTTAAAAGAGATTAGGACAAAAGCCCAGAAATAATTTTAAAGGGATCGGCTTTGTCAAGCCCGCCAGCAGCATCACTGTCAATCGAAAAGGACGACGAGGAGTTTTAAAAAGACATTTAATGATAGTTCTCGACGTTTAAAGTTTAATTAAAATAAGGGAATAAACATGTGAAGATAGCACTGTCGTTTCTGCGGCAGTATAGGTGGATGCGAGTTGCTTAATGTAAGAAGCGTGTTCTCGAACTGTGAAGTATTTCATTTTGATTCGATTTGTACTCATTAATGCATGTAGTGGAAATTTTTATTGACTTTAATTTAATCCAATTTAATAAATTAAGGGTTTTTGACATCACCATACAGGATCTTCGTAAACTATTTTAAAATAAGATGGTTCATAACCATATTCAAAATGAAATTTAGGATCAAATCCCATTGTTAGTGTCAAAAATGCGCAACAAAGAAAAAATTCATGTAGTGGAAATTTTGACTTAAATTTTTGTGGTTTTTACGGCATCAATATTAAAAAGAATATACAGGTGTACCTGGCAGTAGGTGGATGCGGACTGCTTAATGTAAGAAGCGTGTTCTTCAACCGTGAATTTGATTCGATTTATACTCATAAATGTATGTAGTGGAAATTTTGATTGACTTTAATTTAATCCAATTTAATGAATTATGGGTTTTTTACATTACCATACAGGATCTTAGTAAACTGTTTTAAAATAAGATGGAATATAACTATATTTAAAATGAAATTTAGTACAGCATCCCATTGTGAGCGTCGAAAATGACCAACAAACAAAAAATTAATGCAGTATCAGGGAATGCTTGCTCAATTAATTTAATACCAGCTCATCGCGATGCGTTCCATTTAAAAGAGATTAGGACAAAAGCCCAGAAGCAGCGTCACTGTCAATCGAAAAGGACGACTAGGAGTTTTAAAAAGACATTTAATGATAGTTCTCGACGTTTAAAGTTTAATTAAAATAAGGGGATAAACATGTGAAGATCGCTTAGTGTCGTTTCTGCAGCAGTATAAGTGGAAGAGGGTTGCTTAATGTAAGAAGCGTGTTCTTCAACTGTGAAGTATTTAATTTTGAGTCGATTTATACTCATAAATGCATGTAGTGGAAATTTTGATTGACTTTAATTTAATCCAATTTAATAAATTAAGGATTTTTGACATCGCCATACAGAATCTGCTTTAAATTAAGATGGGTTATAACCATATTTAAAATGAAATTTTTGATAGCATGTAATTATGCGTATTAAAAATGCGTAACAAAAAAAAATTCATGCAGTCGGAATTTTGACTAACTTAAAGTTATATGATTTTTGCATCCAACAATAACTGCTTTATTAAAATAAGAACGCTTGTAGCAAATATTAAGTGACCTGTGGGTCAATTGGCTATCTTTCTGGCCTTTGGTACCGCAAGCTTCAAGTTCAAATCCTGGGAGTTGTACGGATGTTAGTGGCTCAGAATCCCCGTTAAACTGTAGGTCCCGGTCTAATTAGACTAAAGTGGGCAAAAAGTGACCGTAAAGCGACAAACCAAACCTATACCAATGATTAAATGGAAATTCAGGATCAACAAATAAAACAAATAACGTGCAACAAATAAAAATTCATACGGTATAATATTTGCAGTGGTAATTGTAATTGACTTAAATTTAATCCAATTTTATTAATTTGGAGGTTTTGGCTTCCATAATATTATAAAGAATCGAAATACAAGAAGTCAGACATAACTACTCACACTATTATTTCGCCATTTTTTAATTCACTTTCACTGTAAAATTATTCCAATAAATGACAAAATAAGTTTTTTGTGAATACTACTACATTTTTATTATCACTTATATAAGAATTTCCATGTATAAATACAAATCATGATTTGAAATGCGCAAAACAAATTACGCTAAATACCATCTAAATACAAAAAGTCAAACATAATCAATGTAAAGGATTTATAAATAAAATAATTCCAATAAATGGCAAAATACGTTTTTGTCAATATCATTATATTTTTATAAGACTTTTCATGTATAAATAAATACAAAAAAGGATTTGAAATATGTATAATATATTAAGACCTGAAAACATCAAAATACCATGAACAAGAAGTCAAATGTAATAATTACTACCATTTTTTTTTATTTTTGCCAGTGTAAATTAAAATTAAGAGAAAGCATCGCAATGCAAACCATAATTCACTGTAAACTTATTTACTTTCTATACTAGCTAAGCCTTGTAAATTAGATTACGAAGCCTGTTTTACGGAACTGTTTTCTTTTTTATTTATGAAAATTTATTCTCCTGATTAGAGCAAACTAACCTGTTTTAAAAAGCAAATGCTACTGCTAATGAATGCATATAACGATTTATTTTCCCGGAGTTATTATTCCTTTTTAAAGTCTCACATTCGTAATTAACTCGATTTGTCAAAAAGTCCCGTAATCTCCCCGACTATTAACTATGCAGTTCCAAAATGAAATGCAATAAATGAGTTTATGATAAAGCAGCCGAGTCAAGTTGAAATTAAGATTTATTTGGATATATTTGGCGGTATATTTATGAAAAATTATCAAAATGGGTTTTTTCTTTAAAAAAAAGGTAATATTTTAATTAAAGAAAGGAAACACAAAATGAGTCTTTTTAAGGTAAGAAATAATTAGATTTTGGTTATACGAAAGCTATTTTGCATGAAAAATAAAAATAATTTTTTCGTTAAAAATTTCAGCTAATAATTATTTGTGAATAAAATTAGAAAATATTTTAACATCTGGACAATTTTTCAAAATGTTTATTTAGTTAATAATTAAAAAAATATTTAGAGTTACATTATGTATACAATAAGTAATTTGAATTTAATGTTATTTCTGTTATGACTACATAGTATTTACAATTATATGACTTACTCATTTTTATGTACAAGAAATTGTCACATTTTGATCTTCTTTCGTCTACGGCATACACTATTTACAATTATATGATCTACTCAAGAATTATGTGCAATAAATCCCAGTTTGATATTCTTTCTGATGTTACTATTTACAATTATATGACCTATTTAAAAATTTTCATTAATTTACCAGCTTTTGAAAATAATGTTTCATATTATTTTATACTTTTTAATGCTCTGAAATAAATGGCAATCTGATTTAAAAAAATATTTTTATAAAAAAAAAATTAACAACACAAAAATATTTGAACAAAATGTATGTAAAGCTATAAAATAATTATTGGCAGTACTCATTCAATATTTCGTGAGCAATATACAAAAAATATTTTATTCTGTTGTTTCTATCAAGAAAAGAATTCAACCTCTTCTCTCTCTATATTTTAATGATATAATTTGTTCTTGTATGTTTTATTATTTGTTCACTTGAAATTTCTAAAAGTTTTATGATCAAAATCTCTTGCAATATCTTACGCTATGTTTAATTAATAATATATATGCAAAATAATTAATTTAACTCTTAATTATATATATATATATATACGAACATTTTTAATTATTCTTTTATATTCGTTATCTTTGTTTGTTTGGATCTTTTATATTTCATTCGAAAAATAATATGTTCAAAAATACAGAAGAATGTCTTTCAATTTTAAAATAATAAGTTATAATAGGTAAATAAGTTAAATTTAGTGGAAATAAATCAGTATCTTTCCTTGCATTACATTATTAAAATGATGAATTAAATAATAATAAATTAAAGAATTTTAGTAATTATAATTTAGAATCAAACATACAAATAACAAAAAATTAATCTTAGTGAATCATCAATTAATAACGAAAATATTTCTATTTTACTATAAAAAATGTAATGCATAAAAATTACCTTTAATTTCAAAAGGATACGGTTAAATTAATTATTTGACAAAAATAAATCATTATTTTCACGCCTATTATATTACCAAAATAGCAAATTTAATCATAAGAATAAATTCAAAAATATCAGATATATTTATTTAAAAAGAAACCAAAAACTAATTTTTACAGATTCATGTAAAATTGGGAAAACTTTTATAATTTACTTTAAATAAGAAAATTAAAATTCATAAAAATACCCGTCTAATTTCAAAAGGATATGATTTAAAAGCTAAATCGTTTTTTTAATTTATTTTCGTCAAACTATTAACTTTATCTCCACGTGTATTTTATCATTAAAATACTAAACTAAATCATAATAAATTCAACAATGTTCATATATATTTGAAATTAGAAGCAATCGAGTACTTACAAAAATATTTTCAGCATTCTGAATCAATAACAAAAATTCCTTTATAATCCAATTCAAATAAATCTCTCAAATAAAACGCATAAATATATTTTCTTGCATTTTGGCATCAAGCAAAGTGGAACTTATAAACTACTAGAGGACCCGGCCACGCGTTGCTGTGGCTTTCTTGTATTTCGTTCAATTATTAGATACTATAATTGGTATTGTTAAGTAAGTGATTGGTAAAGAATGATGAAAAGATCAAATTAAGCTTCAACGAATAGAAAATGTTTAATTTTTATTAATTTAATGAATGAGGTAGATAATGTTGATTTTTAAGACTGTTTTATAATTATTTTACCTAATTTAATTTTTAATAATCATTACTTTCATTTAACTAAGAACTAAGCGATGAACAATATTTCTTGTTAGTCTGTCTTTCGTCAAAATAAATAAATTCGATGGTTTTCGAACACGTGAGCATGTAACATACAGCTGCCCATGGGAGAAACACGGATTCTGAGGTTCGATTTTTTTGGTGGTCTTTTACTGAAATTGATAATTGAAAAAATACAATACAATTAAAATAAAATCGGGATATAATAAGAAAAGACTTAAAAAAAAAATTCACAATAAAATTCAAATGCAAACGATCGTTTAAGATACACGAACACCTTCGAAGAAATTTTTTTGTAATTTTTTATCTTTGTACATATTTTTGGATTGAATGTATCTAAAAACTAATGATTTCCCATAAAAAATTTCATTATTATTTTTTTTAATTTTTATAAGCTAAAATAAGGGTAGAAATGGCCAAAAATTGATACTGTTACAAAACCTGAAATCAAATCAATATTTTTTAAATTTCTGAGTTTGTACTAACATTTTACAGTGAATAGACCTCTGGTAAATTTATATCTTTATTATTTATTATTTTGTGCTAGTTTAAATGCTGTCGACACAAAATTCTTCCAAAATTTGCATGTAATTCCAAGTTTATAAATTAAAATAAAAAATATTTATGTAGCTATAATCATTTCCCTGTAAATATTTATGAAAAACATAAATACAAAGTTTTGTAGCATTTGGATCAAAATTACTTGTGTTATGGTGTTTCACATGAAAACAAAAAGCATAAAAATTCATTCTGAGAAAAAGCTAAAAACAACTTTTAATTAGATATATTACTTTTAAAAATGTTGTAAATAGATTAAAATGCCATTGAATTATCAAGTTCATAGTCTTATTTATTAAAAAATATAGTTTTATTTTTTCCTTAAAGCTGTAAATATTTTCTGAGCTTTGTTTTGAAAAAGTTAAAATTTGCTCGACAAAATGTTTTTTTACAACTTCCTGCTATTTGCAAAGGCTTTTTAAAATGAAATGACCTGAATTTAAAATATTTAGCCTTTTTGCAAGTGTTTTGATTAAATATATTCAAAACCTTTGAATTTCACATAAAAATATCAACTTTAACTATTTTTTATACAATTTATTCTTTAAAATATGGATAAACATTGCAAAAATGTGATATTGTTGCAAAACTTTATAATTCAAAAATAAATAAAACATGAATAGATTTTTCCTTTGCAAGTATTTTTATGCTGGGAATATCCTTTTGTAGGTAATATACTGTTTTCAAATTTATATCTCAATTATTTATACATTTTTGTATGCTTAAAGTTTGTCGACACAAACTTTTTTTTTACAAATTTACAGAAATTCTTAGTTTAAAAACTAAAATAAAAATAATTTATGAATTTAGGTTAATTTCCATGTTCTATTCCTTTCATACATTTAAAGAAAACTTTTACATGAAGTTTCAAAGCATTTAGAAAAGAAATATTTTTATTATGATGCTTTGAATGAATACAAAATGCATAAAAATTCAAATAAGAAATAATTAAAACCAACTTTTAAATGTAAATAAAAACAAATGTACATACATAAAAATGTTATTGAGCTTTAAATTCTCCTTTATTAATATAAACACTTATTTATTTGTTTTGTTTTCTTTAAATAACTTCCAACTTAAAAGTACCATTTATCAATTTTTCTTCGCCAATATTCAAATCACTCAAATTTATAACTCAAATTCTTTGTTTTCAAATAACAAAAGTTTTAAAATAAAATGTCCTTGATTTTCAACTTGCAACTATTATAATACCTTTTATAAAATTTTAATGTTATCATTATATCAAATAATTGCAGAGTTTACTTCATTTTCACACTTTTCAAAAAAATCCTTAAAATTCATCATCTTTCTTTAAAATTATATTGTCTATATTATATTATCTTGTAGATCACATTTTATTTTAGAATTCTTAATCAAATACAACACATGTTGACAAACTTTAAGCATAGAAAAGTTCAATGTTTTGATTCACAACTTTTCATTCCATATATTTTATTCCAATTCAAATTCAAACTTAGAAAATAAAAAAAATATTGATAATCAAATCAGGTAATACTTACATACATTTGATTTATTTCTCATAGAAATAATATAAATTTCATACAATATAATTTTCACAAAATTTAAAGTAGTAAATAAAACAATAATATTCAGAACATGTGAATTTTATGTTTATGTAGTACAGGCATCGAGACACGGCGCCATCTAACGTACCTTTTATTGTGGTATATCTTTCGTCTGTTGTGGAAACAAACTTTTTACTCCAACGATGAAATTAGTGCAAATAAGAATTCTGCAATTAATTATCGAAATAGCAATAAAATAGTCATTATATTATTCGAAAAATGAAGCTACGAATTCCTCTAATTGCAGTATTGCAACCCTAAATAAATTGGCGAAAATTCAGGGTTGCAATATTGGCGCCTTCCTCAATGGTAGATTTTAACCGATTTTGCAATTAAATACGAAAAAAATCTGTATAAAAACTATCCTATTTCTCAAGTTGGAACAAAACACACATTTAAAAAAAAAAAGTTAAAATCGGATGGTTAGTTTCGGAGTTCATCGCGAACAAACATCGTGACACGGGAATTATATATAATAGATTAAAAAATTCTTTCCATAGCAATATTTTAAATTTCTTAAAAAAAAAAAATGGCTAAACAGAAACTACGAGCCCAATATTTTTAAATGCTAAATCTCAAAAATCTGATATTTCTCGAACTGAATTTTATATATTTAAGTATTTTTTTTTATTGAACTAAAACGTTTAATACTTCAATAAACATTGAAAGAACATTAACATTAAAAGGAAGGAAGAAAAAAAATCGAATAAAATTTCGAAGCCAAACTTATCCGCTTGAAATGTAATGAATAAAATCGAAGTACACGGATCGCTCAAAATCCAATATGTGGAAGTCAAGAAGCTACGGTTAAAGTTAAGCAAAGAAGTATTTGCAGAATGCTTTACTTTTTCCCCCTCCTGCTATTTCTTATTTTTTACTTATTTTCCTTCCATTTAAAGCGAAGAACCCCATCTTTTTTAACTTCCCTGGAACATTCACCCATCCCCTTTCTCGACTAAAAGAGAAAAATTGGTAGACACTGAAAGCGATTTTATATCCTTTAAAGCTAAACCTAACTTTGTTTGATAACGCAATAGATTCCTTGATTACCTTTAACACGGAAATCTTTCCTGGTGTGCCTTTTCAGTTTTTATTTGTTTTTGGAACTTTTTTATTTTTAAAGTCTTGTGTCTGTCTTTTATTATTTATTTCTTTTAAGTCTTCGTTTGCTTTTATTTTACCAGACCGGGGGTGTAATCCGAACTAGATTTAGGCATTTACATTCACTGCGTCTCTGAAAAGAAGCTAAAAAGAATGAATGTTTAAATAGAACACAAAAAAAATCACGTTTTTCGTTTCATTCGACCCAGAAATGCGTGTTCTTTCTGCATCGATTTCGTTTTATTCGATATAGACCTTTTAAAGTGTGGGCTTAGAAAGAGAGAGATTTTGATACACGGAATGCTAATGCTCGCCTGGAGTAAGATCAGGTGCACTACAGTCCACGCTAAACGTGATGGGTTTAGAATGTGTGGATTTTGACTTTGTAAAGTAGCCATTTGTACTGATATGGTACCCATTATGTATGTAAATTAAGCTATTAAAATTACTTCCTAAAGTAAATAAGTATTAAAGCACATCATTTTAATTTTCTAGTTGGAATAAAATAATTCTCAACAAATTTTATGAATTTGATTAAACTGCAGACGATAGAGAATTCTGCAACTATATTATTTTATTGGCTATTCTGTTCAAAGTATTTCGTAGTAAAATCGACAAAAATATTTGATTTTAGATCAAACTAAATTGAAGATTTGGTTTGTCGCTCTGCGGTCATTTTTTGTCCACTTTAGGCTAATTAGACCGGGACCTACAGTTAAACATGGATTACGAACCATTCACAAACATCCATGTCACCGTCATAATTTAACCGGAAACATGTGGTACCAAAAGCCAGAGGGCTAGCCAATTGGCCATCAGGCCGCCTTAAATAAAGAAGTTTAAAAAACAAAACTTTAATATTCGGGAATCTATTGAATCCAATAACATCGCATTTATTTACAATTTTCTTCATTTACGAATCACACACAAAAAAATAAATATAAAATGTAAAATTATTTTCTGTCGAATCATTTCATTGAGTAAATATTTGAATTTGTAATTAATTTTTTCAATTAATTAAAAAATGCTTCTTATTGTTTACGAATGTTAGACATTTAAACGATAATAATATACAGCAAATTACATAACAATAGATATTGATAATGCATATTAATAGACATTTTGTATTTTTTAAGTAAAGAGTTCTGGATTAGATTACTTCATTGGCTATTCCGTTCAAAGTATTTCTAATTAAAATAGATTTGATTACTTTAACACGGAAATATTTCCTGCTGTGCCTTTTCAGTTTTTATTTGTGTCTGTCTTTTAATATTTATTTCTTTTTTCTTTTAACTCTCCGTTTACTTTTATTTTACCAGACCGGGGGTGTAATCCGAACTAGATTTAGGCATTTACATTCACTGCGTCTCTGAAAGGAATCTAAAAAGAATGAATATTTAAAGAGAACCGAAAAAAAATCACGTTTTTCGTTTCATTCGACCCAGAAATGTGTGTTCTTTCTGCATCGATTTCGTTTTATTCGATATAGACCTTTTAAAGTGTGGGCTTAGAGAGAGAGAGAGATTTTGATACACGGAATGCTAATGCTCGCCTGCAGTAAGGTCAGGTGCACTACAGTCCACGCTAAACGTGATGGGTTTAGAATGTGGGGATTTTTACTTTGTAAAGTAGCCGTTTGTATGATAGGGCACCCATACAAAGAAATAATGTATGCAAATTAAGCTATCGAAATTATTTCCTAACGTAAATACTTATTAACTCCCCCCCCCACACACACACATTTTGATTTTTTTAATGGAATAAAATAATTCTCAACAAATTTTGCGAATTTTGTTAAATTGCAAACGAATTATCTATACAGTGGATAATTCTGCGACTAGATTACTTCATTGGCTATTCTGTTCAAAGTATTTCCTAGTAAAATCCACAAAAAAGTCAGTTCATTAAAAGAAAACTAATCCAAAATAAACCCCTAAAAATGTTATATAGCTCTCTGATCCAAAATAAACTCTTAAGAATGTTATATAGCCCCTAATCCAAAATAAACCTTTAAAAAGCTTATACCGATCCTTATTCCAAAATAAACTTCTAAAGAGGTTATACTGACCCCATATACCAAAATAAACTCCTAAAAACGTTATATAGACCCCTAATCCAAAACCAATCCCTAAAAACGTTATTTCGACTCAGAATCCAAAATAGACCTCTGGAATTGTTATATCGACCTCTATTCCAAAATAAACTCCTTAAAATGTTATAACGACCCCTATTCCAAACTAAACACCTAAAAATGTTGTATCGTCACCTATTCCGAACTAAACACCTAAAAAATGCTGTATCAGCACCAATTCCAATCTAAACACCTAAAAAAATGTTGTATCGTCACCTATTCCGAACTGAACACCTAAAAATGCTGTATCGGCACCAATTCCAAACTAAACACCTAAAAAATGTTGTATCGTCACCTATTCCGAACTAAACACCTAAAAAATGCTGTATCAGCACCTATTCCAAACTAAACACCTAAAAAAATGTTGTATCGTCATCTATTCCGACCTAAACACCTAAAAAATGCTGTATCGGCACCAATTCCAAACTAAACACCTAAAAAATGTTGTATCGTCACCTATTCCGAACTAAACACCTAAAAAATGCTCTATCGGCACCTATTCCAAACTAAACACCTAAAAAATGCTCTATCGGCACCTATTCCAAACTAAACACCTAAAAAATGTTGTAACGTCACCTATTCCAAACTAAACACCTAAAAAATGCTGTATCGGCACCTATTCCAAACTAAACACCTATAAATGGTGTTGGCCCCCATTGAAATTAAACAGTTACTTTAACGAACTCTGTTCAATAAGAAATCTCAGAATTTCTTCAGATTTTAAATTCTCTACTTTCCTAAAAACATAAAATAATATCATTTTTTTACTTGTTTTTAGTTATAAATTCAATTAAATGTATATAAAAATTAAAAGTTAAAATTTTTCTCAAAAAATATAACTTTATAAAAATTTTGTGTTTGATTAGTCAATATGTACATGCATAAAAATCTTCCCTAAACTTTTATTAATAAAATACTCATTTCAATACTTTTTTCCACTAATTTGTAATTTTTTCCCCCAGTATAATAAATTTGAAACGCTTTTAAATTATTATAATGATTTTCACACAATTCAAAAAAAAAATTTGTACAGGAAATCATTAAATATTTTTCTTATTTAAAATTTAAGTCCACAATTTGTGGAATATGCGTGGAATATTATAATTACACGTTACAAAAAATAATATTTGGCAAACAGATTAATTTACAAATGAAGATTTTTTACTTTATAGAATATTCATGTAACGCTAGAGTTACTTCAAATGCTAAATAGTTTCGATAAGATGTAAAGAATGCGGATAGTTGAAGTAGATTAATTTAATTAAAGTATCAATATCCTTTGATGTTTGTTATGAATAGTTGATACATCAAAGAAATGTAAATCAAGCAATTTTCTATTCAAATTGCTAAGAAAACATGACTGCAATTTCTCTTTGACGGGAATTCTGTTTCTGTGAAATAAGTATTTGCTTTATGTATAATGAAATCATATTTTTGGCCATTGATTCACTCTTATACGCACAGAAGTGTTAATGCCCTCTATGTTAATATTTATATATTTTTAGAGCATAAAGAGATAGAGAAACGTTTGATATTATGTATATATCTAGATTTTAGAAAATTTTGAATTAAAAACTAACTGCAAATCTTGCTTTTGTTGCAACTTTATTTCTTTAAATATTAATTTTCTTAATTAGCACAGAAAAAAAAACCTTTTAAATTAATAAACTAAATCAATAACAAAAATAAACCACTTACATATAAATCTAATTTTTGTAATTTGCTGTGAATTATTTGAAATAAAATATACATAAACAAATTAAATTTTTGTAAATAGCTGTGTATTATTTGAAATATGTATATGTATATGTATAAAAATTGTAATAAGAATTTAAAATTTATAATTTTTAATTTAAATTTAATATAAAGTTTATTTTTGCTAATTTCTTGTTTTTCTTTCATTTTTTTAATTTCTTTATATATATATATACATACATATATATATATATATATATATATATATATATATATATACGTATATATAAATATATATACACTCATGTTTGTGAAAATTGCAACGCCATGAAGGAATCGTCATAATTGAATGAAATTTAATACACAGTTGAATGGCAGTGGTACAAATGAATGATTAAATGTTCAAAGCAAACAAACAATAACATGAGATCGGAATCAGTATTTTGTGTAGCCACTACGCACCGCAATAAGTGCTGCTACACGACGTGGCATGGAGTCTAACAAATTTTGAATGTCTGCCTGAGGAAGAGCATTCCATATTGTTTGTATGCGCACCCAAAGTTCATCTGCAGAAGCAACAGGACGAGGATCACGAGCGAGACGCCGACCAACGAAATCCCACACATGTTCAATCGGCGACATATCCGGGGAATACGCAGGCCAAGGAAGAAGCTGTACCTGCCGCGTTGCAAAGAAGGATTGAATAGTCCTAGCGATATGAGGGCGGGCGTTGTCTTGTTGAAATACAGCGCCTGGCAAAGACGCATCACTGTGCTGCTGTTACGCTGCACACGAGCGGCTACTGCACGATAAGACAATCCAGCTTCACGAAGGCCTATGATTCTCTCCCGTTCAAACTCTGTAAGCTGTTCAAATCTCGCTCTCTTTCGTCGAAGAGGCATAAGTAACGATTGCGCTAACGTTTATCACTAGCAGATAACCATCGATAACCATACACGCCTCGCTACAGCCGTCTATTTATTCGGATCCACTCGCCGTTCAGAGGGCGCTGGTCAGCATACGCATGCGCTACGGATTTGAAATTCTAATCATTTGCATATCATGCGCTAATTTGCATTTCCTGAAAATTTCAGCTCCCTCGCATAAGTCCTTCATGTTGTTGCAATTTTCACAAACATGAGTTTATATATATATACATATAATATATATATATATATATATATATATATATATATATATATATGCAAATTAATTTTTGTGATTTTCTGTGAATTATTTGATATATATGAATTTTGTTTTTGTTAGCTGAAATAATTTTTTTATATATGAATGTAATGTTCCTTTATTTGTTATGAAATATTTAAAACTGAACGCTTCTGTTTTTAAACTCTCTCTATATATATTTCTCAAAGTTTGTATGCTTGTTGTTCGCTTAAGTACATTAATTATTTTCATCCAAATTTCGCCAAATTTGGCAGGGATACAACCGATAAAAAAGTCTAGATCAAATGAAAAAAAAATTCGAAATGGAATATTTTTCGTTAAAAAATTCAACGCCAATATGGCTAATTTGTCATGGGTTTTATTATTTTCTTTTATTGAAGTGCTTATCTACCACCACAAAGTATCACACGTGACTTATAGAAGTGTGTAATAAAAAAATCAATGGCAAAATAATAAAAACATAAAATAAATGGTAAAATTAAAAGGACACGTGTCATTACAAAAATAAATAAATAAAATAAAAGACAGATAACGAAAAGATTTAAGAAATATAAAAAAAAAAAGAATTAAGAAATTTACAAAGTGTTGTAGAAGGAAGCTGATTATTAACTTGTTGACAAAATTTGGTGACCATTTGACTTTTTGGGAGTGCTAGTTTTTTCTTTAAACTTCTTCTAGGATGCTTAAGCTTTCAGCAGATAAAATTGAATTGATCGATATTCTGTACACCACCTGCAATGCAGTTAGAAAGATCAGTTCTGTTTGCTTAAATCTGTTTAAAAAGGTGTCAACTAAGTGATTTTGATTCATTAAAATTGAGCGATTCATAGTTATTAAGATTCAGTGATTCTGAAACCAGGGAAAAACAAATGAACGCTAAGCGTTTGCGAATAGAGAGCAAGTACTTCTTCGTGATAGAGTTATTGGATGATTCTATGAATAATGAATTCCATAGATCTTTGGTCTTGTCTATGATTGCATTTTTAAAATAAAACTTTGGGATAATATCATTAATTTTAATGAGCTATTTGATGGCTTCTTTTGCAAGTCAGCCAGCTCTTTAATTGTCAAATACTCATGTATAACCACGAACAAATGGAAAACAAAATGCGGTTGATGTTTTTTCAGTGATAATAGTAAGAATACTTTTAATATTAGTGATAATATTATTGTACGATGCTATATTTTTCATATATCCTAAAGAAGAGTGCGAATCCATGCAAATTCCACATTTTGAATAGGAACCCTTTTGTTCATTCATCCGATGAGTCTAAAGCACGTTTAATTTATAACTGCTCAACAATAAACAAGGTATATTGCTGAATATTCCTGTATGACCACTAACAAATGACAGCATAACATTTCTAAAAAGTGCAAAGAACTTATTTAGTTATTAAATATTTATCGCATTTCAAAAGATTCACATATTGGTCATTTATAATTTAGAAAAAAAAAACCTCGGAATTTTGATCCATATTTTAATACGTTACAAATAATGTGAAGAGTAAGAATTTTGAAAATATAAATATTAATATTCTGGTCATTTCTTTATGTTAATCTTGTCAAAATAGTAGATTTAAAATAAGAAACTAAGATATTAGAGTGTTTAACTTTGAATTTATTATAAATATACAGATAGACATAACCACAAATATTTTGCTTTATGCATACTAATAACTTTAATTGTTTTATTAAAATGTTTATGCATGATTTTTTTTTTACTTATTGATTTTTTTTTTTTTTATTATTGAACTATTTTGCTATGTAAGATGGTTTTTTTTTATCACTGCATCAATTCATCTCCACAAAAAAAATGATGTCTTGAGGATATCTCCCTAGCCTTGGCATTAGTATCTTAAATACACCCCTGTCAAAATCCTTATTATCCTTGTCAAAATAGTAGATTTAAAATAATAAACTGAAATATTACAATGTTATAACTTTGAATTTTTAACAAATATAAGCCATACCCACGCATATTTTGCTTTATACATATTAATAAATTTAATTGTTTTATTAAAATTTTTATGCATGATTTTTTTATTTTTAATATAATTCTATTTATTAAACTAGTCTGTTACATAAGATGCTTTTTTTATCATTCGATCAATATTTATTCCAAAAATAAGAATGCCCCCCTCTTACGCCCCCCCCCCAAAAAATCTAATAAATAATCTAAGTATCTTAAATAAATTCTTGTCAAAATCCTTGCTATCATTGTCAAAATAGTAGATTTAAAAAAATAAATTGAAACTTTAAAGTGTTATAACTTTGAATTTATAATAGATAAACAGACATAACCACACATATTTTGCTTTATAACGATTTAATGATTAATAAATTTAATTGTTTTATTAAAAATTTTATGCATGATTTTTTTTAAAGATAACTCTTTTATTTATTAAAGTATTCTATTATATAAAATAATTTTTTTTTATCATTGGCTCAATATTTCTACCAAAAATAAAACGACCCACCCCACCCCTCTTACCCCCAAGAAATGTCCTGAGGATATATCCTTAGGCATGGCATTAGTTTCTTAACCAATGATTATAAAATCCACATATACTTTACCTCCCTCAGCCTCACAGATGAGAGTCACATTCGACCCTTCGTCCACTGGTCCGATGGTTTCTTCAATCCTCTGTCCACTCTCGTCCATTATGTTAACCTCCCGGGGTGGAACTGCAAGAAAGAAAAAAAGAAAAAGAACATCAGCAACATCCAACCCATCTTCTACATCCACTCGTCTACATCGACAAATCGCTCTAGACGTCACGCTCAACTACTGCAAAAGAAATGGGTTTTAAATCTATTGGAATGTTGGACTCGTCTTGAACAATTTGCGAATGGAAATGCGATCTCCGGGCATTGAAAGAATCGAAGAATCTTGAACAGATCTTCTTTTTTTTTCTTTCTTTTTATTCTTCTTCTACTTTTTTCTCTTATTTTATTACTGCAGATACAAAATTGCTTATTTTATCTAGAACTACGAAAGGAAGTTGCGATTCATGAAGTCCGTGAGGTATACATGGGAAGGGGGAAAAATTTCTTATGCATTCTTGTAACCAATTCCGAAAGAGATCTGTCTATCTGGAAATATTTTTGTGTATACGAAAGAGATGGGGGCGCGTTTACAAAATCTCGAATGTGGAAGCTCTCGACGTGCTCGGTTGTTTTGTATGCGTGAAGATTATTGTAAAGGAAAGTATTCTTATATATAGCCATTCCGTTTTATAATTGAGGAAGATTTCAGAAGTCTAAAATGTTTTCTAAATAATGTTTTATAATTTATTTTAGCTTCACATGGGACCGATTTGAAATTTAGCATATTCAGCAGCAACATTGTACAATCAAATATTTGACATTCAGTATATATTGCAGTATATCTTTAAATATTTGACAATTAGCATATTAAGCAACGACATTATACCATAAAACATTTGACATTTAGTATATTAGGCAACGACATTATACCATCAAATATTTGACATTCATCATATTCTGCAACATACCATTAAACATTTGACATCCAGAATATTCAGCACCAGCATTATACGATAAAATAGTTAATATTCAGCATATTCTGCAGTATACTATTAAATATTTGACATTATATAAATATATATTTAGTGTCCCATTAAACATTTGATATTATTCAAATAAATATTTAGTATACCACTAAACATTTGGCCCCCCAAATATTAAACATCCAGTAGCAGCATTATAACATTAAACAATTGACATTCTCTGTATTCAGTAGTAGCATTACTATATACCATCAAACAATTGTCATTCAGTGTATTCATTAGTAACATTATACCATCAAATACTTGACAAATCAGTAGTAATTGCACACCATTAAACATATTCTGTCAGAATATCATTAAGAGTTTGACATTCACAGAAGCATATCATTGAATATGTAACATTCAATATATTCTGCTGTAACTACCTAACATTAAGCAATTGGCATTTATCTCACTGTGTCAATTTTATCAATTTTTATTAACCTGCTTTTAAAATATTTGTATTCTTAGCGTTGTTATAAGTTTTAAGCAAATTTTAAATAGTATCAAAAATTTAAAAAAAAATTAGAAATGTAGCTTTGTTGATGCACTGTAATATTGTCAATAGTTTCATAGTTGATCTGGGTATGTAGTTTTTATATGTAATGTTTTCCATTTGAAATAATTCTTAAGCTATTTTATTGGAAGTAACACACCGCACGACACATATACACACACATACAAAGTACGGCATGCATTAAATTTAATCAATCTGTATTAAGTACTCTATTTGCTCAAGAGAATAGAATAACAATATTTTTGTGCTGATAAAAGTATTGATGGATGCAGAGATTAAGTTAACGATATTAAATAAAATTCTAAAGTCTAGAATATTAATATATCTAATACAGTACAAAATTTGGGGATATTTCCTTTATCGGTAGTAAGTTCCGAACCTACTGATCTATGAGCTATGATAGGGTGGGGATATATGTTTAGAAAGATGGGAGATGTTGATGCCCTCCAGAGAGGCGCTTCATATGAGTGAAAGTTGGAAAATTTCCCACCAAAAAATCCCAATCGATACAAGTCGATATGATAACCGTCGGATCTGCTCATGTCTCAAAATAGTAAATTCAAGGAACTCCACCAACTAGAATTGCAATTTGCCGCAGTTAACAATTTAGCACAATTAACACCAAGCAATGAGTAGGAAAGAAGAAATTTATTTCATAAGAAAATAGAAAAAACAGACTAAATGCAAATAATTAAAAACTATTAAAAAATATGTGACTCTAATTTCGACAAATCTAATTTTAAATGCTTTACTCACAGACATTCAGCTGTGAGAAATAATATCAAGTAATATAATTATTTAGGGGACAGGGCTGGCAACCCTACCCCAGTAAAAATAAAACATCTTCTGTATCGAAATCTGCCAGTAAGCAGACAGCCTTGGTCCACCATGGGTCTATTGCACCAAAGAAGAAGAATATAATTATTATGAATCATCAAGTAATTATAACGTTAATAAATCTTAATTGGCTGGGGATTTCAGGAAATATCATCTGAATATGATTAAAAACATATCCATCTTTCTAGATCTAAAATATTTAATCGCCTTAATTTGCTTTTCAAAATAGATTTGGTTCAAAAGTTCTGGATCAAATTTAGAATGTTTACAACCGCTTTTATTATTAAATGATAGAATATCTTTATTTTGGATTTTTCAGACATTTTTAATTCGAAAATAATGGACCACCTTTAATTTACACTTCAACTACATCTAATTTTAAAATTATCGAAGAATTATGATTACATTTACAAAATTTCGAGAATTTCAAAAGGCAACACCTACTTTTGTTATTGGAATGTGATCTCCATAGTGAAAAAACATAAATAGCGTTGGACGGTACCTGTAGCACGAAAATTACCGGCGCTTGTTAGACTATGAAGAATTAAAATTAGTGAAATCAAACATTCATGACGCAGAAGTAACAGAAGGCAAAACATTTTAATGTGTTTCACAAATTTTCCACCTGTCCTCCCTCATACACAGTGATACTTTACATGCGACAGATGGTTGATATCATTGAAGAACGCACCATGGTAAGCGGAATCTGTTGATGATGGCCTCTTTCAATTCAGATGCATTTTATGGACTAAATACATATATTTTAGATACTTTCATCAAACTGTTGTGTAAGAAATGTTTGACAGAACACCATAAGTGGAGGAGCGCCATCTGCCATCTGTAGGATATCTGTAGATCCTCTTGCTGTTACAAATTAGGAATTAATAAATCAAAAGTTTTAGGTAGCGAGCACTTGCTATCAAACTTTCTTGTTGACTTTCGGCAGTAATCTCTTGAAGACAGTAAGGACCGAAGATGAAGATGGTTGTTATACAGCAATACAAGAATTATTACTAGAAAGGAATAATGAAGAATTATTACAAGAAATCTAGCTGTAGTTGGTTGTCACTAGCTTGCAACATCTGGGCACGCTGGAATTGATACGGACGGGTATGGAAAACACAGCGTAGAAACTTACGTACAGTAGACTTCGTCAACTGCAACTGTTCTTTTCGAGGGATATTCAGTAAGCTGGGTTGTGACCCAAAGGAACTGTGTGAAATGACACGTTATTAGAAAAGAAAGTCGTGTTCTGGGGAGATCCATAGTTGTTTCCTCCTTTCTTTTTAGATTGTTTAGCGCCGCGATTTTCGGGCTGCAGGTATCGTTCCAACGTTATTTATGGTTTTTTTAGTATGCGGAAAATTCCAATAAAAAAGTAGGCATTGTCATTTGAAATTAAACTGTAACTATTAGAGTTTAACTGTTTTCATATGATTCTTGAGTGCACAGCTCAAAATATCTTAAACCAAAATTTTGTTCGGTTTCTGTGTATAATTTGATTCCTTGGGGCAGTATAATACGAGGGCCGTTATGATACCTAGGGGAAGTATAATAATTTACTTTATGATACCTAAAATATATCAGATATTTTTTTACTATCCACTTGTATATTACTATTTATTTACGTCATTTACTTGTACAGCAATATTTTAAAAGATATACATTCATATTTTAAGGAAAATATATTGACTATGGAATCATTCAATTCACAATTTTTTACAAGAATATATATATATATATATATATATATGTGTGTGTGTGAGTGTGCGTGTGTGTTTGTGCGTGTTAAAATCATATAAACACCATTTTATGTAATACAACACTTTCATTCTAAATTATATACATTTTTCTTTAACATTTTTAAACATAATAGCTGTTTGGTAACATTGCGATTTGTGTATGTATAGAAAATTCGATTTCAATAATTTTGGATAAACTGTTGCTTTAAAACCGATTTAAGAGTGCGAATAAAAGTGTCGTAACAAATCTGATTGCTGGGTGGAAGCCAAGTGTCAGGCAATAAGACTTTCTAGCACACTAGGGTATTTTTCATCTGGGAATAATATTGACAGTATGTAATAGTACAGTTCTCTCTCTAAAGCGCTTTTCATACTAAGAATTCAGGTGTCAGCTAGAGACAGAACAAGTGTATTTGTATGGAAATTGTTTCATATATTGAGATCCTCGCGTTACTTTCGTTTATAATACGAGCAAGTATATCTGCAAAGTATATATATGACAACAATTATACTACGAACAAGGTACCTGTAAGTAGAGGAGAAAGGGATATTTTTCGAGAAGAATTTTAGGAATAATTGTGTAAAATAAGATCTCATACATAAAAAAAAATCAGAAGTCTATCACCTCAGGAGGACTGATTATAAATTTAATACTTAACACATTTTCTCAGTCATCAGACTACACTTGCCGTCAACGAATTCAAACACATAATCTCTCGTAGATGTACATGTTGCCATTGGTTTCTTTAAAGTCGGTGGGTATCGTGTTCCTTCTTCGTATGCTGTGAACAACCCGTAGATGGGCATCATGAAAAAGACTTTGCCTTCCTGTAAGACTGTTATGTGTATAAATCTTGCATTTGCATGTCATGTGGATTGGTTTGATTTGTCTATCTACAATCCTTTTTTAACACTTTGGGCTAATTAGACCTGAACCTACAATTTAATCTGGATTCCAAACCACTAACAAACATCAGATATCTATGACAAACCCAGGATACAAAATTGAAGGTGGTACCAAAGGCCAAAATGCTAGTAAATTGATATGGAAGAAAACTCAAAAAACCCCATCAGAAGTAAGACAGTTTTCACATATGATTTCCCAATCTCCATCGAATTTCCATGTTTCTAAAGTCTCAAATTGATCAAAATTGTGTAAATTTCCTTCTTTTTTAAATTAGGTAGTACTAATATTTTTTATATATATAATTTTTAAAGTATACATTCATTTTCAAAAATCTGATAATTCTTTATGATTAGTGAACATTGGAATTATTTCTTGTAAAATTATGAATAAAAAATCCATAGTAAAAAGAGTTTCGAGTAGTACAATTTAAAAATTATTAAACAGCCCACAAATTTGCGCATTGATGTTAAAAGTTTTAAAACAGGCCACACATTTGAGCATTGATGATAAAAGTATTAACCATCCATGTAGCCACTTCACAAATTATTATTTCTTCACAAGTCCTGTACGTGTCACGAACAAGCGATGGCATTCACTTCCGTAAATAGAAGTACGGTCCCTCCAATCGCAAAAGTTCCTTCATGACTTCTTGTCATGCTGCGAACAAGACATTATCTTTAATGCCCTTGATATCATTATCCGTAGGAAAGAAATACTAAAAGTGATTACAGCTCCATCTAGCTTCATATTCTATCCACTCCCGACTTGTTCTCTCTACAAAGGGACGAAGATTGTCTTTCTTTCTTCGCATGGGAGCAAAATGGGTAACTGCTTTGACTGCTGCCTCTCTTCCTCTTGATAGAAGGATGGCACTGGAATTTAGACAGAGAGAGCGAAGGGGCCATGCGATGGGACCCATACATTTTTAATACTTTAAGATGGCCTTGGATATCGTTGCATCGATATTTTAATGGAAGCACATATGGAGAAGTTGTTAACGTTTTTTCTTTCGTGTATAAAAATATGGAAAAGAGACAATGTTTTTTTTTTACTATAACATTGTCTCTCTTTTTTAGAAACATCATAAATAACTCCCATTGTCCATTTTTGTTAGGGTATTTTTTTAGAATAAATAAACTAGTAAAATATTGTTTATGTTCATATATTTGATGAGTTGCATTTTATAATAGACGAGTTTATATTATGTAGTTATAATGATCAACTATATTCTGTATAAGAAAGGGGTCTGATAGAGTTCTTTCTGAAGTTAATGTTTGTTAAAATTTAATTATTTCAATAGATTTATCAGAATAAAGAAAATAAACAAAAAAAAAAAGTATTTATATTTCTATATTATTGTTTATTATACAATCAAACTTGTTTTGTGTTGAGGATAGGAATTGCATAAATAATATGCTGAAACTTCATAAGTAGCTATAAAATATATTGTATACAACATATTTAGAAATATGTGGTAAATAGGGCCCGCATAAAAATGTCTCATGTAGAAATTATGTAAATCTAAATCTTACGATGTAGGTAGAAATGGGTTTTCAAAACAGGAAAAAAGTTGAATTGACACACCGGAACATTTTTTTATGTGTTATTTGCGTATGTAGATTCCAAAATGTGTTTTAAAAACTATTCATCGTGGTGAAGTACACGGATTTTATTGTGTAGAACTGGTTCAAGATCGTCACTTGAAGATGTTGCCTATCATTTCATAACATTCGTAGTAATGTGATGATATATTAGGATAGGCAATATGTGGGATTATTTTTAATTTCCATGTTGTTTTGACAGACATCTGTTGTTTTTTAAATTACATATTTCAATTAACTTGTATTCATAAATTTTATTTGATGAAATTTTTTATATACTGCACAAAAAAAAATTCCACATGGAAATCACACACACACACAAAATCTCACCAAAACAACAGTTTGAAAACGGGTTAGAGTGTAACAACAGGTTTTAAATATAATCAACTGAAGTTACTATTTAATTTAGAGGATATATCAGGATACGTGTTTAATTCGTATACTTGAAGTTAGAAATTAACTCAAAAGTTTAATACGACATAGTATTATAATCGATTAAGTCTGACCATAAAAATTAAAATTAGTATGATTTCATGCTGGGATTTATTTCTTCTGTTTTTTTTCTCTAGATTATTAGTAAAATTGATAAAAGTTGAATTTCAGACAAAACATTCATACTAATTAACCTATTTAGTGATATCACTGTATAGAGAAACCTTGCTGAAATGATCGCTAAACAAAGAAAACCAATTTATGATTAAAATTCTTCTTTCGCCCAGACCTTGTCCCCTCAAGTAAAAGAATATTTTGTATTAGTTATCCTGTATTATACCAGAGGGTTAATTTCTCCGAACTGTAAAATGCTAAAAAAATCAAATATATGAAAATTTACAATATAAATGTATATGTATGTTGTGGAGGTGTCTAAATATTGTAGCCACTTCGTTGTCCAAGAGCACAAAACGAAAAGAAATGAAAGTAGAAACCGACTGTCAGATTCTAATTTTCTCTGCATACATTGCATCTAGGCATTAGCCTCTCCAGTAAGAAGCAAAAGGTTTAGAATTCTGGTTAGGAAGCTATTCTTTGAATATGAGTCGTCGACTGCTTTAGGTCCAGAACAGCATATAACTCTTGCGTTTCATAAAGATCACTGAATTTCACTGAATGGTTATTTAGGTCAGATTTGTCGCTCTACTGTGATTTTGTGCCCACTTTAGGCTAATTAGACCGGGACCTATAGTTTAACGTCGATTCCGAACCCCTAACAAATATCCACGCCACGGCCAGGATACGAACATCACTGAATGGAGTAATAAACTAAAAGGCATATTTGTGCAATTCAAATACAATACATTTAATGTTCTAATTTATGTCCAGACTTTAAAGCCAGTGGTATGAGTGACGCATGCAAAGATTGTTGTCAGCAATATGGACAAAATCACAACGTATAAAAATCTGTTGGATGGAAATGGGAAAGTGGAAGACCAGTTTTCTCCAATCTGGATGGAATTTGTAAACCATAAAAGATAGATTCTCTTTAATCTTGATGGAACTGACGCATAAAATAGGAGTTTCTTCAATCTGTAGAGAACTCGGGACGCATAAAAAACAAATGTTACTGTAAACCGTGTTTACCCTCAATGGAACTCGCGATACATGAAAGACCAACTGTCTCCAAAGTGAATAGATGCATAAAATTACTGGTTACCTCCAATCTGTACGAAACGTCTGACGCATAAAAAAACAAGTTGTCTCCAAATTGAGCAGAATTCCCGACGCATAAAAACCTGTTGGATGAAAGTAGTGTAGCATAAAAAAAAACAGTTTTCTCCAATCTAGAAGGAATTCCCAAACCATAAAAGACAGGTTGTCTTCAATCTTTACGGGACTGGCGCATAAGAAAGTGGTTTCTCAAATCGTGTAACTCGCGACACATAAAAAATAATCCGTATTCATCCTGACTGATACTTGCGACAGTGCCAATCTGGATAGACACAAAAAAGACTAGTTGTCTCCAATCGGTACTGAATTTACGACACATAAAAAACAAGTTGTCTGTGTGTAAATTGAACAGAACTAACAATAGAAACGACGCATAAAAACCTGTGGGACGGAATTGGTGCAGTATAAAAAGCCTGTTTTCTCTAATCTGGATGGAATTCGTAAACCATAAAAGATAGATTCTCTTTAATCCTGATGGAACTGACACATAAAAAAGGGGGTTCTCCAATCTGTGTGAAACTAGCGACACATAAAATACAAACTGCGTTTCGCGACACATAAAAGACAAGTTTCCTCCAGCTTGGATATAAGCATGAAAAGACTGATTGCCTCCAATCTATGCGGAACTTGCAATAAATTCATAGAAAAAAAATTGTCTGCAAATTGAACAGATTTCAAACGAATTAAAAATTGTTGCTTTCAATCAGAATGGAACTGGCGTGGCATTTTTCCTCGCTTTTGGGTAAGTCTTTGCTGCTTTTCTGCTGCTAAGTCTTAAGTCTTTTCTGCTGAGATCTGTTCTTTATCCCCTTTCAAAATATTTCAATCTATCTTATGACGCCACACTGCAGACTCACAGAGTGAGATAATTGAATATATGTTTTTCGAAGTCAAACAGATACTCGCGTAGACAGATATACACCTCTCTAATTTGCTCTCGATCTGCTCTAAATGTAAATAATAGAGATTAGTTAGAAGCGCTGATAATAAGAACCATTTTAACAGATAGATGAAATAGATAAAATTTCAGTAGATATTGAGAAGATATCTCGTACATGTCTATAAAATATTAATGAATTTCTAATATTGTATATCGCAATAGTGATGTTTCGATTGATATATGGATGGTGAAAATGTAAACTTTTAAGACTTATAAAAACAGTCTCTATTTATTTTGACATTGAAACTATTGGAGCATATAGTAATAATAAAAGTATAATATTTTATCAAATATTTTTGATATTTTGCGTTTTAGAATAATTCAGATAACATATTTATGGTACACGATATATACATGTATGAGGGAATGAAATATCATCTATGTATAATAAAGAATTTATTTAAATAACAATAGAGACAATTTGAGCAATACATCATTAAAACTTTTTTTTAGCCAACGGCCGTACCATGCTGAATATACCGGTTCTCGTTAGATCACCGAAGTCAAGCATCATTGGCCGCGGCCAGTACTTGGGTGGGTGGCCACCTGGGAACACCACGTGCCGTTGGCATTCACAAATTTGGGACTTGAATGGCCGAGTGTCTAGCGCTCTGGTGCTCGGTGCCACAGGTTTCGGGTTCGCATCCCTTCGGTGCCATGGATGTTTGCAGTGGTTCGGAATCCACTTTAAGCCGTAGGTCCCGGTCTCCCATGACTGTAAGAGCGTCACGGAGCCAAAGTCAGACTTCTACCTACGGGTGCTCCATCACAACAGAAGCTATTCCTCCTTTGCATGAGCTGCTTCCTTCCCCTTCATTCATGAGTACGTATGGGCTCGGGGGTTTGGCCAGCCAAGTGGGATAAGAAACAACAACAACAACAAAAACTTTTTTGAAATATTATAAAAGTACAGCTGAGATATTTTTAATTAATGAATTTGATTTTGTGTCCAACATAACATATGTATCTCATCATTCCATTTATGTAAATTCAATAGATAATATTGGCTAGATAATAAGCCATTGTCAATAAATATTGTTGTATTAATAGTATTGTATATGATGTATATAAGTAGAAAGCATTAATCATATTTAATGAAGAAATAATTTTGAAAGACAGAATATAATATATTTTTCTTAATTCCTAGTATTATACAAATCTCCTCAATAGCTTAATGAAATTGTTTATAATATTATAACATATCAAGAATGATGAGTCCAAATATTGGATTCAATGTCATTGTCATCAACATAATAGAAATTGCATATTGTAAAGAACAGGATGTGCAACTGGATCATAATTGGATGTGGTTGAGGTTGAAATACTTGAGACACAGATTGGAGAACACATAGCTTTATTTACACACGCACCAACACCACTCACATACAATATTTAACAAATTTAAAGGCATATAGTTACAGATTCGAGGAAGGATTTCACATTTAAGCCGAAAACTTGATACTCAGGTAAGCGCGGGATGAACGAATATTTCCTCTCTGGATGAGAGACTATAAGTCCAATTTATACGCAGTGTTGCTTTAAAATATATCCTCTTGAGGTGACAGACTGTAAACTAAACGTTTTTCATATGGAGAGCAGTTGCATAGTACTTCCTTCCGGATGAGAGTCTCGAGGCCTACTAACCATTTCTCCTGAACGCCACAGGGGGCGCTCCCTCAGCGCGTAGGTTTGATTTAATTTGTTGCTCTACGGTCCTCTTGTGCACACGAGGGGTAAACAGACCGGAACCTACCTCAGTGCGTACGAGGAAGCACGGTTACAATATTTTATTTTCTAATTATGTTGAACAACTAGTACGCATTTACATATTATTTTATTGACCACTGTGTATTAATTTATATTCTCATGAATCTGTTAATATTAAACCATATAATGCACATGTATGTCAGAAGGAGATATTATTCATAATATTTTTTTCTTTAAAAGACAGACGAAAACTCTTTCTCTTGTTGTTGTTGTTGTCGTATCCTTCATGGAAGGAGGGAAGATGGGTGCAGCTTCTATTCTGATGCAGCACCCGTAGGTAGAAGTGGGACTTCTGCACCGTGACGCTCTTACAGTCATATGAGACCGGTATACGCTTTAAAGTGGATTCCGAACAACTACAAACCTCCATGGCACCACCGGGACTCGAACCAGAAACCTTTGGCATCGAGCGCCAGAGCGCTAGCTCCTCGACCATTCAGGCCCCACCCTTTCTTTTCCTTTGTACTTATATACTTGACAAGTAAGTATACGACTCAGTATAAGAACAAGTGTGCATATATATATATATATATATACATAGGACTCATTTTATGTGAATTACATATATTATGTGAATTACATATAGTACTTCACAACTTAGTTATTGAAATTGTTTGAAACATTGTAACGCATCAATTAAGTCGCCTCAAAACATTGAATTTGATGGTCTTCGTGACCAACATACGAATTAAGCACTTGATTTTCCATTTATGTGGAACCAATACGTCTATAACCGTCTGGATGCAATTCCCACTGCACAGCTTAGTCTCCCCTTCCAGGAAGTTCAACTCGTCGCTGCAACCAAACTAATTGAACATCGGGGTATTATTCTATAATTACGACGCTGTATTATCCCTGCAATTGCTGCGCATTGTCCCGTGGTTACTTGGCACATAATGATTTGTGTAGTCCCTCAAATGGAATAACGCTCGACACTTACGGAAACAAACTTAAGACTTGCTGTAAATGATATGAGCAAATTTATGTAACGTTTTGTGCATCTTACAGTACGTATGTTTCACCAATACCGTGGGGTATTTTAAAAAAAAAAACGTTTTATTATGTTGTTAACTAGGAGGAAATTAAATATACCAATTAATTTTTTCATTTCTAATCATTTCCTTTGAATCTCAAAAGCATACAGATATATGTATATATATATATATATATATATATATCTACACGCACACAAACACATATACACACATATATATATATATATATATATGTATGTATGTATACACACAATTCAGTGTAGTATTTTTACAGAAAGTTTAGTTATTATTTTGTTAACTAAGAATTACAGAAAGAATTACTAAAATAATTTTTTCTTTTATATATATATATATATATATATATATTCGATCCTCAACCTACTTTATATATAAAAAACTAAAAAGTTTAAATGCAATTAATTATAAATACCTCTGTCATCACTATTTTTATCTGAATAAAAAAAATAGTTCCTTTTTTAAATATTGCCTATATTCATAGCTAATTCAAATGTAAATAAATTTAAAAAATAATAAATTAATAAATAATTAATTTAATAAATTTTAAATATAAATAAATAAATATTACCGTTTATGAGATCAATATTTTCATTTGGATCAAGTACAAATTTGGTTACATTAAACCCTTAGTTAACAAGGTTATATTAAATCTTTTAGTTAACAAGCTAATGAAAACTTGTAATGTCCTGGATTGTTATATATATATTGGAATAACTGGATATATATATATATATATATATATATGTATATATCCATAATATATATATTTCTTCATCATTGAAATATCAGATGTTTTCTTTTTACAGGGTAAGGTCATCAGCCTTACTCCCACCGTTCTACAGTCACATAAAACAGAAACTTCTGTTCAAAGTGGATTCCGAACCATTACAAACATCCATGGCATCGCTGGGACTCGAACCTGAAACATGTGTCACCAGCTATCAGGTACTATATATATATCCTCTTGATTTAAATGAAATTACTCGAGATGAAGAAATTACTTAGTATACTTAAATGCATTTTAACTTTGCAGTTTTAGCTTTTTTATCTCAGTGTTTCTGTAGATCAGGGTTCCAAGCATTCAGATTAAATATTTTAAAAGGAGTTTCTACTCATGTGCAGGGGTCCATTTGTTTTCTCTTTGCATGTGATAATGAAGAAAAAGAAGAAAAAAAATTTTGCAATCTTTGTATCTGAAAAAATCAAAGGAATTTTCTCCTATTGTAGATCCCAGACATATTGTTACACTTTCCATTGAATCTATTCCTTTTACAAAGCAAAGAATACAAAGCATATAAATTCTTTACTATTTTTTTTCAGTCTGGCAAAAATTTCACAGTAATGCCGCCTAAAAATGATAATCTTTTTTATTATTGTTGTTATTACTTTAACCATTGTTCAATATAAAACAAAAATATATTACAAAGAATATTTTTTGTAGAGTAATTTATATTAATAAATACATATCTCTAATTTTTTCCCAATACTTTTTCCTGCTTTTTTTAAATAATATTAAGGATTAAAGTTTCATGACACATTATCATTCAGTTTCTTAAAACCACTTAAATAAAATATATAACATACAGTTTGGATTTCTCTTTTTTAAATATAAATCGAAATAGACTTGAAATATTTTAAGAACACTATTTTACTTAATGTTTTGTTGAACACTCCTTGCATTGATTGTAGCTTGATGGCTAATTGGCTAGGGCTCTAACCGTTGGTTCCACAGGTTCGAATCCTGACCATGGTATGGATGTTTGTGTGTGGCTTGGAATCCACTTTAGTACGTCCCGGTCTAATTAGCTCAAACCGAGCAAAGAATTACCGTAGATCGACAAACCAAATCTCGTATAGATTTTGAAAAGAAAATTTTATAACACATTTATGTTCATTTTTTGTTTTTGTTTTTGGCAATAATTAAAATAAATAGTTTTTTAGAGTAGCTTAAATAAATTAAGAAATTATCAGGAATAATTTAATTTTTAACCATAATTCAAATTAGGACATGTGCATTTTATAAGAATTATCTAAATTTGCTTATTTGAATAATTATAAATAAATTTTTTAAAATCATAATATTTTTGCATATACAAATTTCGGTTATTTTTATCCCAAAAATAATTTTTTTCAATACGTAAAGCCTTTTGAAACCAATTATTAAAATATAGAATGCCATATTTAAAAAAATATTTATTATCAAAAACTACTTTAAAGATAAGTTACAATAATCATCTTAAAATGCATTTCCAGCAAAACATTTACTAACGGTTTTTAAATAAATATAACAAAGGTCAATTCCTTACACTTCACAGAATGTTCTTTGCTGCAATTCTATCCCTTCAGAAACATTTCCCGAAAAAAGCAACCTTAATTGGTACCAGATTACAATCTCCAAACCGATCAGTAAAAATAATACACGTTTAACAAACCAAAATCTGCCGGAATGGTAAAATAAAATCACATGATGCGTGCTTATCAACTAATGGGTTTAAAATTTCACGAAATAAATAAAAATGGATGGTGCCCAGCATTGAAAACACAAATTTGAAATTGGATAAGAACGCTCAAAAGCACATCTTTAACTAGATCGCATGATACACAGTTAAAGTTCGTTTTCTTGCTCTAGTGAAGCTGATAGGATTTTTCTGGAGGTAACCGAATCTTTTGCAATGGTCTATCTCCTTTGCCTTCCAGAAAAGAAGGCAATTCTTTCCCTTCAGGCCACGCCACTGCTAATGAGCATGAATATTCAAATAGGAACGAATGCTGAAACCTTCCGCCGAAACAATTTAGATAAGAAAAACTTTCTGTTACTTGCAGGGTTAAGAGGTTTTACTTCCACCTACAGCCGGCGAAACAAATAATTGGCAGGGAGGAAGTAAAAAGGAGAAAGATTCAATCAACAGAATGGTCCTTAGGAAACAAAGCTTTCGAGTCGTCGTACAGGTAATAAATTTTGTGATAGGGGAAAAAAGATTTCATAGAGAAGGGTTTGAATGTTGTTGTGGAAAAAGATTGCTTTCAGGAGAAGAAGGTAATAATAGTGAAAAGTTTGTGAGATCTTCCAAAAAAGAGATATGTTCTGATTTATAGATGGGAGCAGCTATGCCTATGGTACTTTTATTGCTGCTATGAACATAGGCTTGAGGTTATTTTCTATTTAAAGGTTAATATTTATATAATTCAGTTGTTATTGAAACCATATTTCTTCATTCCAATTTGCTACGAACACCACCACCATTTTTCGAACTAAACGAAACAAATTGCTGTATACAGAGTTATGTCCTTATAGACCACACAGTTTGGATTTAATCTTCGCTTGTCCGACTACGAACTGGGCCTTCTCTGGTTCGAGGCCTGTATGTCGGCCGAGTAGTTAGCGCTTCTGGAACTCGGTACCACAGGTTTCGAGTTCGAGTCCGGCGGTGCCATGAATGTTTGTAGAGTTCGGAGTTCGTATTAAACTGTAGATCCCGGTCTAATTAGCCCAAAGTGTGCAAAAAATGATCGTGTTTATTTCAAAAAAGAATTAAAAAAATAACGCATTTCTGTTCAATTTTTTTATTTTTGTTTTTAGCAATAATTAAATTAAAATTAAATGCTTAAATAAATTAAAAAGCTATCATGAATAGTTTAATTTTTATACATAAATCAAAATAGGATATAACATTTTAAGAAAACAAACTACTTTTATTTTTATTTTAATAACTTTAAATACATTTTTAAAAATCATAATATATTTCCACATACAAATATCAATTTTTTTTTTCCTAAAATAATTTTTTTCAATACATAAAGCTTTCGAAACCAATTATTAAAATATAGAAAACCATATCTGAAATATTTTAATATCAAAAACTTCTTTAAAAATAAGTTACAATAATCGTCTTAAAATGTATTTCCAGTAATACATTTACTAACAGTTTTTAAATAAATATAACAAAGGTCAATTCCTTACACTTCACAAAAAGTTCTTTACTGAAATTCAATCTCTTCACAAACATTTTCCGAAAAAAGCAACCTTAATTGGTACCAGATTACAATCTCCAAACCGATCAGTAAAAATAATACACATTTAACAAACCAAAATCTGCCTGGAATGGTAAAATAAAATCACATGATGCGTGCTTATCAACTAATTGGTTTAAAATTTCACGAAATAAATAAAAATGGATGGTGCCTAACATTGAAAACACAAATTTCAAATTGGATATAAGAACGCTCAAAAGCACATCTTTAACTGGATTACATGATACCCAGTTAAAGTTCGTTTTCTTGCTCCAGTGAAGCTGATAAGATTTTTCTGGAGGTAACCGAATCTCTTGCAATGGTCTATCTCCTTTGCCTTCCCTAAAAGAAGGCAATTCTTTCCCTTCAGGCCACACCACTGCTAATGAGCATGAATATTCAAATAGGAACGAATGCTGAAACCTTCCGCCGAAACAGTTTAGATAAGAAAAACTTTCTGTTTCCGGCATGGTTAAGAGGTTTTACTTCTTCTACCTACGGCCGGCGAAACAAATAATTGGCATGGAGGAAGTAAAAAGGAGAAAGATTCAATCAACAGAATGGTCCTTAGGAAACAAAGCTGCTTCGAGTCGTACAGGTAATAAATTTTCTGATAGGGGAAAAAGATTTCATAGAGAAGTTTTCGAATCTTGCAGTGGAAGAAGATTGCTTTCAGGTGAAGAAGGTAATAATAGTGAAAAGTTTGTAAGATCTTCTAAAAAACGATGTATGTCAATTATTATTTATGGATGGGTGGAGGTATACCTTTGGTATTTTTGATGTTGCAATACTTATTGACTTGAGGTTATTGGCTATTTAAAGGTAGTATTTATATAATTCCGCTGCTATAGAAACCATATTTTGTTATTCCAATATCCTACGAGCACCACCACCATTTTTCGAACTAAACGAAAGAAATTCTGGTATATAGAGTTATGTCCTTATAGAACATACAGTTTGGATTTAACTTCGCTTGTCCGACTACGAACTCGGCTCCTCTGGTTCGGGATGGCCTGATGGCCGAGTAGTTAGCCTTCGGGAACTTGGTACCACAGTTTTCGTGTTCGAGTCCCAGCGGTGCCAATAATGTTTATAGTAGTTCGAAATCCACGTTAAATTGTTGGTCCCGGTATAATTAACCCAAAGTGTGCAAAAAATTATCATAGAGTGTCAAACCAAACATCGTAATGATCTCAAAAAGAAAATTACCTAAAACATTTCTGTTCAATTTTTTTTTTTGTTTTTGGTTTTTAGCAAGATTTAAATTATAAATAAATGCTTAAATAAATTAAAAAATTCAGATGAATAGTTTAATTTTTATACATAAATCAAAATACGACATGTGCATTTTATAAAAACTAACTAATTTTATTTTTAGTTTAATAATTATAAATAAATTTTTAGAAATCATAATATATTTACACACATAAATTTAATATATTTTTATGGTAAAAATACATTTTTTAATATATTAATACTTTCGAAATCAATTTTTAAAACATAGAATGCCATATCTGAAACTTATTTTTACCAAAAACTAATTTAAAGATAACTTACAATAATCGTCTTAAAATGTATTTTCAGTAATACATTTACTAACGGTTTTTAAATAAATATAACGAAGGTCAATTCCTTACACTTCACAGAAAGCTCTTTACTGTAATTCAATCCCTCCACAAACATTTTCAGAAAAAAGCAACCCTAATTGGTACCAGATTACAATCTGCAAACCGATCGGTAAAAATAATACACATTTAACAAACCAAAATCTGCCTGTATGGTAAAATAAAATCACATGATGCATGCTTATCAACTAATTGGTTAAAAATTTCACGAAATAAATAAAAAGGAATGGTGCCTAGCATTGAAAACACAAATTTTAAATTGGATAAGAACGATCAAAAGCACATCTTTAACTAGATCACATGATACACAGTTAAAGTTCATTTTCTTGCTCCAGTGAAGCTGATAAGATTTTTCTGGAGGTAACCGAATCTTTTGCAATGGTCTATCTCCTTTGCCTTCCCTAAAAGAAGGCAATTCTTTCCCTTCAGGCCACGCCACTTCTAATAAGCATGAATATTCGAATAGAAATGATTGCTGAAACCTTCCGCCGAAACAATTTAGATAAGAAAAACTTTCTGTTTCTTGCATGGTTAAGAGGTTTTACTTCCACGTACAGCCGGCGAAACATATAATTGGCAGGGAGGAAGTAAAAAGGAGGAAGATTCAATCAACAGAATGGTGCTTATTAAACAAAGCTTTCGAGTCGTCGTACAGGTAATAAATTTTCTGATAGGGGATAGGATATCATAAAGAGGTGTTTGAATGTTGTAGAGGGAAAAGATTGCTTTCAGGTGAAGAGGTAATACAAGTGGAAATTTGTGAGATCTTACTAAAAATAGATATGGTCAGTTCTTCTTATTTATGGATGGATGGAGCTATACCTATGATAATTTTACGGTTGCTATGCACATTGAGTTGACGTTATTGGCTATTTAAGGGTTAATATTTATATAATCCAGAGTTACCCAGGGTAAGATGCTATTGAAAGCATATTTGATCATCAAATTTTCTGCGATCCCCCTCACCATTTTTCGAACTAAACAAAACAAATTCTAGTATACAGAGTTATAGACCACGCAGTTTTAATTTAACTTTGCTTCTCCAGCTATGAACTGGGCTCCTCTGATTCGTGGCGCCTTGATGACAGAGTAGCGCTCTGGAACACGGTACCTCAGATTACGAGATCGAGACCCGACGGTGCCAGGAAGGTTTGTAGTGGTTCGGAATCCCTGTTAAACTGTATATCCCGGTATAATTAACCCAAAGTGTGCAAAAAAATGACCGTAGAGCGACAAACAAAATCTCGTATTTATTTCAAAAAGAAAATTACATATCACATTTCTGTTCAATTTTTTTTTGTTTTGTTTTTAGCAATAATTAATTTAAAATTAAATGCTTAAATAAATTAAAAAAAAATTATCTAGAATTGTTTTCTTTTATACGTAAATCAAAATAGGGCATGCATATTTCATAAAAACAAATTAATTATTTTTATTTTAATAATTATAAATACATTTTAAAAAATTATTATATATATCCACATACAAAACTCAATTAGTATTTCCTCAAAAATTTTTTTTTCAATACATAAACCTTTTGAAACCAATTATTAAAATATAGTATGCCACATCTGAAAATCTTCTTATCAAACTTATTGTAACTTATCTATAAACTCCTTTATAGAAGAGTTACAATAATCATCTTAAAATGTATTTCCAGTAACATTTACTAGCAGTTTTTAAATAAATATAACAAAGGTCAATTTCTTACACTCCATAGAAAGTTCTTTACTGCAATTCAATCCCTTCACAAACATTTCCGAAAAAAGCAACCCTAATTGGTACCAGATTACAATCTCCAAACCGATCAGTAAAAATAATACTCATTTAACAAACCAAAATCTGCCGGAATGGTAAAATAAAATCACATGATGCGTGCTTATCAACTAATTGGTTTAAAATTTCACGAAATAAATAAAAATGGATGGTGCCCAGCATTGAAAACACAAATTTGAAATTGGATAAGAACGCTCAAAAGCACATCATTAACTAGATCGCATGATACACAGTTAAAGTTCGTTTTCTTGCTCCAGTGAAGCTGATAAGATTCTTCTGGAGGTAACCGAATCTTTTGCAATGGTCTGTCTCCTTTGCCTTCCTTAAAAGAAGGCAATTCTTTCCATTCAGGCCACGCCACTGCTAATGAGCATGAATATTCAAATAGGAACGAATGCTGAAACCTTCCGCCGAAACAATTTAGATAAGAAACACTTTCTGTTTCTTGCATGGTTAAGAGGATTTACTTCCACCTACGGCGGGCGAAACAAATAATTGGCAGGGAGGAAGTAAAAAGGAGAAAGATTCAATCAACAGAATGGCCCTTAGGAAACAAAGCTTTCGAGTCGTACAGGTAATACATTTTCTGATAGGGGAAAAGATTTCATAGATAAGTGAATGTTGTAGCTGGAAAAGATTGTTTTCAGAAGAGGTAATAATAGTGAAACGTTTGTGAGATCTTTCAGAAAAAAGATATGTGTGAGTTCTTATTTATGGATGAATGGAGCTATACCTATGGTAATTTTGTTGTGGCTATGCACAACGTCTTGAGAGTATTGGCTATTTAAGGACTTAAGGCTTAATATTTATATAATTCAGCTTTTCCCAGCGAAAGCTGCTATTGAAATCATATTTGACTATCCAAATTACTTACGACCATCATAACCACGATCCTTTTTTTTTTAACTAAATGAAACAAATTATGGCTTGCAGATTTATGTCCGTATAGACCATTCAGTTTTGATTTATCTTCGCTTTTCCGACTAAGAATTGAGCTCTTCAGGTTCGGATTCCAACTCATTTTCGTTTGGCTTTTTTTATGTTAACGAAATGTGTCCTATTTTTGATAAACATTTGGGTTTTTCTATGAAATATGTTTTATGACGTGGTAACAGTCCAATAAATTCGTCATGCACATATAACAAGTGTGGATAAGAAGAACACAATTGGAACAAAGGACACAACACACTCGATAGAATTAGGGTGGAACACAACTCGATGGAAATCACGGAAACACGGGCAATGTGTCCCTCATCAACATTCAGATTGTCTGAGTTTTATCTCTTTCAAGGTCCCCCCCTCCCAATTACAAACAAAGGCAAATTACTTACCCTTTAAATATCTTGTTAAGACCTGTTCTTATCGCTCGCTTATGTGGTTGTTTGCTGTTCACCTATATGTGTAGCAAGAGATCTGTCTATGTCAATACAAGACTTGACATATTTCATAATTCCTTACTGTTTCACAAAGGAGTTTCTATACATCCTTAAATAAACCCTATTCCTAATCGTTAGCTAGTTGTTATAATTAATGAGACTGCAAGAGGTACCATCTTGTTGTTTAATCGTTAAATTACATTTTACAATTTTTTGCAATATCTGAGTGATATATCGCGTGGCTTTCAGATTATGTGAGCTGATTTCGCAGCCTGAAAACTCTCAGACCTATATACATTATGTGAATATTATTATTATGTGGGGACACAATGTGTCTGAAGCTGCTGCATAAGTAGCGTTCTAGTGACGAACGACCTGATGCCTAAGAGCTCAGCATTGAATAAAATTACAATAATTGTTTACAATTTTCTTGTGTTAAAGTTATGAGAATGTCATGGGATATATTAGTATTGTAACCGTGCTTCCTCCTACACACTGGCAAGAGTGCCTCCACGCGAACCCTTGAAGTTCAGGAGAAATGATCAGTCGCCCTCGAGACCCTCATCCGAGGAGAAATATGGAGCGATCTGCGCTCCCCCTGACAAACGTTTAGTTTATATTATCTATTCCCGAGAGAAAATATAATTAGTGCATCCCGGATCATTAGTTGGCCAACTGTGTCTTACCCGGGGAGGAAGTATATTTCGTGCACCCTGCGTGTAGCTGAATTTCGGAGTTTCAACTCAGAAGTGGAGTCCTTTCCCGAATATATAATTATATGTCTTTAAATGTGTTAAATATTGTATGTGTGTGGTGTTTGTGCTTGTGTCAATAAAGCTGTGAATTCTCAAACCTGTGTCTCATGTAGCTCAATCCAATCACACCAAGTCATAATCGAGTTGCCCAACCAGCACACTACAGTATAAAATTATTTCATTGAGTATATCACAATAAATTATTTTCGAAATAGTTTAGATGCTAGAATTTAAATTATTTTAAAGAATTTAAAAAATATCTTAATAACTCCATATTTGAAAGATAATTTTTTGCACGTCTTTTTAAATTCGCTGCAACATGGCCAGAAATTAGACCATTACTTCTAATAGCAGATTTAATAAATGATGTTACCAGTAGTGAAAAGTTAATGAAGCTTCAGCTATGTGGTGTATGTGTTTGCATTTTACATAAACCCGTCACATTTGAAGACACTAATATATTAACAAACTGCATGGAATGTCATTAACAGTATTCATTTCATTAATATTGCAGAAAGACCGAAATTAATGTTAAATTAACATTCATTAATGGTTTTTCTCTTGTGTCTCAACAATCAATCTCATTAATGTAATTTCAATATTCCACCCACTTTTAATTTATCATTAGAATATCTTTATTTAAGTGATATTTGAACATGATTGTAAATTCTTAAAAGATACTACAAATATTTGAAACTCTGGATTTTACTAGTTCTAGAATACACCTTTTTTTTGTATAGTTGGTATTGACTTTGCAAAAAAATCCGTTTGTATTTTTCTAAGCAGTATATAAGAAATACACTAAATTAAATCCTAGAATTTCCGAAAGAATATTTTATTCTACACGTACTTATTTATGTATATGCATCCAATTTGGAAAGAGGCTATCATAAATTTATTATTTAATGCTGATATATAATTTGCATTTAAATATAATTGAAATTTTTTTACTTATTTCTCAAATTGCTCAATTGATTAACAATATTAGAAAGATATTCTGGTGTATTTTAATTTCCCAGCATGTGTATCAAACAGCGTAAGTGAAATAAAAATGGTTATATTTTACATCAAATTATCATTATAAACAAACACAGCGTCAATTTTAAAAAAAAGAAACTAATATATTATATTTCAATTGTAAATGTCTTTTAATATAACTTTCTAAGTAGAACCAAGTTGTACTATTATCGGGTTCACACTTCAAAAGTATTATAACCAGCCACAGTCCTATTATAATAGTCATGAAAGTTCCGTCCACGACAGTCATATCTACCGTTTTTCTTCGTAAAAGTTTTTCTGGCAAAGTAGATCGCCATGTCTCTCTCCAATAGATCACACTTAGAATCTATTGGACAGGTGCATTTGGTAGAGCATATAGAGAGTGTGTACGAAGAAATTTATAGGGTCGGATAATAGGTTGTAAAACAATGAGTGTAGGAGATCGCAACACATTATTTTTTTATATGTTGGCTATATGTATGATTCTTTTGGCTATATGTAAATGTATTCCATGAAGAAAACCTTCAATTCTACTGAAATTTAATACAATTTCAAGTTTAAAAAACCTGGTAAATTTATAGATGGCTATAAGAACACTAATATAGATATTTATAGAATTTCATTTTTTCACTATAACGACTTAAAACTCTGGTTTAATTCAACTGAAAAAAGAGATAATCTCGGGATTTTTAATATATATATATATGACCAGTATCCCTAACAATTAATCGATCCATCCATTTCCGCCTTCAAACCGGATGTTGATCTTTCCACACAATTAGTGGTCTAACTATATATGTTTTTAATTATTAAAAAGTTATCAATGAATTCTTCGGTGAATCATGAGAAATTTATTTGCCTAATGATTTTTTTTTAAGAATATTAAACTTTAAGAAAATGAAAATATAAAGTACTTTCATAGAAAAAAAAATATTAGAAACTTTCAGATAAAATAAAAATTTGTCAAGGACATAGTTTTTATTTTATAAGGAATAAAATACAAAGATGACACATACACACAGGCATACTAATAACAATTTATCATTCAATTTTTCAATCTGTGAGGAAAATAATTCATCTTATTATTGTGTTATCCACACTCTCCCAGACTCCAGTCTACTGTTACACAGTTAAGTATGTTAAATCTATCCTATTATGTGAGCACATTCATTCTTTTCTGTCAAAGAAACGATAACATTTCGTGTTTGGCAGAATTTGAAAAATGGTATGCAGTGATCGACGATCCTAAAAAGACGATATAAAACTGCTTTAAGGAATTTCCTACTTTTTTGCTTGGTAGTTTTCTTATAAATGCATGCGTTATTCAGATCTGTAGACATTTATTTAAAAAATAATGGAAGATGTACTGTGCAAATCACTGCAGATGTCTTTATAAAAAAGCATTAATTTTGTTGAATAATCTTCCGAGTTAAAGCAAAATTTTTAATCTTTAAATTCTTTAATCGTGTAAAGTCCTTGATAAATTCCAGGGGTAAGCTCATTTTTTTATTTTTTTTATTTCTAGTGATATATGATGTAATCAGATGAGGTTCATGTTTTTTGTTAATAACTTTTTAAAAAATTTACCTGGTGTTCATATAAATTTACCGGTTAGGATATATATAAATATTTTATTTAATATTTAATTTTGGTATTAAATTTTAGAAATATTTTTAATTCTCCGACTAAATTTCTACATTTATCTAGATAAAAATTCAATAAAATCACAAATAATGTACTGACTTCAGTATTAAAATGATACTGTAGTATTAAAATATTTTTGTATTAAAATGCTACTGACTTTAGTACTAAATACTACAAAATAGTGATAAGATTAAATGGTACACTATGTAAAAATTGAAAAACAACAACAAAACAAAAAAAACAATCAAAATAAATTAGAATTCGCTGAAAATTAAAGTTTCTAATGTTATGTTGAATGGCAATCACTTGGACTCGGGGTCATTCAGCAACAGCAATGGAGAAAATTTAGTTAAAACTAAAATGCATCATGGAAACTTGTGACAATACCACATATTTTTCTCTACAATTTAAAACGACCCCCTTCATGTGCAACATATGAATATATTTTCATTCTCATCTTTGAGTCTAAAGAAAGTTATTGTAGCATTCTTTTCTGAAAAGAGTTTCGGTATTTCATTCCCAGGATAGAGGAATGTATGGTATTTGCAGGTATATAATAACAACCCATCACTCAAATTTGAAAGAAAGTAAGCAATTTTGTGGGCAATTAGCGTTTTGTACCAACGAGAACATCGAACGTCTGTGCGACTTTAACAGGTCGAAACAACTACAGATTGAATATGAATTATACCATGAGTTATTCCATCGTGATTGGTGTTAGACCACGAGTTCAGAAATGTCTGCTCCAATGAGAAGTGGGGAAAGCTGGCTACTCTCTCTTGACGGATTGTTATAAAAAAAGGTTTTTAGTGAAGAAAAGAGAGTCCTGCGGCAAGAAGTGTTGTTTTTTCTTTTTTTCTCTGAAGTGACTGAATAAGCCGGAGATTCCGCCTATTTCCAAAATGTGTAAGCCGTGTATCACGCCGTGTGATAATTACGGTCTGTCGCAGACCGTGCAATTAGATTTGAGGT
This sequence comes from Caerostris darwini, assembly GCA_021605075.1. Lineage (NCBI taxonomy): Eukaryota > Metazoa > Arthropoda > Arachnida > Araneae > Araneidae > Caerostris > Caerostris darwini. Next base: position 270,378 of record BPLQ01003486.1, on the reverse strand, counting down.
AGACTCGAGAACTCCGAAAATCTCCGACTTTGAAATGAACTATACTTGTGATACATTTTATATTTTTAAATTTTTATTTCGTTTTATAATAATCCATAGCTCATTATTTGTATACATATATATAGTGCTTGTAAATAAAAAATTAAAGTCTTTTCATCAACCTGAAAGTGGTTCTCTTCTTGAAGCAGCTATATGTCTAATATAGGTTGAGATGTTATAGTATTATGATCTAACGAAATATGATATCCATCACTCTCGATCAAGTTTTTAACTAAATTACCCTGGTTCACAAACCGAGCACTCAATCTATCACACAACGTTGAGACTTAAGAATCGAACAAACTCTCCAATTCCAGAACCTAAATAAACGTCCAACAAGCCACTCTGGTCTAAAGAGTTCGTAAAAATTCTCTAATTTTGGAAATTTACTGCATATCCATCAAACTTACCTATTTTTAAGTTTCGTATCAGAACCCTAGTTCAGAAGTTGAGCACTCTTATCCACCAGGTCGTGTTGGACTTGAAGATTCAACGATGCTTTTCCATTTCTGAAACCTGACACACCAGGTCACTTAGGTTCTGAAATTTTGGAGTTCCCCTAGGAGGCCAGCGTAGAAACGGAGAGGTCGAAAACTGCTCTCCACTGTAAACTTGATATGCTATTCCCTAGGCCGCCACAAGTAGGCCATATTTTTAGTTTAGAATAACCAGTCAACAACCTAGAGGACCAATTTTTTTTCTTTATTTTATCCTTTTGGTGTAATAACTATATTGCGCAATTATATAAAGTTGAAAACCTTACAACAGTAAACATTTTTACATGACAGAAAAAATATATTTTAAAAATATATTTCTACAAATTGATCTGTATGTACTGTTAATACACTTAAAGCTGTAAAAAAATAAATAAATAAGTTAATTACAAGATGTTTAAACCTGTTTTTCAGAAGTAAAAATGCAGCGAAAACTAATAATTTAATAATTCTTTAATTTACCAAACCCATTTCAAAATTTCATATGAATTCTTTATTACAAAAAGGAAAACTTAAATAAACTAGGAAATTAAAAATAATTGTTACATAACATTTAATAAATTCCTATATAGAATGTAATGCTATATAGATCAATTTTTTTTGCTAATTTACCACCTGGCCCAGAAGACCAAACCAAATCCAGTAAGTCACATATGTTTTTATTTATATATTTAGGTAAATAAGTAAGATACGTGCACTGAATTGTAGAATATTTTCTTTGCCACCTGGCCCAGAGTACCAAGCCAAATCCAGTAAGTTTCAATGTAATATTTTTTATTTTTATTTTGCTTGTAATTAAATTGGAAATTTTTTTTAATTAATAATTGCTATTATTGAAAGCTATGTGTATGCTATATGTAGCTATGTGTCTATATGTTTTTATTTATATATATATATATGTAAATAAGTAAGATAGGGCATTGAATTGCAGAATATTCTATGGCCTTAAAATATACTTCAACAATAAAAAAAAATATATCCCTAATATTATTTTCCCTATAAAACTTGATTAAGAAATTCCCATGTGGATTAGTCAACTAAGCAAGAAGGGGACAGAGCTTTCTAACATAATTAAATATTTGACATTGGATGTCAATGCTTACCAATCACTTTAAGCTCGTACATGTAACTCAGCGTCCGATATCTCTTGTACTCGACTCGGCACCTGTAGAGGCCCTGGTCCTCCCCCTTCACCGGATCAATCGTCAGTCCGGGATTCCGGACATGCAAGTCGAAATGCACTCTCCTGCCCAACTGCTTGCTGGGGAAGTGCTTGGACTTCTCGATGGGCCCCTTCCGGGCGTCGAGGGTGTAGATGGGCACCTTCATGTCCCCTTTGTACCACAGCACCAGGGTGACGACGTCATCGCTTGAAGGGGCCGTGATGTTGCATGGCATGGAGATGCGGCCCCCCGCCACCGCGTAGTACTCATGCGCAGTAGCTGAAAAGAAATGTTCATTGTTAATCGAATTGCTTGCTAATTGGTTTTTAATCATTAAAAATGCTTAAAAATTTATGTTTAAAACAAATAAATGGATTTAAATTGATAAAATAATATGAATCTTCCAAATTTCATAAAGTTATACATTTTTATTCAAAGAAACTTTGAGGCACAATAGTATTGTAAGATCAGGTACATTAGTACATCGATATACTCATTTAAGCTATTTCAGGTCTTCCAAACGAATAAATTTCCCATAAGAAATGAACAGAATGCTCGTATAAAACGACATTGCTATTACATATTATACATAGAAGGAGTTGTATAAAAATTTACATAGTGTTTAATAAGATAATGCATACGAAAGTAATTAGGTGAAATACATATATATATGAAAATTTCACAATTTAATTTACTTTTTTCCTACTTGGACGAAGTTGAAGCTAACCATATTTAGTGTTTATTAAAAATTGATCAATGCAAGATTTTGGCTTCTCTTCAGGAGTTTCGAAAATATGATTTTGTCTCGCCTTTCCAGACAATGTTATTATGACTTGTGTGAGATTTGCAGTGGTTGTACTTTTCTGAAAGATTTTTAATATATTTCATTTGGTAAAGATATTGACTCATGCGAATCATAATACAATAACGGGCGTAGACCAAAGGAAATGTTATTATCCGAAACAAAGCCTATAACAAGTTATGCTTGTCCCTTGCTGCTATGTGTGTCCCACTAATTCGGTTTGTTCCACTGGCAATCGAAGCCTCGACTCCTTGTGAGTGGTCTGGCAGGGAATTTAAGCATGAACCTCAGAGTTTGTTTCAAAATTCCTTTATATTTTCTTTCCCATCTGTTGTTATGTAATAATTACAGTTTTTATACCCCTTTTGTACTTATAGAATATCCTTTTTAGTAAGATTAGTATTTTTTATTAACAAAGACAAATGTTTTACGGATGGGTTAAATGACTTAAAAACAGTTCACAAAACGCTGTGCACAATAAATGTGCTGTCTTGATGACACATGTAATATGTCAAATATAATTATGATGTAGAAACAAATAAATGGATCATTTATATGTAAAAATTTTAATTTTGTAATTATGTATATGCTATATTTTCTTTAATTTAATACTAATGGAAAATCGGAGAATATTTTTATTAATAAGTGTTGATATTAACATTTATCCTATATTAACCCAATCAGCGATAAAACCGTAACTGTACACGAATGCGCTGTCCTAGATATAACTGCTGCATTAAAAATATTTATTGGTTAGTATTCTTACGTTTACGTCTCATTGTACCAGAAAACGATACCATATGGAAGGTCTGGCAGAGAAAGTGAGTATCGAGTGAGTATTATAGAGCTGAGAGTTTGTCTGTATGTTAATTTTATCTCTTTTTTTGTTTAATAGAGTAATTACAAGTTTAAGACACCGTTTCAACTTCTAATTTTGTGTACATTTATACAGATCGTGTTCACAAATTTTTTAACGATTTTGAACGCATATATATATATATATCAAACAAATGTAATTTTAATATCTAACATGATAACTCTGATGGCCCTTTGGAAAAATACTCATATTACTTCTTGGCTTTCAAGACATAAGAATTTTCTTAAAATATCCCGGTTGATTTCGTTCCACTCCTCTACCACAATCTTCCAGCGTCCATTCAAAAATTTTGGATGCAGCTTATAAATAACCTTTTTTAAAGTCCAAATGCACAGTAATCCCTGGGAGACACGTCGCTGGCCCTGGGTGGAATGCATTTAAATGGAATATCTCCAATTCTGGTTTCATTTCTTTTTTTCTTCCTAATATAGAGCGGTAGTTTTAGAGGCATGGTATTTAATCTTATCCTGATGGAATTTAATACAGTGAAGACCGTTTGTTGGAATGTCTTCTCTAAAAATAAGTCTTAAAACATATTCCTGATAACAAACCGAGTTTATTTTGATATTTTTTTTTACTTTCCTCTATTTAAATTTTTCTGTTATAATTAAATTCAGTAATAATCATAAAACCTTTAGCAAAACCTTTCTTGTTGTATCAGCACCAAAATTTAGATTTTTCTCAGATTTTTTGGTAGTTAACCGATATTTTTCCTATTGCAATTAGATAAATATATCCAAGCGCCCTCAATTGTAACCACATAATTCCATTTTTCACCTATCAAATAATTTTCATACAATAACTTTCATATGAAGAAGAAACAGAAGAATTCTACAGGAACATGTTTTGAAATTAGCCAGTGAGCATCATATTTTGTTTTTTATTTTGATTAGCATGAAATCAGATTTTATAATTTTTTTTAAAGTTCTTATTGGATTGGAATTTTTTTAAAACAGTAGATGTAACTTTAGATGTAATCAGATGTTGATTATGTATACTTTGCTGGGTTAGCAATTTTTACACGTTTTTCCCAGTCAAATGTCATTTTTGACTTGACTTTTGACATTACTTTTTTGTTATTAATGTGTTTATTTTAAACTTAAAAATATTAAAATCATGATTTTCACATTTTTTTTAATAATTGAATAAAAGTACTTATTTTCTTATAGAGCAAATCTATATATATATATAGAGAGAGAGAGAGAGAGATTTCCATATATATTACGAACTCGATATTTATTACGATATTGAACAAATATATTAGGTATTGTTGAGATATTTATTTGTTGCGATATTTATTATGTTGAGATATTATTAACATTTATTCGATATATATTATGAAATCGATATGTATATATTTTGATATTATTACTTTTCAGCAACATATCAAAGAATAATTCAAGAATTAACTTATCAAATAATAATTTTTTGACGCAGATGATAATGAAATTCTATTCCGTACTGATGCCATTCTAATTTTTTTTCTCATTTAAATGTAATGCATGGCGAAAATCAAAATCATTACAAAAATGTCTGAAAATTCTCTGTATTTTAACATAATATATAGTTCAGGTAAAGGAGCAAACCAGAAGTGAAGACAGAAAATATCCTCAAGCACTCTCTTGAAAATTTAGTTACAAATAAGCGAAAGGGAATTTTCGGTGCGTTTACTGTTTGCCACTGCAGGCAATGACCGCTCGCGGAGGTTAATTGGAAAACAATGTAACTGCGAAATGGGTAAAATATTAGTTCCGCAATTAAGCATTGCAAACAGAGATCAAGAGGTGATTTACTGCGTCTAAATAGATCAATTCATTTGCAATCTCTAATTGCAAATAGGCGATGCTTTGTTTGCTCGAATAAAATTTTTCTATAATAACAATATTTTATTTTGAAATCGTCTGAAGGAAATAAAAATATTTTTAATTGTAAAATTGTCTGTTTTGAAGAAGAATATTTTATTATTAAATAGTTTAGATTACAAATAAAAACATTTTGCCGTAAAGTAATTTACACTGCATAAATATATTTCTTATTGTCAAATGATCTGTTCTGAATAAAAATATTTTATTGCAAAATGGTTTACATCGAATAAAAATGCCTTTATTGTAAAATGGTCTCTACTAAATAAAAATATTTTATTGTTAAAGAGTTTGCACTGGAAAAAAAATATTTTTATTGCAAAATCGTCTGTTTTGAATAAAAATTGTTTATCCCAAAATCGTCTGTTCTGAATAAAAATATTTACACTGAATAAAAAAAATATAAAGGGTTTTGCACTTGATAAAAATATTTTTATCGCAAAATGTCTGTTTTGAATAAAAATTGTTTATCCCAAAATCGTCTGTTCTGAAAAAAATATTTTATGTTAAAATGACTTACACTGAATAAAAATATTTTGATTGTAAAATGGTCTGTTCTGACTTAAAATTATTTTATCAAAAAAGGATTTCGAACTGGATAAAAGTATTTTTATCGTAAAATCGTCTGTTTTGAATAAAAAAATTTTATCCCAAAATCGTCTTTTCTGAATAAAAATATTTTATCTTAATGTAACTTGGACTGAATAAAAATATTTTATTGTAAAATGGTCTGTTCTGAATAAAAATATTTTATTGTTAGAGAATGCGCTACATGAAAAATATTTTTATCGCAAAATCATCTGCTTAATATAAAAATATTTTTATTGTTAAATGGTCTGTTCTGAGTAAAAATGTTTTATCGTAAAATGGTTTGACGGTTTCACTAAAACAAGATTTTTTTTTATACAATCATCTGTTTTGAATGAAAACATTTTATTTTTAATTTCGCTGGTACATTTCTTTACATTTATATTATTTCTTTATATATATATATATATATATATATACATAAATTTTAATACAAAATTTTTTACTATTTTTATTTATTTATCTTTTTAAATTTCTGATTTTGGTAAATTTCTGTGTTATTATACTAAATGAGCTTTTAAAGTTTTTCTTGACAAATTTTGACGTCATTGAGATTTTTCATGAAGAAAATAAAAAAATTGTGCTATTTATACAGTAATTTGGCAATATTATTAACATTGCCCAGTTTCATTAATGAATATAAAATGGTTTTATTCATTCACATTCATAGAAAATGCAATAGATAATTTGCATTATCTCTATTATACAAATGGTCAAATTTAAAACAGAAAATTTTGAATGTTAACGTTTTGAAGAATCTAATTTCGAAATATTTTTTAATCTGTGTTTACTCTGTTTAAAAGAATTTTTTCACATTTATTCAAAAAAATTTAATGTAAAAGATGTTAAAGCGATATTCATTTTCATTTTGTTGTTATACATTTTAAAGATTCTCCTTTTAAGGATGTTAAAAAGATTATAAAAAGAAATAAGTAATAAATAAGTAAATAAACAGTAGGATGTTGCCATCAATAACTTCTATTATGAATAAATTTTTATTTCAAAATAACTGAATAATATGAATACTTAAATCCTAACATATTTTCTATTTGTATATTTACAACTTAAAATAATGCTTAGAAAATAGATTTTTGAAGGCAATTGTGTACTTAATGTTATAAAATAAAATTTAAAAAAAAAAAAACATATACTTAGAATTCGTGTTTTATTAATTCGTTATACAAGTATGCATTTATTACTTCTAATGAAATTTTATAAAATTGATTAAATCGACCCTGTTTTATTTGCGGAAATAATAAAAGATAAAAAAAATCAACTCCATTTATTACTTAAGTGCCAAATTTTGACAGTAAATATTATTTAAAAGAAAAAAAAAATAAATAAAAAATACACAGTAAAATTATCCATTGTAGGAAACATCTCACGTGGAACAAAATAAGTAAGGGAAAAAAAAAAAAACAGTTTTTTTTTAAAAAACAAAGTGTAATTTTGAAGCGTATAAAGAATTAAAAAGACGAAAGAACATTAGGCTGAATAAACCATTGTAGGAGCTGCATTATCAGGACAATAGAGCCCAATGTCAGCAGGAAAAAAAAAAAATAACCCGGAGATAATGTGTGTGTACTAATGCAAAAAAATCTTCTCTTTATGCCAAAAAGCACCTAGCAATAATCATTTTAATGGGGCTAAGGTATGTGGGGTTAAAATCTTCATTCTTTGCCAACCATGCTGTTTTTGTCATGTTATTAAGTAAAGAAAGTGGACATTTTTTTTTTAGGAATATACCGTAATACATATTAGCAAAACACAAATTATGGGTTATTGGCTCTTACCAAATTTGCGAATAATTGCATTTAAATTCCTTCACAAATGAGGTAAGAGTTTTTTTAATCATGTTAAAAAGTGGAATTCACTGAATAAATATAACGGAAAAGAATTAAATTTAGAATAACAGAATTTTAGCAAATTGTTTCCATTCAAATGTCTTTTTTGTTTTAAAACCTTTGCCATTTGTAGAATTTAATTGCTTGCTTTGGAATTAATATTAAGAATTTTATTTAATGTTTAACTTAATGTTAAGGAGTAACTTAAGTTTTTTTAAATAATTTTAAACTTGAGTTAATTTTATGTATATATTTATATAAACATCTTAAGTAATTTATTTGTCTGGATAAATATAACAGAACAGAGCATAGAACAGAATTTTAGTAACTTGTTTTATTTCAATGTTACTTTTTGTTTTAGAAACTTTGGCATCTATAGAATTTAATTGTTTGATTTGGAATTAATACTAAAAATTTTACTTAATTCTGACTTACAATATTAAAGAATAAATCAAATTTCTTATAAATAATTTTTATTGATATATATACACTCAACAGCCAAAACATTATGACCACCTGTCAATAACGAGTTGGCCCACCTTTGGCGCGCAACACAGCTTCAACCCGTCTTGGCATGGATGCCTCAAGTCCTTGGAAGACGGCGCATCCTGACAAGGCCATCGACGTGATGAATGACAAACCATGATTTCTCTGACCAGGCAACTCTCTCCCACTGATCCATGGACCAGTCACGACGTTCCCGGGTCCAGCGCAGGTGCAGTTGGCGATGACGCTTGGTCAGAAAAGGCACACGAGTGGGACGTTTTCTGCGTAGCCCCATATACAACAGTGTCCGCAAAACAGTGCGCTCCGATACTATTCTACTTGGCCCTGCATTGTATTGGGCTGTCAGCTGAGCCACTGTCCGGCTCCAGTTTTGCTTCACCATGCGAGACAGTCTCCGACGACCTTTTTTTTTTGATAGCGTTGTGGCGTCCAACACCATGTCATCTACTGCTGGTTTCACCGCCATTCATCCATTTTGCATAAATACTAACAACTGTAGATCGTAAACAACTCACGAGTCGTGCAGTTTCGGAAATACTTGTTCCGAGCCTTCGAGCCATTATAATCTGCCCTCTATCAAAGTCGCTTAGATCCGCAGCCTTTCCCATCACCAGCAGCAGTTAAATACCACTTCCACCTGATCACGTGCCTTCCACATCATCCAGGCGAGTTCATTGCAAAATGTAGGGGTGGTCACAATCTTTTGGCTCTTGAGTGTATATATATATATATATATATATATATATATATATATATACATATATATAAGATCATAAATAATTGAATTGACAGGATAAATATAACAGGATATAACAGAATTTAGAATAATAGAATTTTTGTAAATTGTTTTACCTCATTGTACTTTTTGTTTTAGAAACTTTGGCATCTGTAAAACTTAATTGCTTGCTTTGCAATTAATATTAAGAATTTATTTAGTGCTGACTCTTAATATTAAAGAGTAATTTTAAGTTTTTTTTTAACAAATCTTGAAATAGATTTTATTTTATGTAAATATATATATATATATCTTAATCTAACATCAGCTAACATCAAAAGCTATTGAATTGTACAGATAAATATAACAGAATATAATTTAGAATAGCAGGATTTTAAATAATCGTTTTCATTTAAATGTATTTTTTGCTTTAAAAACTTTGGCATCTGTTGAATTTGATTGCTTGCTTTAGATTTAATATTAAAAATTTTATTTAATACTAACTTATAATATTAAAGAATAACTTAAGTTTTTAATTAGAAATTTTAAAATTGATCTTATTATATATATATAATCTTAAGTAATTGTATTGACTGAATAAATATAACAAAACAGAATTTAGAATAACAGAATTTTAGTAAATTGTAGAAATTAGGAATTTGTAGAATTTAATTGCTTGCTTTGTAATTAATATTAAGAATTTTATTTAATACGGACTTTTAATTTAGAAGAATAACTTTAGATAATTTTAAAATTGAGTTTATATGTATATATATATATATACTCTTTACTTTAATATCCATAATTAAACAGAATTACTATTTAGATAATAATTCGAATAAAAATCTAATATCAATAATTAAAAGAATTTTAGTTTATGAATGAATTTATTTTAGTTTCAACTAGTTTCTTGCATTCATCGCCAAATGTGTCGCCAAGATGGCGAAAACGGCATTGTGGTATCATACTGCCATAGGTGTATAAAAAGTTAATTAATGGGAGAAAGTATTTTTTCCATTAATTGGTAATCTAATTAATAATTTTAACTTATGTAAAATTATAAAAATTTCTAATTCATCAATAGAAAAAAATATTGACATTTTACAACAGTAATATTTCAGAGTAGAGAAATAAATATATTTTTAAATTTCAGATGGGAATTAATTTGAAGATTTTAATCAAGAAATTTCATTAAGATTGTCAAGAAATTCATTAACATTTTAATTTAAACAACCAGAAAAATGTTCGCCAATCGAATTATTTATTTAATTAATTATTCTGGTATAATTTAATAAGATGGAGTAGTAAATTAAAGTTATGACACAAACATAGTTATTCAAACACTCAATAGCAATATAGATAGCATTTATCATTATTTAGTTATATTACTGTCCCCCAGATGGCACTTCATCAAGCATATACTACTGTGTCCAAAAAGTAAGACCAATTTTCCATTTAAAGTTCCAGGGGCTTATGAAATTTCCATTTTTTTCTCTTTCTTACGTTGCTGGCAGTGTTCTTGACATCAGTGTGAAATTTGACGTTAAAATGTTCATTAGTCTTTGAGTTACGCTTGGCTTTGGGAGACGCTAAAACTGATTCCGGCGATTTCTGAAATGTCTGAATTAACTGAACAAAGAACTTGCATTACATTTTTCTTGAGGAAACGTATAGAATGTGGCAGAAGGCATTCGGTGAGCATTCCTGTATTGGAAAGAAATGTCTAGAAGTGGTATAAACAGTTCAAAGAAGGTAGAGAACGCGTTGAAGACGAAGAGCCCTCTGGTCGACCCTCAACCTCAACCGACGAAGCTCACGACCAAAAAATTAAAGATTTGGTACTTTTAAACCGTCGATTTACAATAAGAAACCTTGCTGCTGATGATGGAATTTCAAAAGGATCGGTGAATTCCACTTTGGGCCTCAAACGTGTCAAATCTCGATTGGTACCGAAAACGCTGAATGCGCCAGCTCACACTTCATAGATGCTTCGTGACTTTTTTGCCAAAAATTAAATCCATATCGCTCCACAACCACCGTATTCACACCGTGTAACTTCTGACTATTCCTTCAAATAAAAAGATCACTCTGGGGACACCGTTTTGAGTCGATTGAAGAGATTCAATATAAATCGCCGTGCGCTTTGAAGGCCATCCCTGCCGATGACTTTTTAGCATGCATTGAGGTTTGGAAAAAAAAGTTAGCATAAGTGCCTTGTGTCCGGAGGGGATAACTTTGAAGGCGATTAAATAAATTTGGAAGAATAAATAAAGAGTTTTTGAAAAAAATATATAATTGGTCTTACTTTTTGGGCACAGTAGTATGAATACATGCACGCTGTCATCTCCGCAAGGGACGATGGGAAAAAAAATGGCAGAAATGAATTACGAAGACAACAAAACCAAGTTGAAAGTACAAATACCTGAAAGAAAAGAAACTAATTTCGAGTTTCTTCCCCAATTGCTCGGTTCATTTGGAAATGAAATAAAATGAAGTGTTGGGAAAATTACATTCGATTAAAAAGAAATCGAAAGAGAAAATAAGAAAAAAGAAAAAGAAAGAAAAAGATCGAAAAGAAAGAACTTTTGATGAAAGAAAAATGGCAAAAGCAGAGAAGACATGAGGAGATGAGAAGCAGTTTTATTTGTGGGAGTTTTTAACGGTTCTGGCAGCATGTAGTATTTTTATTTACTTACTGAATACTTTTTTTTATTACTTTTATGTGAGTCTTTACTTCAAGAACACATCGCGAATTTTTTTCCCTTTATTTTTCCCTTTTTTTTTGTTCTGTGGTCGCTTCCGTTTGATGATGCCATTTGCATCTTTTTCGTTTGATTGAAAACTGAGGCGATTTAATGAAGGAGATTATATTGAATAAGTGCATATTGCATGTATTTTTTTTCATCCTTCTTTTTTTTCATTGGAAACTTGTGTAATTTCGGTCAGAAAAGAACCACCACTGTTTATCTGGCAAATAGAGTTTTATGTCGAAGAGAGGGAAAAAAATTCCCCAAAGAGGGAATTGTATTTTCGTTATTATGCTAGAAAAGGGAAAAAAGAAAATAAACTTCCCTAGTGGAGTATTGTAAAGACAGGATATCCATTTGGAATTCACGAATTCGTCCCTCCTTACATTTTAGTTAATTGAATTCCCCATGAGAAGGTTTCCTTTTTCAATACAATAAAAGGTATGATCTAGTTTTTTTCCTTCATGAATAATAAAAACATTATAATTTTTATGTATTTTATTCAATTCCTTCTATTAGCTTGCACTCTCCCTATATATATCTTGTTCAAATTTTCAATCGTTCATAAAATACTTTTTCATTCATCCACTCAAGTTCAAATACATTTTTTTTGAACTTGTAGTGGATGACACAGGATGTTAATACAATTTTTTCAAATATTAATTCATTCATTAAATTTAATTAATTAACTTCAGTTTTTTTTTAGATATACGTTGCATATATCTACCAAGAGATGGCGCCAGATAAACTTAAAAAAATGAATGAAAATTATTCACAAAGGACTTTATGCAATATAGTGAAAAAAAGGAAGGAATTGACTTTATAAAATTTTTCTTATATTACTTGTTTTAATGTAGATTTTGTGTTGACTTACCTATCTGTATATGAATATGGATATGATAGAATCTACAGATAAAATTACCATGAAATAAAAAATTAAATGTAGTATTTAAACTTTTAAAGAACACTATCACAGTTTACAAAATATAAAGTAGCATTCGCTAAATGCACATTTTGATGTGCTTCATAATAACTCCCATAAAAAAAAGGTTTTATCAACAGAAAATAAAATAAACAAATTGAAACACGAATCCATTATATAGATAAATATTTGTCACCATCTAATTGTTTACTACGTTTACCGGTGAAATATGTCCTTTCACAAAATGAACTTTTTATTATTTTTTTTTATTATTTCTAATGGCAGGTTACAATAAGTAATAAAAGAAAAAAGAAAAACAACACAAGGAACATAAAAACAACAAAGAGAATCGAAGGAAATCACGTAGCGACATGTTTAGCCCATAATAGCCCTAGCCTCCCAGTAACGACACTACACAGTAGAGGAAACAAGTGCAGGGCAGACAGGAAGGTGAGATGAATCCATGTCCTCTCCAAGACTGCAGAGCATGCATTTTGGGCTTGCAAATATTTTCATTCGAAAAAGATTATTGGCCATACAATCATGGCCCGTCAGGAGTCTGAAAAGGGCAACAGCTTTAAACCTGGGCTGATCAGGGATGTTTAGAATAAAGTTAAACCAGGTTTTGATGAGTTGCCTTCAAGTAGATTATCAGATAAAGTGTTCCGAAAAAAGTCTCAAATCATCAGTTTCATCGAGGGAACGGAGAGTTCTCTATCACATCACAATATCTTTCACGAAAAAGACTTCTGAAATAATATACCAGCAAACGATAACATCATATGTAATTATTTTTCTTCCATATATATTTCAGTATAAGAAATTCTTTATGTCAAAAAGTGTAAAAAAATTATATGTAACAACGTACGTAACCATCAATTCTTTCTTAGTAGTATTTTTCTCAGATCTAAATTCTAATTGTTTATGATGCCACTGGTTGCCTGATGCATTTTTGTTGTCATTAAGTTCTAAATTATTATGCGATTTATGAAAACGATTTATGCAATTAAAGAAATATACAAAGAAGAGTAAGCCCAAAAAACTGTAAAAGGATTTTAAAAATGTAACATTATCCATTAACTTCAAAATTAAATACCGTTTTTATTTAACTTGATTTTGACTGAAGATAAAAACAAGTAATATAAAAAAAAAAAATTTAAGTCAATTCCCACTTTTTTTTCATTCTATTGCCTAAAAAAACCTAAAATTAATTAATTCAATTTAATAAATGAATTAATACTTGAAAAAACTGTATTAGCATCGAGTGTCATCCACTACAAGTTCAAAAAAAATGTATTTGAATGTGAGTGGAGGAATAAAAAGTATTTTATGAACGATTGAAAATTTGAACAAGATATATACAGGGAGAATGTGAACTAATAGAAGGAAATGAAAAATTACTAAATGTTGGAATGATAATTAATTTATTTCTTAAATGTGTTCCCCTAAAAAAACCTTTTTTTAACTCTACTAAACTTGTATCTGAAATTACTCAATATTTTCTTTTACAATTGCATTGACTACTTGTTATTTGACTTAAAGGCTGCAAACAAAGTTCTGTCTCGAAACATTCCTTCTAAGCAGCGCTAATGCACCTTTCGTTGTAGCTTGAAAGACAATCGCAGTTCTAAACAGCCTTAAGGTATTCAGAAACTGCCATGCACCTTCATGAAGATTTCCTAATGAATTTAGGAAGCCTTTTGTGAAAGATAGCGAATATTTGACTTCAAATACTGCAGACTTCGTCCCGAAGGTCAAACAAGAGTTCAAAATATACTGGTTGTTGTCTTAAAATTCACCTAAATGTGCCTTAGAGTGAAATGCTTAAAAGTATATTTCGATTGTATAGTTAGAAAGAGATTTTGGACTTTGAGCACTAAATGTTAATGATCAATTATATTTTTTTGTTTTTATTATATACATATACACTGAAGTGACAAAAGTCATGGGATAGAAATATGCAAATTTTCAGATGGCAGTAGCATCGCGTAGAACAGGTATAAATGCGTAGTGCTTTCGCAGAGCTTTCATTTCTGTTCAAGTTATTCATGTGAAGAGGTTTTGACGTGATGATGACCGCACGACGGGAATTAACAGACTTTGAACGCGGATTGTTAGTTGGAGCTAGACGCATGGGTCATGCCATTTCGGAAATTGTTAGGGAATTCAACATTCCCAGATCCACTGTGTCAAGAGTGTGCCGAGAGTATGAAATTTCAGGCATAACATCCCACCATGGACAGCGCAGTGGTCGACCGCCTGCACTTAACGACCGAGACCGGCGACGTCTGCAAAGAGTCGTAAATTCCAACAGACAAGCAACACTGCGTCAAATAACCGCAGAAATCCATGTGGGACGTACAAGGGACTTGTCTGTTAGAACTGTGCGGAGAAATTTGGCTTTCTTGGGCTATTCCAGCAGAAGACCGACTCGAGTGCCTTTACTGACAGAACGACATCGCTTGCAGCGACTCTCGTGGGCACGTGAGCATATCGGTTGGTCCCTAGATGAATGGAAAACCGTGGCCTGGTCCGATGAGTCACGATTTCAGTTGGTAAGAGCTGATGGTAGGGTTCGAGTGTGGTGCAGACCCCACGAAGCCATGGACCCAAACTGTCAGCAAGGCACTGTTCAAGCTGGTGGTGGCTCCGTAATGGTGTGGGCTGTTTTTTCATTGCATGGACTTGGTCCTCTGGTGCGACTGTACCGAACATTGACTGGAAATGCTTATGTTCAGCTACTTGGAGATCACTTGCAGCCATTCATGGACTTCATGTACCCAAACAACGATGGGATTTTTATGGATGACAATGCGCCATGTCACCAGGCCACAACTGTTCGCGATTGGTTTGAAGAACATTCTGGACAATTACAACGAATGATATGGCCACCTAGATCGCCCGACATGAATCCCATCGAGCATTTATGGGACATCATCGAGAGGTCTGTTCGTGCCCAAAATCCTGCACCATCAACGCTTTCACAATTATGGACGTCTATCGAGACAGGATGGCTCAATATTCCTGCAGAAGACTTCCAACGACTTGTTGAGTCCATGCCACGTCGAGTTGCTGCACTTCGCCGGGCGAAAGGAGGGCCGACACGATATTAAGAGGTATCCCATGACTTTTGTCACTTCAGTGTATATATATATATATATATATATAGGAACGGATTAATCATTTTGCTTTAATTTCCTATCAGAACCATTGGTTTGGTATACGCCCTGTTTAGTATAGTAGGTCCTAAGATTTGGAATAATAAAATATGTGTAAATATATTTTTATTTTGACATTTTACCAAAATCTATCTCTTAAATATTTTTATTTAAATCACAGCTCCACGTGATTTCTTCGAAAATTTTAAATCCTTTTGATCCTCTATCGCTTAAACGGGGGTTGACTCCACTTTTATCTGACTGGAATCACTAAAGCTGCAATGTTTGCCTTGAGGAACACAAACACGGGAACAGCCTTAATACATTCCCCAAGTTTACTTCAATTTCCAGCAGCATTTATTTACCTTTCGCTCTACAGGAAGACATACTAGAATAGACAATTAGAATTCTTGACCCGGAGGTCTCGAGACATTCCTTGGCACATGGAGACTGGCTAATGAATTTAAGAAGCCTCTCTGAGTGACAGGGAATGTTCGATGCCCTTTGTCTCCTAATGCGCAAGTATGTGTCTCCGATATGTGTTTTCCATGCAGAATTAAAATGCGCCTGGGGTGAAATGCACAAATGTTTATTTCTGTTGTAAGGTTAAAAATGCAAATGCTTTTAAAAATATTTGTTGGTTTAGTGTATTGGAGCATTGTAAGAGTTGTTAGTTGGTGTAAAATATTCCAATGAATTTTCACTATCCATATTGTACTGAACTGGGTTCATTTATTTCGTGATTAATAAGAATTAGAATTTTAAATTAACTTACAGGTGTTGACAGGTACAATGCTGCTTTCCATATACATACAATTTAAGTATTCTAGACAGATCAAAATAATGCGTCCTTCCATATCAGTGAATAATAATGGTAATAGTAATAAGAGGACCTCCTAATGCGCAAGTATGTGTCTCTGATATATATTTTCCGTGCAGAATTAAAATAATGCCTGGGGTGAAATGCACAAATGTTTATTTCTGTTGTAAGGTTAAAAATGCAAATGCTTTTAAAAATATTTGTTGGTTTTATTGCACGGATGGGAAAACTTTTTCGGTCGCGGGCCAAAAATTCGAAAAAAAAAAAGGTTTGACGGGTCAAGATAAATTTTACTAAAATTTTAAAAACAATATACTAGTATTACAAGTTAAATATGTTAATGAGATGAATGAAATTGCGATTTCATTTTTAAAAGTCCCTCATATTGAGGTACGAAGTGCGATGTACCGATTTTAATTGAACGAGGCTGAATGCTCATCTGCAGGTCTACTTCTGAAATAATTCTTTCTAAGGTTCATAGTTAAAAACATTTTTTCACATATATAAGATGAATCAAGCATAGCATTGATTTTCTGGGCGTGAGATATTAGTTATGTTTTGTAGAACAAAAATAGAGAAAGTAAAAAGATCATCACTCCTTTGAAAAAAAGAAAGAAAAAAAATATTTAATCAAAGTAGAAAAGGAGATGGATATAAAATATATATATATATATATATTGAACCTTTCGTAGGGCCGGAGTTGGCCCGCGGGCCGTAGTTTGCCCATCCCTGGTTTAGTGTATTGGAGCATTGTAAGGGTTGTTAGTTGGTGTAAAATATTCCAAAGAATTTTCACTATCAATATTGTACTGAACTGGGTTCAATTATTTCGTGATTAATAAGAATTTTAAATAAAAACGTACGGGTAGTTGACAAGTACAGTGCTGCTTTCCATATACATACCATTTAAGTATTCTAGACAGATCAAAATAATGCATAATTTCATACCAGTAAAAACATCTATTTTTTTATTTTACGGGACTGATTCTGTTAATTTCTTAGGAAATGAATTTTTTAATAAACCAAATCACCCTTTCCTACAAAGAACATATTTTTTTTGTAATATTGTGCACCATTCTAGATTAGGTGCAGAGCATCATTACTAATGTATTGAACTGTATTCGTTATATTTGAAACAAATGAATTTTTTAATGAACCAAATCACACTTTCCATCAAGGATCTTTTTACAGTACTGTAAAATCAGGTACAAAGCATCATTTCTACTATACTGAACTACGTTAGCTATAATTGCAAGTAAATGATTTTTTCAAAAAATAAACAAATATCACTCTTTATCTTAAAATATAGATTTTTACTATGCAACTCGAAATTCCAGATTAGTACAAAGCAACATTTTTATGATATTGAATTGCATTCATTATTTCTAAGGAAATAAATTTAAAAAATCCATGATCACACTTTTTTCAAGGAATAGAATTTGTACTCTATTTTATTGCAAACATAAACATTCACAAACCAAAACGTTACCCAAACATTTGCACCATTACTAATGTGTACATAACAAGTAGTTAATCATGCATTTTGTTTCACATATAGGTCAGTAGCAGGCAGAAACAATTTGCTTGGAAGAGGGCGAACATTCAATTCTCGCTTTAACTTGACGTTGAAGACATTCCTTTAAATATAGTTTAAAAAAACTAAAAAACACGCTTTTAGAGTTAATCAAACTAAAAAGTAAAAAATAATTGTTACATAAGAATAAAATGACTAACGGAAAAATGAGTGTCACTGTTCTAAAAGAGTGGGGTGCTCGATATCAATCGTTATAATTTTTCACTAGTTTTATTCCGAAATACAGAGTTAGTTTAAAAATGTCATACAAAGCACCCCACCGCTTTTAGAACAGTGACATTAATTTTCTCGTCAGTAGTTTTATTCTTACGTTAACAATTATTCTTTACTTTTTAGTTTGGTTAACTCTAAAAGCGTGTTTTTTAGTGTTTTTAAACTATAATATTTAAATGAGGTCACATTATGGAGGACTGGAACTATAGTTCTTACAATGATTTAATTGTGAGCAAAACAAAGGCTAAATGTGAATATGTCGAGCCAGCCAGGTTTCGAACAGGGAATCTCCTGATCCGTAGTCAGGCGCGTTATCCGTTGAGATACTGTCCGACGTAGGTTTGAATGTCTTCAATCTACATGGGTTAAATTGCTCTTCATAAGTTAAAATAAAATCATTAATTCTGGCGATTCTAATCATGAAAAGATAATAAACTTATCAAAATATTTCAGTGTCGTCTGTCCTTGATAAGTCTACAACGTTTAAATTAAATCGGATCGCTAAAAGTAGGGCAAAATAGAGCCCAAAGTGGCAGTTACAAACAAACATACAGATGAAACTAATAAAAGCGTATTAAAAAATAATTAGATTATGTTTTAATTGCTACTGGGTGTGTCACATCGACACTTAGAAGCCCATGCCAGATATTTTCTAGACACGACACAGATATATATATAGTATTTACTGTGGAATATTCCGGAATATCCCCATTGGAGAATATTCTTTTTGCCTTTACTTCGAGTATAGAATAGCCAATCATTCGTAAAGCATCCTAGGTAAAGCGGAATCTATTAAAAATCTTTCATATCAGTGTCATTTGTCCTCTAATTTAATATTAAGTATTAAGAAAAGTATTGCCAATTATATATATAAATTAGAAATTGAACTGGATATTTTTTGCATTTATATTTACAGAAGTATAATTTAATTTTTAACTTAAATTATATAAAACAACTAATATTTGGAGCTATACAAAATATTTTATGCTGCTATATAAAAAAAAACCTGTGTGTTGTTATACAAAAAAAATTGTATTTACCAAAAAATATCTTGAAAAACTGCTTAAATCATTTGCTCAGAAGATAATATATTGTGAGTGCTAAAGATAAAAGTTTGTAAGTACTTTATAGTACTTTTGAGAACTAAAAATGAAATAGCCACCTTAAAGAAATTGCTATAAATTTTCAAGCTTTTCGTTTTTCTTATAAACACTTCTTTTTTATTTAAAGAATTAAAAATTTGTTTTAGCATTTTTAAAGCAACAACTCTATGACATGATGTGGAAAATAAGTGTTTCAATAGCAGAAAAAAAAATTACAATTGTTAAAATAATACCGGAAATATTCTTATACAAATAATTTCAATAACAAAATAAACAAATATTTAATAACTGAATTTAAAAATTGCATATGAAAGGCTTTTGTAATTAAAATAAAAATAATTCGATATTCATTATAATGTAAATATCTTTTTGTGTTGCGAATTTATTATATTATCCAAAGTGTAATAATATTTTCTTTACAAAGATTAAATTAATACATTAAAAAAAACCTAAAAACCTTAAAAATGAAATTTTATATAATATTAATAGAGAAAATATTTAATATACAAATAAATTATTATTAATAATAAACTATTATAAATATTCAACTACTTTTATGAGACTTTTTAATAACAACGAATAACTGAATTATTAGCTATTGGAATTATTAGCTCTTAAATTAATATCTGCACAGAATGTTTACATTTGCAAGTTAATATTTACCTTTGTGAAACATAAGATTATAGATATTAAATTCCATGTACATCATAAAATATTTTTGATTTTTTTCTATAAATTTAAAATTCTGATTCATTATTATTTTACACAATACATTAAAATTAATTTTTTTTTCAATGTTTAAAAATTGATGAATACAATGCTAATATTTTCTTTGGCCAATTTTTAATAGAATTTAAATTTTCAAGTGAATTTGAATTTTTGGTTTAAAAATTTCTAATAGTGTTTCAATATTTAACATTTTTAAACTTATATTACTCATAAAATTTCCAAACTAAAATTATAGAAAAAAATGTTTTTTTTATGTATTTTGTTTTTCTTTTCGCTATATAATTGAATTCCTTAATCTCGCTAAATGCTAAAAAATGTATGAGACTACTTCGATGGCCTAACGTTGTCTTAAGATGCATTTTTTGTTTTTTAAAAGTATTTTAAATAATAAATTTAGATTTCTATATTTTTGTTTTAATTCTCAAAATATTTAACTTCATTTTTGACCAAACATTTTTAATAAACCTACTACTTTTGTAAAAAAAAATTTTATTGTTTTTATTTTAAAAATATGTTATTTTGTTGTTAAAATTATAATGTTTACTTAATAAAAACGAACAATAAAAAAAAATTAGATATTTAAAAAGGACCAAACGTTCAAAATAAAAAATAAATAAAATATATAAAACTATATTCTAAAAAAATAAATATTTAAAAAGTACAAACATATAAAATAAACTATATATATATATATATACATATATAAAACAATACCATAAAAAATTAGATATTTAAAAAGGAGTAGACGTTCAAAATATATAAAAAGATTAAATTTATAGCACGATATAATAAAAAAAAAATTGTACTAATAATAGTACTAATTGCACTAATTGTAAAAATTAGATAATTAAACTGAAAAAAAAAAAACGTTCGAAATAAAAATAAATTATATAAACGATATAATAAAAAATTAGGAATTTAAATTGAGCCAAACGTTCAAAATAAAATAAAAATTAAATACATAAAACGATGTCATCAAACTTTAGTTATTTAAAAACGCTCAGACGTTTAAAATAAGAAAAAATATGTAAAACGATGTTATAAAAAAAAAGATATTTAAAAAGTACCAAATAAATAAATATATATATATATAACGATATTATAAGAAAAAGGTATTTAAAGAGTACCAAATGTCCAAAAGATAACATAATAATAAAATATATAAACCTACATGATGAAAATTAAATAATGAAAAAGTACCAAAGGTTCAAAATATAAAAATAAATTATATTTAACTATTTAATAAAAAAAAATAAATATTTGAAAACTACCAACCGTTCAAAATATAAAAATAAAATATATTTAACGATTTTATAAAAAATTAGGTATTTAAAAAGTACCAAACGTTCAAAATAAAGTAAGTAAAATGATATCATAAAAAATAGATATTTAAAAAAGACCAAACGTTCAAAATAAAAGAAAATGAAATCTATACACGATATTGAAAAAATATAGTAATGGAAAAAAATTGATATTATTTAAATTGAACTTCGCTGTAATTTGTTGATATAATCTTTCCTAACCTGTCGTTGCTGATTTAATCTTTACAACAGAAAACTTTATTAATATGCACAATAGACTTTTTTTCCCATTATTTTAAAAATAATAATTCTTTCACTGTATCAAAAAATGTTTTAATGAAAAGAGACATAGTTCAATTTTCATATCAACTTATAATAAATCCATTTTTTTTCTTAGAGCAAAGGTGTCATTCTGAATTTCATCTCGAAGGTCGTTTATTTTATAACAAAATAACTCCCTGTGTAGTAGTAATTAGTGAATTTATGATACCGAGAAGATGAAAGAAGATGTTAATGTCAAGAAAATTCTACAGATCCCATCGAAAGCCTTATTAAAGACTTTTTTTATCTATTTATGTGAAGAACTATCGCTTAATCGGTCGGTTTTAATTTCGTTTTGCTCTCTAAAACTTGGCGAGTGGAAAAGATGGTAAAAAAAATATAATGGCTCGTAATTGGTTTAATTGGTAGGCTCGTAATGACTTATTTTATCTCAATATTTTGAAAGACCATTGGCAAAATATTTATATTCCTCACTGTGCGAAAACTAATTAGTCGACTCCGCGTAATTCTTATTAAAAATTTAATGAGGGCTTATATTTCTGTAGCATTAATTGTTCGAAGTAGTAAAATACCGTATAGGGATTTTGTGTAAGCATCACAGAATTGAATAAAAAATTTTTAGAATCTCAAAGCGGTGGAATATAATTAATTTCTAAATAACAAAAATTTAATTTGCTACAACTTATTTGATTAATATACTTGATGTTTGTAATTGGGGCCTGAATGGCCGAGTGTCTAGCTCTCTGGCGCTCGGTGCATCAGGTTTCGAGTTCGAGACCCGGCGGTGTCATGGATGTTTGTAGTGTTTCGGAATTCACTTTAAGCCGTAGGTCCCGGTCTCATTTGACTGTAAAGAGCATAACGGAGCCAAGTCAGACTTCTACCTACGGGTGCTCCATCACAACAGAAGCTGCCCCCTTTCCATCTATCCATGAGTAGACTACTCATGGGTTGTGCGTCTCACACTGCAGGACACTGAGGATTAGTCAACAACAACAATTCTTGTAATTTTTCAATCGATTGTAGTTTGATTTTTATTTCCACAAAAAAGTACAATCCAAAATGAATTTTTAAATGATCCTTAAATATACTAATAAACTTTTAATAAATAAAAACGTATATTTATAATACAGACGATTATATAGTTTGATTCATGTTGTACAGATAATGCCTCATACGCAAGTAGCAGCAATGATTTTTATTCTGCTAACGTATGCATAAAAAAGACGCCATTTAGACGAAAGTGTAACCGTGCTTCCTCCTACACACTGGCAAGAGAGCGTCCTGTGGCATTCAGGAGAAACAGTCTGTCGAATTCAATACTCTCACTGGAGAGGAAGTACATTTCAACCCTGTGCTCCCGCTGAGAAACGCTTAGTTTGTCTACAGTCTGTCAACCTGAGAAGAAATATGTTTATCTCAACCCTGCGTATGAGTTCGCCTGCAGACACTCACTGCCCTCTAAGAAAGTATATTTCGCACGGGTTTCGGTTCTTCCACGAAGCTCTAAGTATCTATTGTTGCTCTTCTTCTTGTCGTGTCCATCGTGGAAGGAGGGAAGAGGGGTGCAGCTTCTGTTCTGATGGAGAACCCGTAGGGAGAAGTCTGACTCTCTTACAGTCATAGGAGACCGGGACCTACGACTTAAAGTGGATTCCGAACCACTACAAATATCCATGACACCGCCGGGACTCGAACCCGAAATCTGTGGCACCGAGCGCCATTCAGGCCCCATAAGTATCTATCTTTACTCTATGTGTTAAATATTGTTTTTGTCTAACTGTATGTGTATGTTTTTTTTTTTTTTTTTTTTTTTTTTGTGTGTGTTATGTGTGTATGTTTTTAATTGATCTGGGCTTTGTATCAGAAGTATGTCTGCAAAATTTAGGCGAAATTTGGATGAAAATGGTAGACTTGCTTAAGCTAACAAACATTGAGAGAAGTATACATGGATAGATTTAAAAAAAAATTTCAGGATAGAGTTACGTATCTTCATTTCTATCTGTGGCACTACATCCTCTTGGTGGGCCAAGACCATCTGCTTACTGGCAAATTTCGAGACTGAAGATGATTTTCTTTTTACGAGGTAGGGTTGTCAGCCCTACGCTTGAGAGTCATATGAGACCGGGACCTACGGTTTAAAGTGGCTTCCGAACCCCTACAAACAACCCTGGCACCTCCGAGACTCGAACCTAAAACCTGTAGCACCGAGCACCAGATTGCTAGTCACTCGGCCATCAGACCTCAGTATTACGTATAGTTACATTAAATAAATATTATTAATATGTAACATCCATTAACTGTTGTTGTTTTCGATTACTAGGGATCTTAACCTCAGGACATTATCCATTACAATAGTTTAAATGCAGCATATTATGAGTCACTTAGGTGTAATAATAATGGCAGTGATTTGTTAAAAGCATCCGCAATTTCGACACCACTATTTCGAACAATCACTCAACAACTATGACGTATGGTACATTCATACCTCCTCTTCTCCTCTTTCTCTATGAAGGAAGCCTTAATGATATATATTTAATGCATACCTCCTTCACAACCGCATGGAATGGTTTTGATTAGCTTCATTTGGCGAGTTTTGAATTTGGCGTCATTATCAGTCAGTCTGCCATCGCGCCAAATTAATTTACAACAAATATTTTTTTTTTTTATTTCCTTCTATTAACTCACACTCTCCCTATATACATCTTGTTCAAATTTTCAATCGTTCATAAAATACTTTTTATTCGTCCACTCCAGTTCAAATACATTTTTTTCGAACTTGTAGTGGATGACACTGGATGTTAATACAGTTTTTTCAAATATTAATTCATTCATTAAATTGAATTAATTAACTTTAGTTTTTTTTTAGATTTAAGTTGCATATATCTACCAATAGATGACGCCAGATAAACTTAAAACAAGTAATATATTAAAAAAAATTTTAAAGTCAATTCCTACTTTTTTTTCACTCTATTGCAGAAAGTCCTTTATAAATAACTCATAATTTATTTTTTAAATTTATCTAACGCCATCTATGGGTAGATATATGCAACTTAAATCTAAAAAAAACTAAAATTAATGAATTAAATTTAATTAGTGAATTAATATTTGAAAAATTGCATTAACATGTGCCAACCACTACAAGTTCAAAAAAATGTATTTGAACCTAAGTGGATGAATAAACAGTATTTTATTAACGATTGAAAAATTGAACAAGATATATACATATATATATATATATATAGGGAGAGTGTGAGCTAATAGAAGGAATTGAAAAAAATGTATGAAAATTAGTTTTAAAGGACTTTCTGCAATAGAGTGAAAAAAAAAGTAGGAATTGACTTTAATTGAACTTTTTAAAATAATAATAATTTTCATAATAATAATCATGAATATTTATTATTTTAAAATAATTAGATTATAAGTAACGAGCACTCATTGAATTGAATGAATAGGAACTAAAAAAATATTCAATAGTTAAAAACATTATAAATAGGCATTCTTTAATTAATAACAAATATTTTTGTGGTTTTAAATTTACAATCCGTAGTCTAGCTTGTCTAAAAAATAATAAATAAACAAAAAAAAATATTCACAAAGGAAGAACCTTGTATAATTATTTTTCATCAAATAAAAAACTTTTCAATTCATTCATTTACACTTTTGGATAGAAATTGACAAAAATTTATATCTATCTACATAATCTGTCTATGTATTTCAGATTGACATTAAATAAGAAAAATCGAATGAAATAGATAAATATCAGATAATAATGTGACTTCTTTTATGATCATGCTTAGAAGTATAATTTAGAGAAAATATTTTCTTAAATTTAAAATACTTTAAAGTTAAAAAAAATATTAAGAGTTTTTTTGTTAAAAAATATTTAACAGTGGAAAAAAATTCTAAATAAGCATTCTTTATTTAATAACAAAATTTCTTTGAAATTTTGCTATTTACAATTCGTAGTCTAATATGTCTAAAAAAATAATAAATAAACAAAAAATATTCACATAGGAAGAACCTTATATAATTATTTACCATCAGATATAAAACTTCTCAATCTATTATTCATTTAAATTTTTGAACAGAAATTGCCAGAAATTTTATCAACATATAATCTGTCTATTTCAGATAGACATTAAGTCAATAAATCATTAAGACCATCGATTAAAAAAGATAAATATCAAATAATTATGAGATTTTTTTCACTGTGCTGAGACGTATAATTTCGAAAAAATATTTTCTTAAATTTAAAATACTTTTCAACTAGATCAATGTCATAACAAAACTTTCTGAAACAGAACTTAACAAATTCTCACATATTAACTGAATAATGCTAATTAAACTTCCATTTACAAATCTAAAAAAAAGGCTATCCAATACCAAATTTGTAAGTGCAATGTTAATTTTTTTTATGAAAATGTGTAAATGATTCACATTTAAAATTTCAAGTTATTTTAATTTTCTAAATCCTGCCTTAATTAAAATTAATGAATCTACAAATCATAACTACCATTTCATTTGGATGAATTTCGCATATTTATATGTCTGTTAACTTTTATTAATTCACAAAAGTTGGACTTCATCTTTGTCCTAGAATAGTTATACAATTTAATGAAATATAATTAAGGATTTACACTTAACATTATAATAGAGAGAAAGAAATATTTATTGCCTTAAGTATTACCATAAAGATTCGAAACTGAAATTGTTAAAAATATATCTTATTTTATAAGTATGCTATGAAAATTAATGAATATAAGCGAATCTGAAATAATAGTTATCGAAAGTCATAATGAAATTCAGAACAAATTAAAATTCAGCGAAAACTATTTAACTAAAAATCATTAAAATATTAGATAAATAATTATATATAATACTTGATATTAGATATTTTCATTTAAATTACTACATAAAAAAGTAATTCTGATTAAGTGTGGATATTAAAATAAAGAGAATATATATATATATATATATATTTAAAAAAAGTTATATTATGTACTACAATAAAAAATCAAATTAATTCCGAAACAACCTTAAAAATAACTATATTATGTATTAAAAAGTCAGTTATTATTATTATTATTATTTTGATTTAGATAATTCGAACGTTCTCTATCTATAGCATTATCTAAGCTATAAAGAGCAGAAATATATTTTTCTTCCGAGTTGCTATTTCATAGAATTGGTTATTCTATTTACTGCATATTCATATATTGTCTTTTTTAAGAAAGAATGATGTGCATTGTCGGCAAATCCGTAAAGTCGGTAACTTATTTCTCTTCCAGCTATAGAGCTAAATAGTTTCAAATGATCGAGTTGCAAACGTTGTAAAAAAGATTGTAAAATCAAACATTGCTAATGTTCCAGATACAGAGGTCCAATTTTTTTAAGGAAGTTACAGAGGGAAATATATATACCAAAATGGTTTGTGGGGATTGACTCATTATTCGACGGTTGAAATTTCGTGTAATGGAGATTTTGGGGCTTGAAAGGAAGGGAACAAAAACTTTTTTCGAGTTGTGGAGGTTTTCGACTTATCGAGGTTCGACTTAAAGAGGTTCTATTGTATATATAATAAACTCAATTTTAAAATTATTAGTAAACCTTACAATTTATTCTTTAATATTATAAGCCGACATTAGTAAATTTTTTAATATGAAGTCCAAAGCAAAGTCTATAAAAGCCACAGTTTCTAAAACATAAAGTAACATTGAAATAAAACAATTTACTAAAACTTTGTTCTAAATTCTGTTCTGTTATATTTTTCTAGTCAATTCAATAACTTAAGATGTTATGTATATATATATATATATATATAAATAGATAAAATAAACTCAAATTATTTAATAGTTATTGCTTAAAATTAAGTTTAGCATTAAATAAAATTCTTAATATTAATTCTAAAGCAAGCAATTAAATTTTACAAATACCAATGTTTTTAAAACAGAAAATACATTTAAATGGAACCAATTTGCTGAAATTCTGTTATTCTAAATTTAATTATTTTCCATTATATTTATTCAGTGAATTCAACTGTTTAACATGATTAAAAAAAACTCTTACCTCATTTATGAAGGAATTTAAATGCAATTATTCGCAAATTTGGTAAGAGCCAATAACCGTAATTTCTGTTTTGCTAATATGTATTACGGTATATTCCTAAAAAAAAAATGTCCACTTTCTTTACTTAATAACATGACAAAAACAGCATGGTTTTGCAAAGAATGAAGATTTTAACCCCACATACCTTAGGACCATTAAAATGATTATTGCTAGGTGCTTTTTGGCATAAAAAGAAGATTTTTTTTTGCATTAGTACACACACATTATATCCATCCGGGTTATTTTTTTTCCTGCTTACGTTGGGCTCTATTGTCCTGCTAATGCAGCTCCTACAATGGTTTATTCAGCCTAATGTTCGTTCATCTTTTTAATTCTTTATACGCTAAAAATTACACTTTAAAAAAAAAAAAAAAAAAAAAAAAATTTTTTCCGTACTTATTTTGTTCTACGTGAGATGTTTTCTACAATGGATAATTTTTCTGTGCGTTTTTTACTTAATTTTTTTTTTCTTTTAAATAATACTTACTGTCAAAATTTGGCACTTAAGTAATAAATGGAGTTGGGATTTTTTTTTTATTCAATGCAGCATAATAGTTTTTATTGTTTTTTATTCCAGCAAATAAAACATGATCGATTTAATCAATTTTATAAAATTTCATTAAAAATAAAAAAGACATACTTGTATAATGAATTAACAAAACATGAATTCTAAGTGGATATTTTTTTTTACTTTTATTTTACAATATTATCACACAATTGCTTTAAAAATATTCAATTTTGATACATTACTGTAAGTTGTAAGTGTACAAATAGAATATATGTTAGGATATTTAAAATCAAAAAGTTTAAATAAACGCCTTAGCCTTCTAACCGTAATTAAACGCAAACTAAATATTCGTATTATTCAGTTATTTTGAAATAAAAATTTATTCAAAGCAGAACTTATCAATGTCAATGTCCTACTGTTTATTTACTTATTTATTAATGTTTAAAAGTTATTATATTAATTTAGTACCAAAAATATTGAAATTTTATTATAATCTTTTTAACATACTTAAAAAGAGAACATTTAAAATGCATAACAATACAATGTAAATGAATATCGCTTTAAATTCGTTTAAATGAAAATATTTTTGTTAATTCTTTTAAATATATTACACACAGATTTTATAAAAATACTTTGAAAGCAGATTTTTCAAAACGATAGTATTCAGTTTTCTGTTTTTTATTCGACCATTTGTGTAGTATAACTAATAATTATGAACTTTTATTTTTTCTTTAAATATGAATGAATAAAAGTATTTTCTACACATTAATGAAACTGGGCAATTTTAATGATATTGTCGAGTTGCAGTAAAAATAGCATAATTTGTGAATTTTCTTGATGAAAAATCTCAATGATGGCAAAAAAATGATGTGAAAAATTACAAAAAATGCATTTAATATAACTTAATAATTTGCCAAAACCAGAAATTTAAAAAGAAAAAAATATATAAGTAAAAACTTTAACACTAGATATAAAGAAATGCGTAGGCCAAATGAAAATAAAATATTTTTATTCAAAACAGATGATTCTATCGAAAAACTCTTGTTTCACTGCAACAGTCAAATCATTTTACAATGAAATATTTTTATTTAGAACAGATGATTTTAAGATAAAACTATTTTCATTCTATTCAAACCATTTTACAATCAAATATTTTTTTTCAGAACATACTATTTTACAATAAAACATTTTTACTCAGAACAGACCATTTTTCAATAAAATTATTTTTATTCAAAACAGACGATTTTGCTATAAAAATATTTTTATCTAATGCAATATTTTTATTCAGAACTTGCCTTTTTACGATAAAACATTTTCACTCAGAACAGATCATTTTTCAATAAAAAAAAAATTATTCAGAACAGACGATTTTGCGATAAAAATATTTTTATTTAGTGCAAATCCTTTAACGATAAAATATTTTTATTCAGAACATGCCATTTTACGATAAAACATTTTTACTCAGAACAGACCATTTTTCAATAAAAATATTTTTATTCAGAACAGACGATTTTACGATAAAAATATTTTTATCCAGTGCAAACTCTTTAACAATAAAATATTTCTATTCAGAACATACCTTTTTACGATAAAACATTTTTACTCAACAACATTTTTGGTTAAAGGATGTTTTTATTTATTTATTTATTTTTGTAAATGCAAAACTAATTATATATTTTATATAATATTTGGATTTCATAATTAAATTTAGTTTAAATTATTTGTTTGAAAATAAATATGATAAGAAAATTGTTTTTATTTAGGAAACAGGCAAAATTATCTACTAACTAAAATCACATTAGCTGAATCAAATATCACCTGTTGTGTCTAATCCTCAGTGTCCTGCAGTACGAGACGGGCATCCCATGACTATCTACTCAAGAATGGTGGGAAAAGGGCAGTTTCTGTTATGATGGAGCACCCGTAGTTTTGTTGACTTTTGACTTTTGTTAGTTTGACTTTTGTTTTTTTAGTTTGACTTTTGCTCCGTGTCGCTCTTACAGTGATATGAGACCGGGACCTACGGTTTCAAGTGGATTCCTAACCACTACAAACAACCATGACACCACCGGTACTCAAACCCGAAACCTGTGGTACCTAGCGCCGTAGGTAGAAATCTCATTTGCCTCCGTGTCGCTAAAGAAGAAGGGCAGTGACTCCCGGGAGGGCTTTTATGGAGAACTACCCCGCATTTGCGTATCGTATGGGAGAAAACCCGGAATACACCCACAAGTAATCTAACTGACGAGGCAATATGCTGAACATCACAAACAATATCTTTTTGTTGAAGCAGTGTCTTCTTCAAAGCCGCCAGTGGATTCAACCTCAGCCCTAATGCTAGCCAGCGCCGCACTTTGTCACTAAGACAAAATATCTCTTAAATTAATCATGTAAACTGTGCATCAAAGGATTACGATCTTAACTTTTTAGAGGACATTTAACAATAACTGCTCAATATTTGCCTGTTAAAAGTGAGACAATCCAGAAAACACCTACAGAACACCTGAATGTCGATAAGACATTCAACAACCTTAACCGAATCTCATGCATTCTGAAATTAGTGACTGCAATTGAGGCAACAAGGGAACAAAACCCAAGTTCTGTATTGATGTCTGAGTAGTAACGTGCGCGAGGACAACTATTTACGCAACAAATATTCTGACAAATGGAATTGCCCCATCAAACTGAGCCTCTTTGCTTATGAAAACAGTGACTGCAAGGAGAGCTGCCAGTGTGATGTGAACCTCAGCTCTCCTGTATGGTAAAGTCACACATTACAACTCTCATAACAATTGGATATCTTTAATGTGCTAGCGAATAAAATTATTGAAATATAACACTTTATATTTTTAGAGCTGCTTTTCATGTTAAGAGGTTCTTTTTCTTCCTCATTGGAGCAACAGCCTAGTACCTACTACTATATAGTGCCTACAATCCCGTAGTACTACTATATAGTACCTACAACCCCATAGTGCCATACTATATACATCCCATATGTCGATATTTTCCAGTAGACAAATATCGAGAAAAGAGATATTTTTTTACAGGGTAAAGTTATCAGCCCTACATCTCTGCAGTCATATTAGACAGGAACCTACGGTTTAAGGTGGATTCCAAACCCCTACAAACATTCATGGCACATCCAGGATTCGAACCCGAAGCCTGTGGCCCCGAGCGCCAGAGCGTTAGATGTTAAGAAATTACCTTCAAAAAATAAATAAACCTTTTTTTTTTTTTAAATATTTAAAGTAACAAATTTAAATAAGTTAAAAATAAAATAAGTTTAAAGAGTTTTTCATTGTATTGGACATTAATATATTTTTTATAAAATTCTCCTTTTTTTACATAAATATTTAAAAACGCTATTTTCACATTTTTTATAGTATATATTTGCAACCTTAGAAATAATTACTTTACCATAAATAACGATATCTGATCATCCAACAAAATCTTTCAAATATGATGCCTTTTATTTTTCATTAATTGATGTAAAAAAAAAAAAAAAAAAAGATTAAGTAAACGTTTTTTTATTTATTTATTAAACTTACGAAAGGATATAATTGATCACGTCTCTGTCTTTCAGAATAACAAGTAAATATAATTAATCTTTCATTTGTTATGAAGAGCGAATTTAATTAAATTTTTGTTTATATTTATCATAGAACATCAGAATTATCGAAAAATTCCATAAATTGCTGAGGTTTATTTTTTATGTTTATCTAGTATCTTTTAAAAAGAATCTTTTTTTAAATGAAAAAAAAAAAAAAACTAATCACTACATGTTTATGAAAAATATTAATTAAAGAGCATCGACGATTTTTTAAAAAAATTTTTCTTTTTTTTTCTAAAAATAAATCATTTTTTAAAATGCATTGAAGATAAAGTCTTATAAAAGAAATTTATCAGAATAAAGAATTTAAGCAACCGACAAAAAAATTAAATATGGGAATTAAAAAATATTACCTTATTCTATGTATAGATTTTTAAATTGCGAAATTTCATTTTAAATATCTTTATCTTTGAAATTATTATCAATGTTATTATTAAAAACGACGAAAATATGTTTTGACTAAATTTTTTTCTTCTATTTTTTGATTATGTAAACCTGAAAACTGTATCACGTAATCTTGATAATATTCTAACGTATAGAAAACATTATTTTTGTGTTATAAGTTTAATTAAAATTTCGATTTATCTTCTATAAAAATATAAAATTTTCGATATATAACTTGTTTATAAGATAAACATTAAGATAATAATATATTCAGCCAAGTAATTCACATATTAGGTTTGAATTTATATACCACTTTTCTTGAAGTATATTAAATTTATTATATATATTATATTTATTATATATATTATTTATTCAACTGCATGTTTAATAAGATTTGTTTTATTCCAACGGTTATCATAACGCAAAAATTAGTTTAAAATTTGTATTAATAGGTTATAAAAAGTTTAAATACAATATTTTTTAATTATATTACAGTTAAGATAAATTCCAATGCATCAATTTTGACCTACAAATTTGAATTTCTTGGAAATAATTATAGTTTGAAAATATAATAATTGGTCTTAAATATCTTACAATACATTTTTAATTATTTATTAAGATATTTACACAAAATAAATCTGCATTATAAAAATATTTTTAATTAGAGTGTTAACTTAATTTTATTTATAATTATTCTAAAAATTTACATATTTTATTATTTATCACTTAATGTACCCATCAAAACAAAGAAAAGTGTTTTTGTTCGATAATTATTGTGTGATAATTATTGTGATAGTATTGGGTATTTGCGTGATTATCATTATCATTTTCTTCGATAATTATTGTATGTAATTATTGTTTGTTGGATAATTATTGTATGTAATTATTGTTTGTTGGATAATTATTGTATTGAGTATTGTGTCGATAATTATTGTTATTGTATTGTATTGTGTGTAATTAATGTTTGTTCAATAATTATTGTGTAGCAATTATTTTATTGTTAATTTCCAATTTAAAAACTATACCAGCATGGTTAAAGCCTCCATAAAAAACTATTTAAAATGATCAAATTTGTTATTTTTATTAATAGCTTCCAAACAATATTGAAATCCATACTATATAAAAATATAAAACTTTAATAATCAAATAATTATTAATTAATAAAATAACAATAAATTTAATAACAAAGTAATTACTATCATTAATTGCTAAAATAAAATTATACATAATTTCTTTCTATTTTTTAATTTTCTTTTCACCTTCTAAATTGCAATTTTATGTTTATAAGAGAACTTTTGACTTGCACTAGACGTCTTTTATAATATGATTAAATGGACATGGTCTAGATTAAATTTTAACTAAGAGTATAAGCTATCATTATGAATGATGTTTCATAATTTTAGTTTATTTCATTCACATTTTTAAAAAGGGAATGAATTAATGGTACAATATAATCATCTTTCTATCACACCCAACATTCAAGGTTATTGAACAAAAATAAATCATTACCCTCTCACCAAATGAAACATATCAAAATATTATGATTCAACACATAATAAATATCGCTTCAAGTTGAGTTTTAAATTGCCTTTTAATAACAATTATCATCCATAACAAATATCCCATTTAACACAGCAGGGTGGACTTAGATAAATATCAGAGCCAAGACAAACAACCTAAATAAGCACCTGTCATCATTATCTATTTTGGGATTAAAATAGCAATCCAAACCTCCAGCTCAATTATCTCTGTCAATTGAACGCTACGGACGTAGTACTCTATACACATCATCGTACTGAACAGTATAAACATATTGACATCGATGGCCATACATTAACTTTGCTGGTTTTAAACAATTAATTTTCGAATTACGTGACAGCTACTTCGAACAAGTATCGTTCCTCAAACCAAGGATTTCAGAGTTATTAGTGTTTGTTTGTCAACAATTTATAACAAATTCAAGAAAACTGTAGATTTGCAAGAATTAATGGTGTAATTCATGGTGTCAAATATTCGTCGTTGGAATGAGATGGAACAACAGTAATTTTCTGGCATGCCTTTGACCTAATAACATAGTTATATATGAATATATTCTTCTCTAAATTAATAATACTGAGAAAAATATAAAGATACTATAAATTAAAAATTTTATGCAAAATAAAAATGATTAATTAATAAATTATTTATTTTTTACTTATTTAATATTATATTTCCCAGGCTTATTTGTAAAGCAATTTATCAAGGAAATAAAATTATTTACAAACAATTGTATAAAAAAACACAGTTCTATATTAATTAATTTCGTTGTACATTAATTTATTTTATATTAATTAATATAAAAAGAATAATAAATTAATTTCTGTAGTCTAATATAATTAATTTCTATACTAAACAATATGTTAATTAATTTCTTAAATTTCATGAGTTTATTCTGTGGATGATAACGGTAATTATGTAACTCAGAATGCCTTTTTGCTAAATTCACACATGAGATTAATCCCATAGATATTATCCATGTGGCACCCTAATCGTAGTAGTCAAGTTGCTGTAACAACATTTCTCCCTCTTCTGGCTTTCTTTGTTAACGCTGAATATACTGCACATTTGCATTTAAACAGCATTCATACCAAGATATTGAGTGGTAAGGTGTGAAGTTACGACTAATAACCTCAGATGTGGCGTGCTGAGTCCTCTGATTGGGCAACACTGTGCGCATCACCGTTGAATGCCTAAGTGGGAATGCGGCTTTACAAAACAGAAATGATGTAAGCTAAAGCACTAGAGCATAGAAAAAAAGAAAGTCAATTCCCATCGGATACTCAAATCTCATGTCGTAGAATATCAAACAATGGGAAGTTTAATTAGAAGGAAGATCGGACTTTTGACTGGCTGGCATTGCATGACATAATACTTTATTATACGGTGGAAACCCTTTTGATGTGTTAATGTCTTTTTTTCTCAATTTTCTTAATATAATAATATATTTGAATCCATTTACATTATGTTTTGTTTCAGAAATTTCGTTTGTTCCACATAATAACTTATTAATATTTAGCATTAAATTATAAGTTAATATTTATAGCAATAAATAACTTTGTTACCCACAAAATTTGTTAATTTAATGAGGTTATTATTTTTCTTTTATTTATTTATTTTTTTAGTTACTTCATTAACCAAAATAACTCATTCTTATACAATTCAAAAATACTTTCACACAACTGGCTACTTCTGAGTTATGCAACTGGAATAATTACCGTTATTATAATTATAAGAATGGCAAATCCTGTTTATGACTTTTAAATTACCTAAATCAACATAATTCTGGATGTTCAATTATGCGATGGAGTTCATTATTATAATTTATCATATAATAATGATATGATGTTACTTATAATGCATAACATGATATTTTAAATTAATTACGATGTAAAATATAAAAAACAAATCTTAATTACGACTTGAAATAACTGACTTAATAATAATTGACTTCTCGTCGTCTTATTTGTATCAGCATTTTTACTGATGTTGAAATTACTTACAAACATTCAAATTGCTTTCATTATTCACCCCATTAAAAATTATTATATTTAAAAAATAGGATCCTAATAATAATAATGTAGCATGCAGGTTGTACTGGATGTGATTGTGTTAAGATACTTGAGGCACAGATTGGAAAACTAACATCTTTACTGGCACACGCACAAACCCCACACACATACAATTACAGACAATATGTAATACATTTAAAGACATGAAATTATAGATTCGCGGATAGATTCCACTTCTAAACCGAAAACCCGATACTGAGATACTCGCAGGGTGAGAGTCTGTCGGCCAACTTATAACAGGGTTACGTTAAATATATTTTCTCTTGTGTTAAGTGACTATAATAAACGAAAAGTTTCTCAACAGAAGCGCGTAGTTCAGCTGTGCTTCTTCTGGGATGAGAGTCTCGAAGCCTATTGACCATTTCTCCTGAACGGCAAAAGGAGACGGTCTTGCCATTGTGTAAGAAGATGCACTGTTACCCATATAAAAAAAATCCAATTATTCTAATTAAACTTATTTATATATTATTTATCTAATAACTAACACTTATTATATTAAGTATAATTGTTATAAAAATTAAATTTTGAAAAAAAATTGCTAGAAAAAAACTATAATCACAATATTTTTATATTTTTATTTACATTTCTATATTTTATATTATAATTTGTAGTTTTTTTGTGACTTGAAGGTTTCTTTCAGTTGATCTATTACTCAAGATGATGTATCTGAGTCTATTGCAAAGATGATGTATTAGATGAGTAATTGGGTTTCAGGATACTTATTGAGTAAATGGTCCAAATTTGCACGTTGTATAATCGAAAACATGAACTTCAGTAAGTTTAAGTCAGTAAGTTTTTTTTTTTAAA
This sequence comes from Caerostris darwini, assembly GCA_021605075.1. Lineage (NCBI taxonomy): Eukaryota > Metazoa > Arthropoda > Arachnida > Araneae > Araneidae > Caerostris > Caerostris darwini. The sequence goes on along the minus strand of BPLQ01003486.1, from coordinate 233,593 downwards.
GAGAGACATTTTATCACAATAACCACTGAGTCAACTTGTTATTGGAAATGTGACTATAGCATTCGCCAGGAGCGATAACGAAACCACCGACCTTTTTTAAGCTGTCTAAAATATTACTTCGTCTTCATATTTACAATACTTCAATTGGATTCAAGCGAAAACAATTTATTGAAATAATTTAAATTATAATGAATTAAGATTACAAAAATTATAATGAAAAATATTTTAGTTTTAAACATTCATAAAAATAAATATATAGTATTTTATAAGCATATTCACCAGTTTAATTAAAACTGGGAAATAAATAAAGTGTATTTGATAATTGATTCCATAATTTCATTAAATTCTTTTACAAAAATTAAATAAATTGGTTAAGAAATATATTTTTAATTCTCATAATGCTTTAAATTATGAAACTATATTCGAAGTGTATATGTGATAAACAAACAAAAAAACTTTAATTAAATAGCTAAAATTATAAAGAATGAAATTGAGAAAAAAATTAATCTATTTAATAATGATATTTTAATCTTTATTTTATTTATATTTAAAGTAATAAACGCTTAGTTTTTCATTTTAATAATATTTTTTTTAATCTTACATTATTAACACACGAATTTCATTTTTCAGGATTTAAGACCATCTTATTATAATCTTTATTATTATTATGAAAATATTATGGTTTTTAAAGAGTATTATACTACCTTAAATCCCGTTTAGTTGATTATATTTCGATTAAAATTTTTAAATAATATTTAATAAACTTTATTAAAAGCAAAAACTCAACAGAATTTAATTAGTAATTTAGGATTACAATTATAAATGAATAATTTACTAAGAATTTTAAACTGGTTAAATATTGTTTATTAAATTATTTTTCTCTGACTTTTTTCTAATACTTATTCTGCATATAATGAAAAATAATAATAATTCATTTTAAATATTATCTAAACACAATTAATTTTCTTGCTTGGTTTGAAAAAAAAAAAAAAACTTATGGAAGCAAAAGTTAATAATGATTTTTCATAAGATTTTAAAAATTAGGGAACTTAAATTAACCCAAATTAATATGAATGAATATCGCAGCATTTTCCGCTCGTTTATTTTAATAAAGATATGAACCATATAGAGAGATAAATATTTATGCACATATTTTATAATCTATCAACATTAACCATTAATTATAATTATAGTAAACGAAATTAAAGATACACCAAGCATACGAAATGTAAAGACATTATTTCTAATAAACAATTTTTTTTTCTGAGACAAGTTTTTAAGTGTGATTTTTTTTATAAATAAACAAAACCGTTAATTAATTTTAATGAAAATTTATTTTGGACTTCACAAATTAATTATTTCTTTAAGATTTTGAAGAAAAATAACAAAGATAGTTAAAGATAATTCAAATCCTTATTTGTTTCTGAAACGTATGGGTTTTCATTGCTTTTTAGCGATCTACTACTAGTTTTTTTAAATACAAAATCACTTATAAACATTACTACATTATTCTTCACTTTCAACAAAAAATTTAAGTAATTACGTTTCTTCTTTTAATAATTCATAATTTATTTACGATATTATGAATATAAACAGGTTGAGTATAATTAAAGTCTCTCTTTCAAAATGCAGCAAAAAAAGAAACAGTCACAATAAGTTCAAATTTGAATTGAAGATACTTGAAGAAGGGTGGAACGGTATGGCACCAAAAAAAAAGTTCCACCGATTTTTTCCATCCAATTTGGTATGACCTTGCCGTGGTGGATGGGCTTTCCATTCACAGTGTCACAATTGTTGAATGACTTGGAAGTGATTTTTTCCGTCAAGAAACTGAAACAATCAAGCACATTGAATACTACAGTTAGTTTAATGTGCAACTCATGCCAAATACGTCGTTATTTTGATTCAAAATCACTTCCTTTATGCCACTTATAGGGCCATGTATTAATATATAATTTGAATATAAGAATTTTATTAATAATAATTTAAATGTAAGAATTTGATTATTAATAATTCGAACATAAGAATTTTATTAATAATAATTTAAATGTAAGAATTTGATTAATAATAATTAATGCGACTTTTATAATAATTTGACCCATTTTTAAGTATATTTTATGATAATAAAAAATTCCCACTTTAAAAAAAGCTATTTTTATATGAATTCTTGAATAGCTTTTTCTTCTTTAAAGGATCATAAAAGGATTCAATGATAAACAGTTTAACCTGTATTTAATCGTCTCTGAAGTCACTGCGTAAGTTGAAATGCTGAGAATTGTAAGATTTATTGGATTTATGTTGTTTTGAAACACGTCTTCTGCCAAATGCAGCTTCCTGAAATAACCAATAGGTACAGAAATCCATTTAGCAGCTGACTGAAGAATGTGAGAAGAAACAGGCTTTCGCCCGATAGACTAATAGATTACACTCTTCCAAACGTATGGAACCTCTTGTTGGAGCAGCAGCAGGCTTTTAGTTTTTATCAACATTTATTTATTTTCTTAAAAGAAATTTTTTTGGGTTAAAATATTTCGATTTTACAAAACTTCTGATAAAAAGTGTTTTTTTTTTATTGAAAATGTTTTCGTTTAAAAAAATTTTAATTTGGAAAAAATAAAATATATATTGTGTATTTATTTGCCTTTCAATTTTAGAATATGGAATGCAAAGTCTTTTTTTTTAAATACTATATTCTTAATTGAATTCAATCGTTAATTGACTTGTTTTAAATTATATTATTAATTGAAATCAATCGTTAATTGACTTGTTTTACTTAAATTTTTAATTGAAATCAATCGTTAATTTCTTATTGTTTGGATAGTCTTTTACAACAATGCTGAAAAAATGTAGGGTATTATTTGCTTGCTGATTAAATAATTTTAATTTTGAACAATGTTTTACAACAATATTGAAAAAAATGTAGGGTTTTATTCGTTTTTAGTATGAAAATTTAAAATTTAAAAAAAAAAAAAACGTACTGCTTATTTATTTAATTTTCGATGTTAGGAAATGGAAGATAAAATTTCTTGTTTTAAATATTATATTTTTGATTGAAAGTTGTTCTTCTTTTTGGACACAGTAGTATATATAATAATTGGACTGTAATAATGTGAGGACTAATAATTGTAATAATTTCACTATTCATTAATTTGACCAATTTATAAGCATATTTTATTCTAATAAAATTTCTCATTGTCAAAATAGCTTTTTTTATATGAATTCTTGAATAGGTTTTTTCCTTCAAAGGATCATAAAAGGATTTAATGATAAACAGTTTAATCTGTATTTAATCGTCTCTGAAGTCACTGCGTAAGTTGAAATGCTGAGAATTGTAAGATTTATTGGATTTATGTTGTTTTGAAGCGTCTTCTGCCAAATGCAGCTTCTAGAAATAACCAATAGGTACAGAAATCCATTTAGCAGCTGACTGAAGACTGTGAAAAGAAACAGGCTTTCGCCCGATAGACTAATAGATTACACTTTGCCAACGTATGTCTACTTGTTGGAGCAGCGAGCTTTTAGTTTTTATCAACATTTATTTATTTTGGTAAAATAGTTTTTTTTTTGTGTTCACATATTTCGATTTTACAAAACTGCTGAAAAAAATATAAGGTATTTTTTGATTGAACTGTTTCTGTTTAATTTTAAAATGTGGAAAAAAAAATGATTCTTCATTTTCTTATCTTTTCGATTTTAGGAAATAGAAGATAAAATCCTTTGTTTTAAATACTATATTTTTTATTGAAATTAATCATTAATAGACTTGTTTTAAATTATATTATTAATTGAAATAAATCGTTAATTGACTTGTTTTAAATTGTATTTTTAATTGAAACCAATCGTTAATTGATCTATTTTAAATTATATTTTGAATTAAAATCAATCGTTAATTTCTTATTGTTTGGATAGTGGTTTACAACAATGCAGGGTATTATATGCTTGCTGTTTAAAAAATGTTAAATTTGCAAAAAAATTACTATGTATTAATTTGCTTTACGATTTTAGGTTTGGTTCGATTTGTCGCTCTACGGTCATTTTTTTGCGCACTTTAGGCTAATTAGACCGGGACCTACAGTATAACGTGGATACCGAACCACTCACAAACTTCCATGCCACCGTCTGGATTCGAACCAGAAGCCTATGGAACCAAAAGTCAGAGCACTAGGCAATTAGCAATCAGGTCGCTTACTATTTTAGGAAATGAAATGTAAAATCCTTTGTTTGAAATACTCTATTTTTAAGTGAAATCAATCGTTAATTGTCTTATAGTTTGGACAGTGTTTTCCAACAGTGATGAGAAAATGTAGGGTATTATATGCTTATTGTTTGAAAAATTTTAAATTTGGAAAAAAAACTATTTGTTTATTTGCTTTTCGACTTTCAGAAATGGAGGAAAAAAAACCTTTGTTTTAAATACTATATCTTTAATTGAAATCAGTTGTTAATTGTCTTATTGTTTTGAAAGTGTTTTACAGCAATGATGAAAAAATGTATTGTATTACTTGATTATTGTTTAAAACATTTTAAATTTTGAAGAAATATTACTGTTTATTTATTTGTAATTCTATTTTAGGAGATGGAAGATAATATTCTTTGTTTTAAACTATACTAATAAAAAATAGTAACTATACTATAATATTAAATACTAACTATACTATAATATTAAATACTAACTATACTATAATATTAAATACTAACTATACTATAATATTAAATACTAACTATACTAAAAAATTTAAATTTGAAGAAAAAAAAAATTTTGTTATTTATTTTTATACTAATGTTTGTTTAAAATTTGTAAAATGTAAAATGTTTATTATTTATTTGTTAACAAACTATACTATAAGAAATTTAAATTTAGAAAAAAAAAATGTTTTTTCATTTATTTGCGTTTCGATTTTAGGAGAGTCAAGATAAAATCATTTGTTTTAAATTATATTTCTATTTGAAATCAATCGCTAATTGTCTTATTGTTTCGGCAGTGTTTTACAATAATGCTGAAATATGTAGGGTATTATTTCCTTCAACATTTTTTTTTAAATTGTATATTTGGAAAAAAAATATTCTTTCCTTTTTTTCGTTTCTATTTAAAGAGATAGAAGATAAAATTCTATTGTTTTTTTTTTCGTTTCAATTTTATTAGATGGAAGACAAAATCCTTTAGATTAAATACTATATTTTTAGTTTAAATAAATCGTTAGTTGTCTTATTGTTTGGATAGTGTTTTACAGCAATTTTGAAAAAATTTATGGTAATATTTAGTTGTTGTTTAAAAAATTTTAACTTTGGAAAAAAAAATATTGTTTAATTATTTCCTTTTCGAAGTTAGAAAATTGAAGACAGAATCCTTTGTTTTAATTACCATATTTTAATTACAATCAATCGTTAATTGTCTTATTGTTTGGAAAGTGTTTAACAACAATGTTGAAAAAATTTAGGTATTATTTGCTTGTTGTTTAAAAAATTTTAAGTATGGGAAAAAAATTATTTTTTATTTATTTGTTTTTCGATTTTTAGGAGATGGAAGATGATATCTTTTATTTTATTTTTTATATTTTTAACTGAAATAAGTCATTGATTGTATTATTGTTTGAACAAGTAACAGATTTTAGAAACATACTGAATATATGCGTAAATACACTCATGTCCATAAATTAAGGATAATTCAGAATTACACAGAAATTGAACTCTAAAATAAAAATTTCACCTGTAGAATTATCACACACATCCTGAAGAAGAATATGCAAATTACAGGAAACCACCAGATGGAGTGGATAGTACGTCACAATGACGAGAGTGTAAGAGAGGGGTATATAAAGAATGGTGGCAAAGAAGTAAAATTGTTCACAAGCGCTTTAAAAGCCTTTCAGTGCAATAACCGCACAGTTATGGCACAAAGGAAACATTTGGATGATTTTTTACGTGGTAGAATTATCGGACGACTGGAATGTGGACGTACCCAGCTGAAAGTATCCGAGGAACTTGGAATCGCCCAGAGTGTCATCTCCAGGCTTTGGCAACGATTCCAAGATGATGGTAATGTGAGTAGATGTTACAGCACAGATCGCTCCCGAGTTACAACGCCGAATGAGAACCGGTATTTAGCAGTTTCCGCCAAAAGAAACAGACGGAGCACAGCATCAGACCTCCCTCGTCAGCTCTCTTCAGCTACCGGTACGACAGTTTCAAGGCAGACCGTGTACAGACGACGCTTAGGGCACATTGGTCTATATGCTCGTAGGCCTGTCAGATGTGTTCCACTTACCGCAACTCACTGTCGCCTGCGATTAACCTGGAGTAGAGAGCATGCATTGTGGACACCGCAACAGTGGTCTTGTGTGATGTTTTCCGACGAGTCCAGGTTTAGTTTGCAGTCTGATTCTCGCCGGACCTTCATATGGAGTGCGCCAGGTACCCGTTACCACCAAGAGAACGCCATTGAACGACACCGTTACGGTGGTGCAGGATGGCTCGTTTGGGGAGGAATTATTCTTGGTTCCAGAACTGACCTGCATGGTCAGAGTGTAACGATGACAGGCCACATCTATCGGGATGTCATTCTGGAACAACATGTACGCTTGTTTCGGGGCGCCATGGGTGGTGAATTTCTGTTTATGGATGACAACGCCCGTCCTCACCGTGCAAACATTGTAGACGAATGCCTTCAATTGGAGGATATCCCCCGTATGGATTGGCCAGCATACTCACCGGACTTGAATCCAATAGAGCATGTGTGGATATGCTTGGCCGACGAATTGCAGCCCGTCAACCTCCTCCCTCCTGTCAACCGCAACTTCGAAGGGCATTGCTTGATGAGTGGTGTAATATTTCCCAAGATCAGATTTGTAAGGCCTGTATTGCATCGTCCAGGAGATATACTCCATATTAACCATCATACTAACCATGTTATACTGTTTTTTGTAAATAGGTTCTTTTTTGAAATTTGCTCCAGGGAGTAAAAATCGCAATTTTTATTAATTATGTCAAACATATAGCATCTTTTTTGCTCTTTACCTTTTGTTTAATAAATAGACTTTACAAATAAGTCAAATTTGTTTTGCTTCTGTCTCTTTATTTGTCTGAACTTCATTATCCTTAATTTATGGATATGAGTGTAAAAACAAAAATATTCATACTGAAAAAATGAAGTATTTTTTTTAAAAGCATATTTTAATTTTTGTTTCAAATTAAGAATAATATTTTAATATGAAAAAATCTATAATTTATTTTTAATTTAAATCTAATTTAAAAAAAGTATAAATAACCAAATTTTGAGTAATCTATATTTATTTGTAAAGATATTGAAAACTAATGTTTTATTCATTGTTTTTATAATTAATATATAAATCATTCATATTTATTAAACAATAAATGTATTTATCATGAAATATAATTATAAAAAAAACTAACTTTTAATAAAATTGCGTTCATAACAATATATTTTTACAAAGGATTTAGTTTCCTTAAACTAAAAATTTAATTTATAATTGCTACTTTTAATCAATATAATATTTCTTTATCATATTTAACATTTTAATTTTGATAGAAATATTTTTCATTAAACTTTTTTTTTTCATTGTGCCATTTACAAATTAATATATTTATTATTAAAATTTAATGTTATTAATTAACAATATTAGTAGATACTTTAATGGCAGGTATAAAATAGTTACTAGCAAATATATTTTTGTATACATTGCAGTAACTTTTGTTTAAACTTAAAAAAAATCATTCGTTTAAAATTTATTGTTCATTTAAAAATTTAAAAAAATAATATTACTAATTGTTTTAAAAAATTATCATATTATATAATTCGGATCAATAATTTTATAATATTATTACAATTATTAAATTTTTTTGAGATTATAATTTATGTCTAGAGGGAGAAAAAAAGGATAATTATTTATAACGTTTCAAAAAAATATATAATTCAATAATATATTAATAACAATAATGAAATACATAAAAAACTAATATCAAAACTTTATATTAAAAGTTAGAATAGAATAAATGAAAATATATTTCTAATTCTTGTTTAGTAACTGAATTGACAATAATAGAGAATAAATTGAATATAGTATAAATTATTACTTTTTGTAGAGCAATATAGCTTTGCAATTTTCAGACAAATAGGAATTTTAAACCAGACTCACCTGCAAAGAAAAGAAAAGCAATATTTAATTTAAATTAAATAATAAAACATATTAAAAACAACATTTTTAATAAAAATTATATTTTAATGAATATAAATTGACAAATAATAGGAGGATATTATGAAAAGAATTTAATAATTTATGAACATCAATAATTATTTTAATCATCTAATTAGTTAGCTCGAATACATAATAATAATATGCATTATAATATAATATACATTTTAGTAATATTTATCGTTTTAATAATAAGCGATAATATGCATCTCCATTTGCGAAATATGTGGTTGTAATATAAATATATATATTGATTAAATATAATAAATATATGCATTAAAGTAAATCAAATATCTACTGGGAAGTCTCCATACCATGTTATAATAATATCATATATATATATTAATCGTTTCGCATTTAATTTTGTAATATGAAAATATTATTAGTTATGCAAACACAAAAGGCATTTAATGTACGTTATGTGAACAAAGTAATTCATAAGTGTCTGAATACATGTTAACTTGTTATTTAATTTACTGTTTACTCTGTTTAGTTATTAATTAAGATGAACGTATTAACTGTATTAATGGAATGTAATATTTGTTTGAACCAAATTTACATTAAAAATTAACTTTATCAATCTGTTTGACTATGTTCAATCTTATGCATATTATATTATTGTGCACACATTATACTGTCCGTTAAATTATGAAAAAATGAAATGGTAATGTAGTTAAAAGTGTATTATTTCAGAAAAATATATTTGGTAACATTTTACGAATAACTGCTTCTACAGCTAATTTTTATTTCCTTTAAGTGGTTACTTAATTTATTAAATTTCTACGTACTTTTTTACAAAAATTCTGATTTAAGAAAAAAAAAGTGATTTTACGCAAATTCTGTAGAATTTCTAACACAAATTTATGATAATTCTTCGGGGATTTAATGTTATACATCTTTCTGAACATTATAAACATATTACAAATCCTACGTAACATATAAAATATGGCAAATTGCAAAATACAGAAAAAATACGAATTATTTCATATGAGTGTATGAGGATTGATTGCTTCGCAAACCACTTGTGAATAGAACAGTTGTAATTTGAGAAACATTCCCCTATAAAACAATGTATATTTCAGATCATAGTTAAAATGTCGTTGAATATAACGTGTAGAAATATTGATAAATAACATTAAAATGTTATAATAAGAAAAACGAAAAGTAAAAATAAAAATGATATATAAGCAACGAATACTATTGCATTTTATTGTGTTCGACCAACTAGTAATATACAATAAAATCCAATAGTATGAATAAAAGTTAATGTTAAAAATTTTATTAACATTGTTAAGCTTGTAGACTTTGTATAATAACAAAAATTACACTAGACGCTTTTGAAAATAATTTCTTAAAAACACATGTAATTGTAAATGTAAACAAAGTAATATGTTAAATACTAACGTGATACATAATATGAAAATAAATTATAAATCTGTTAAAACTGAATGATTTTAAATATGACTGAATCAAATTAGTCTTAATGAAAGCTAATTTTGGAATTTGATTTTCATTAATCTAAAATTTTATTAATATTGCTCTAAATATTTTTCAATCTGTTTGATTATTTTGATAGCACATTGGGTTTTCAACGTACTATCCTCAGCGTACAACCTATTTTAGACGCGCTATTCACCGTCCACTTACACTCATGTCCATAAATTAGGATAATGAAGTTCAGACAAAGAAAGAGACAGAAGCAAAACAAATTTGACTTATTTGTAAAGTCTATTTATTAAACAAAAGGTAAAGAGCAAAAAAGGTGCTATATGTTTGACATAATTAATAAAAATTGCAATTTTTACTCCCTGGAGCAAATTTCAAACAAGAACGTATTTACAAAAAACAGTATAGCATGGTTAGTATGATGGTTAATATGGAGTATGTCTCCCGGAAGATGCAATACAGGCCTTACAACGCCTAGACAGGCTGAGTATCAAATTATCAATCTGAACTTGGGGAATATTACACCACTCATCAAGCAATGCCCTCCAAAGTTCCGGTTAATAGGTGGGAGGGGGTTGTCGGGCTGCAATTCGTCGGCCAAGCATATCCCCCACATGCTCTATTGGATTCAAGTCCGGTGTGTATTCTGGCCAATCCATACGGGGGATATCCTCCAATTTAAGGCATTCGTCTACAATGTTTGCACGGTGAGGACGGGCGTTGTCGTCCATAAACAGAAATTCAGCATCCATGGCGCCCCGAAACAAACGTACATGTTGTTCCAGAATGACATCCCGATAGATGTGGCCTGTCATCGTTACACTCTGACCATGCAGGTCAGTTCTGGAACCAAGAATAATTCCTCCCCAAACGAGCCATCTGCACCACCGTAACGGTGTCGTTCAATGGTGTTCTCTTGGTGGCAACGGGTACCTGGCGCTCTCCATACGAAAGTCCGGCGAGAATCAGACTGCAAACTAAACCTGGACTCGTCGGAAAACATCACACAAGACCACTGTTGCGGTGTCCACAATGCATGCTCTCTACTCCAGGTTAATCGCAGGAGACAGTGAGTTGCGGTAATTGGAACACATCTGACAGGCCTACGAGCATATAGACCAATGTGCCCTAAGCGTCTGTACACGGTCTGCCTTGAAACTGTCGTACCGGTAGCTGAAGAGAGCTGACGAGACAGGTCTGATGCTGTGCTCCGTCTGTTTCTTTTGGCAGTAACTGCTAAATACCGGTCCTCATTCGGCGTTGTAACTCGGAGGCGATCTGTGCTGTAACATCTACTCACATTACCATCATCTTGGAATCGTTGCCAAAGCCTGGAGATGACACTCTGGGCGATTCCAAGTTCCTCGGATACTTCCAGCTGGGTACGTCCACATTCCAGTCGTCCGATAATTCTACCACGTAAAAAATCATCTAAATGCTTCCTTTGTGCCATACCTATGCGGTTATTGCACTGAAAGGTTTTTAAAGCGCTTGTGAACAATTTTACTTCTTTGCCACCATTCCTTATATACCCCTCTCTTACACTCTCGTCATTGTGACGTACTATCCGCGCCATCTGGTGATTTCCTGTAATTTGCATATTCTTCTTCAAGATGTGTGTGATAATTCTAAAGGTAAAATTTTCATTTTAGAGTTCAATTTCTGTGTGATTCTGAATTATCCTTAATTTATGGACATGAGTGTATTTCAAACGCATTATCCACCGCGTTGGCTATGTATTTCAAACCTGCTATCCACTATGTTAGTTACCTGTTTCAAGCGTGCTATTACCAAATTAGCTAACTATTTTAAATCTTTTATAGACGCATTATGCACCATGGTAGCTATAACACTGTAGAAAGATAACAGTTTTCACAGTTTTATGATGCGTTAAGCTAAGTAGTTAGCTAAGCGTTAATTAGCTAAGTATTTTAAACTCTATCTCAAACCTAATTCAGACGCACAATACACATCTGTAGCTGCCCATTTCAAACATGTTATTCGTTTTACTTACCTATTTCAAAAGCACTATTCATAGTGTTATCTATCTATTTCAAACACATTATCCACCGATTTTATATATCTCAAACCCTCTATTCACTACGTTAGTTACCTATTTCAAATGTGCTATTACTAAATTAGCTAACTATCCACCGTGTTAGCTACTCGAGTCGAAAACTTCATCAACCACATTAGCTAGCTTTTTCAAACTTACCCTCTACAGTTTTAGTTACCTATTTTTATCTCCTTTTTCATAGAATTAGCCAGCTATTTCAAATGCACTCTCCATTGCATTAGTTTCCTATTTATAACATACTTTTACAGAAAGCTTGATTTGAAATTTATTTTGATTTTTTTTTTGACAAGGGATCCAGAAATATTTGTTAATTTGCCTATCCTGAGAATGGAGCGATAAATTTGTGGTCCTGAAAGTCCTTGCGTTTGGTCTGAAAAAGTTGATGTTGAGGTTTTGAAAAAGAAGATGGAAATCCTCCAAATGCCTTTTTGTGAATGTTCCTTACAAGCTGGACAGCAAATATGGGTACAAAATAGCAGGACTATAATTCACAATGTGTAACATAAAATCAGTTACTATCTCCCATTAATCGACAAATAGTCAATGTTTAAAATGCATGATAAAGGATTAAATATATATTCAATCAACATTTTTTTAATCATTTTTCAAGGATAAACTTCATGATATGTAACGTTTAATCAGCTACATACCTTCCATTAATCGACAAATAGTCCCTGGTTAAAACGTATGGGAAAAGATTAAATAAATATTCAGTCAAAGTTTTTTATTATCATTTTTCAAGAATAAAATCATAAAGAGAATCGAACACAATGGCATAGAATAATCTAATGAAACAATCAGATTTGAAACAATTTACTAAATCATTTTGCAATAAACAATTAACTTTTAACTGCTCAAATTATTCTTGAATTAAAAGACAAAAAAAAAAAAAAAAAAAAAAAAAAAAAAAAAAAAAAAACCAAGATGAAAAATAAATTTTTTTAGATCAAATTATTCTTTCTCACAGATTTTTTTTTCAGCGCATCAAAACAAATAATGCATTGTTACCCTAGACTCCAAGAGAACTATTGTTTCTTTAAAGCGTCTTATCAAATTCACGTTTTCGCAAAACACTAGGACATCGAAAACAAGCCCAATTATTTTTCTTTACTTTAAACACGCCGCCTAGAGATACTACTAAACGAGTTGCAGAAAAAAAAAAAAATATAAATACAGAAGTTGTGTTTTGTATATACAAGGCGAAGTTCGGGAACAGTTTTATTTGGGGGAAAATGTTCTTTTGTTTAATTCCATTGTAGGAATAAAAAATGGCGGAAGGAATAGTGTTAATGCAATTTGTTATTCCAAAATATCCCTGAGGATTTTCGAAAATTCCCCCTTTTTAAAGGGACTTCTTTTGAATTCAGTGTTTAAGTTAGAAAAGCAAAGGAATTTAATTCTTTTTCTGCCTTGTTTAATTTTATATGTAATCAAGTTTGCTGTGCTTTTTTTTTATCTTTACTTTTGTCATCAACTTTTAAGATGGTTACTTAAACTGAAAGAAATGTATTCATTGTTATTTTCAAACTAAACATTCTTTTCTTGCGAACCCAGCGCCATACTCTCTTCTTTATTTAAATATTTATTTTAACAGGTAAACAGTTTAAAACATTTGTATAGCTGCTACTTATTGAATTTCTAAGTGATAAATATTTCTTCAAGCGAGTTAAGTGCATTAATGTACGTTTTTCTCAATGTAATAATATTTAATTTTTAGTTTTTATTTTATTCCAATGTAGTGATGTTGCAAGCATTTTGTAATAGATTTTAAACATTTATAAGAAAACAGTTAATAATTATGATACTTAAAATTATTAATTTAAAAAATTTATTAAAAGATTTATTATCATTATAAAAAATATCGTAAAGCAATTACATAATTAAGCATCTGTAATTTTATTCGTTGCAGTTTTTTCCTGAAATAATTGCACCTTTGCGGCTGCAATTATTATTATTATTATTATTATTATTATTTTAATTTTGAATCATCAGTTAATAGACAAATTATTGGAAATGTTAGTTATAATTTTTGTTTGCGATTTAATATTTAATTATCATTGATTATTATGACCACTTCTTGGTATATGAATATTTTTGCAAGCAAAAAAGCCAATTAAAAAAAGTTTCAAGAATTTAAATAATTGAAGTACTAATAAAAAAATTAAATACTATTAATTAAATATAATTTATGGACGTTGCATCATCAAAATTTGATGGTAGAAAATTAAATAGTATGAGCTATTCAAATTTTTATACAGTAAAGAGTATGAGTATTATATTATATTATTGTACCACATACGAGGGCCAGAGTCAACAGTTCGACAAAAAGCCCGTTCCTTTCCGCAAATAAATTTAGAGGAAGTTGTAACGTAACATATGAGCAATAATCATGAAAGTGCTTGACTGGCGATATAAAATCCTAGCGTCTTAACCCTTCTGCACGCTAGTTGCTTTTTGCTAAGTATATATTACCACGAGTAGTTATTTTTATAAAAGTTGGAAGTAAAGAAATAAAGTAATACTTTGACACTACTTTTTTAGACGTTGCAAAATATAATACACTGCTGAATTGAATTTGGGGAATTGTGAGTTCGGTTTGAAATAACCCTATAATCGACAACTTTTAAAATAAAAATGAAATAGAAGAAGTTAAAAGAGAAAATTATAAAGTTTACAAAGTTGGGAATATGCAAATTTTGTCTGTGACTAAGAAAACTACACATGTTATATAAGGAGTGAAAAGCAACTTGCAGCATTCATTCTGTAGGAGGGGATTGACAATAATTGATACACATTTAATGTTTTGTAACAGTGTTTACGATGTTTTAGCAAGATGACTTAGCTGAATCTGCTGAATGACTTACCCTAGAGACCCATGGTCGTTTAGAGGTTGGTCAAACGCAATCCGTTGTAGCGGAAGCGTTAGGGGGTTTCTTAAAGTTTCATTTTCAGACTATGAAATCGGTTTTTGGGAAGTGCTCGTAGAAGATCTGGAGAAGGTCTTAAGCGTGCAACAACACAAACTGAGGGTCGGTATTTAACACTAAAGGTCACAAGAAACCGAACTATGAACTAGCACTTTCAGAGTACCAGTTTTCGGTGCCAACTATTCGAATCCGTGGGCTTGTATGCTCGCAGACTTATGGTTTCTGTTTCGTTGACCCAGAACCATCATGCTGGCCGCAGAAGGTGTGAATAGAAGTATCTCAAAGAAGGTCGTTCATGTATAATGACACAATATGAAGGTGAATAGTTAGCACTAACTGCCAAAATAAAATTACCGTATGAACACCATTTTCTTGTGACAACTCCTTCAATCTACAACATCTCATTCAATATGCAACATTTTTACTTCAACTACTGGTATCAGAGTTTTGACTTGGACTGTTTGAAACCGACTCCATCATGTGGATTTGTAGACCGACGGTATGTGTTTTTTTGTCACCGGCCATTGTGCTGCCTTGCAGAAGGTTAGCACACGAGAATCTCAGATAGAACAATTCCAAGCCGTGGTACGATCATATTCATGTTATCCCTGATTGACCTAAAGAAAAATCAGTGGCATTGCTACTACGGCTTTCCTGAGGCCACGGTTGTCTCCGCAAGCACCATCAAAAAATTAAACTGACTCCTGACCCTCTATGTCTCCTGTGTGATAACCAGGAAGAACTGGATATGTCTCACATTGCTTCCTGTTCTGTACTGCCTCCTGTTTCTTTATGAAAGCGTTAGTGGATCTTTATATTTATATTTGTTTCTATCTTGTTCTTTATATTTATCCTTTTTTATGATATCTGTTGTCCTATAAACTTGTCATTGGAAATAAAAAAAATATATTAGGGAATATTATAATATAATAATTAGAATTACAATAAAATCATTGAGAAACCGAAAGATTTCCTAAAATAAAGTTTCATTTTAAAAGAATTATTATTAATTAATAATATTTATAAAAATTATTTAAAATAAATTTTGAATAATTAATATATGTTGAAATTTAAATAGATCCTTGATAGGAGGATATTGATAAAATTAACTATACTTTGAAATCTTTAAACGATACAATACATTGTATAAACTGCTGTTAATAATATAATTTCTTAATGCATTAATTGCTAAATTTTATTGCTATTTCTCTATTTTATATTTTTTTAAAAATAGAAAATAATTAATTTTTAAATTTGTTTTTTTATTCAAATAGGACTTAAATAAATGAAATGAAAAATAATTAAAATTTTCCATTATAAGATAATTAAATTATGAATTAGTAAATCATGCAAAAAATAAATTTAAAAAAAAAACACATTATACGAATAAAAAAGGATTAATTTTTTTCTTATCAAAACCTAAACTTCAAAGAGTTTTTTATCTCTCGCTGTATAGATTAATTGCTGTTTAATTGCTTGGAATAATCCAAACTTTAATTACAGTGGATTTTATTTCAATTATCAAGGCTTAGCAGTTTCGGAAATTAAATTAAGTGTAATGAATTAGAAAATAAAAAAACAGCATAAAATAAATGCATCAACATACTTAGCTAGCAATCAATACACAGAATTTAATAGCTTAGATGGTTTCAGTAATCACTTTAAAGGAAAAATTAAAGTAAATTTTTTTTTCGAGTTTTTAGTGGATTAAGTATGTTCAATCAATATCGTATATATATATAAAAAAACATTTTTCCTCCTCTTTTTGTGCAAAAAAATGTAAGGATTAGGAATTAAAATTTTAATGAATATTGCTTCAATAAGTTTATTTTAGATTAAAAGGAAATCTATTATAAATCAAATTGTAATCTTAATATAAATATGAGATAGTGTTTATATAAATATGAGCATTTTTTTCCATATTTCAGTAGATAAAGGATCTCCAATCAGTATCGCATATAAAAAGTATTTTTATCTTCTTTTTTGTATAAATATCGTAAGGTTTTAGGAATTGAAATTTTAATGCTTATAGTTTCAATAACACTGTATATGAAACACATTACATATATATATTATAAATCAAATAATAGCATTTACATGAATATGAAATAGTGGTTAAATTAAATTAAACAAAAAAAAATTCTGAATTTTTCAATATATTACATATGTTCAATTAATACCTTACATAAAAAAAAATTTCTCTTATTTTTGTGTATACAAATTGTAAAGATTAGGGGAGGAAATTGTAATGAATGTAACTTAGATATTGTTTATTGTATATGAAAAAAGTCAGTTATAAATAAAATAAACAAAAACAATATTTTATTATGACTGAAAAATTAACAATAAATGCTAGCAATAAAATTCCGCTTAATTATTCTTTAAATATTAATGATTTTATTATATTAAACTTAATCATAATTTGTTCAATAGAATATTATTATAATTTTTTTTTTAAATAAAACTATAATACCTTATAAATTATTTTCAAATATTACGATCTTTGGTCTTTAAATTTTAACACTTTATATTATTACGATATAGAAATTTATATTCTATTTAAAATATATTCCTAAATCTTTATACAATCACCCCGTTTGACTCCGGGTTTAAAATAGCCCCACAGTAGCCCATGAGTCATAAAAGGCGACTAAAATGGGTACTGGGGGTATAGTCAGACAGACAGTAGGGACAGTCTTCCTTCGGATGCCCCATGTCTTTGATCCGAAAGGTCAAGGACAAAAAAAAATCTGCATTTTTTACCCTTTATCGTCGGTTTAAGACTGGTTTATGGTCTAGATGTTGCTGTCAACCAAGTAGGATAAGAAACAACAACAACTTTATACACTCACTGAAAAGGTTTAGCACGAAGGGGTAAAATCGACAAGTACTGCTTTGATTGATTCTAAATGAGACAGCATGAACATGAATATGTTCATGCATGAAACAAAGCAAATGATTACAAACAAAGGTGAAAATAATATTCAATTATTATGATTTATAAACCGAAGACTTATTGGATCCCTTAATAAAAAGGAGTTTAAAGCCAAAACAAACAAATACCACCGACATTAACAGGATATGTGAGTACCTTTCACCTGCATACTATGTTTGCAGAGCGTCACCATGTTTTCTATGAACTGATCAATCAGACAGACAGTGGGGAAAATCGCCAAATAATTGTCGTAATCCAAATAACGCCTCGTGTATAGATGTTTGCAAATCTGTGAGAGTGACTGGGGGTGGATAATGTTTACACACAGCACAGATCGAAAACATTCCAATGATATTTCAATGGCATTAAGGTTGAGATAATACTCTCGCTTCATACGTGCAATTCCTTCACTCTCCAAGTAGTCGTCCACGATTATAATCTCTATGGGGACGCGCGTTATCATACACGAAAGGAGGGCCAACTGCTGCAGCGTATAATCTCACAGTGGGCTCTAGGACTTAATTTCGGTATCGGGCAGCCATCACAGAACACCCCGCGCCATATAAAGATGTGCAGGTTTATGTGATATCCCAACTAAATCCATGTCCGCACAATGATGCTTCCACCTCAGAATGCATCGAGAAATATGGGGAAAATATTAAAAGGATGTTCGGAGATTTTCCAGGGTCGATTGAGGGTGATGTCTCTCCGATCCTTACACGCTCGTCATTTGTTTGTCAATCATCCATGAGCATAATGTTGCCCCAATAATACAAAGTCCTATTCGAAATGTCGCCAACATCACTTTAATCGTAAGGCCTCTGGATTGGACGAATAGAGGAATAGCATCTTTGGTACCCGGACGTAGTATAGTTCATTCATTAGCTTTCGATGAACTGTAACGATTCCGTTTGGATATAACAACAAAATATTGATTTCCTGTGTGGGTCACAACCATTGGACTACCGGCCACCAGGTCTTTGGACAATTGTTTGGCTGATTAAAAAGGGTTTCCACATTCGTGAAATTACAGCATGGTGAAGAAAAGAAAAAGCAGCATTTCAAAACCTAAGAAAAGAGCAGGATATGTAATTGATTGCCCTATTTCAATGCGTCCGACAGCACGTTAGAGCTCAGAATCTTCCATTCGTCTTCTAGAAGCCATAGAAACAAGCATGTCTTTAATACGAAGAGTACAAAAGTTTTAAACACTTATCGTCAACATTTGCAGGCAACTCCAGTAATTTTTCACAATGCTGGATTGTTATACGACTGCCTTTTCCCCATATTTCCTGACAAGAAACCGTGATTGGCTGTTACATAAAATATTTGCATACTTCCATCTAACACCGCAGCAAATCGCATCCCCTTCAATTCAGATTGTCTTCCATGAAATTAATTTAGTGAATGAAGTAAGTGAATTCATTAAATTAATTTGATACCTTAAATGAAGTAAGTGAATGTAAATAAATACATTATTTTTATATTATTATAAATGCATATATATGTATATATATATATATATGTGTGTGTGTGTTCAAAACTAAATAAAATCTGTAATTTTGGTTAGAATTCTACAATTAAATTCATATTTTGTTTAATTTAATTTAAGTTATTAATTACACATTGGAAAACTACACATGAAAGAATATGAAAAGGTGATATCATTATTATATGCGTGATTATTATATTATCTAAAATATAATAATCAACCTTTTTAAATGAAGGCATAGAAATTATCAAAGTATAATGTTATGCTTATATATTTTTAATCCAAAAATTAATATATTTACATTTGATAAACAGTGTATTCAATCACATTTGAAATACACTGTAATATTATGTACAATATGCATGATGCCACACTGTAATAAAATTCTGAAGCTTTCATTAATATATGTTATTATGCGGCAAACATTATTGGAAAATACTGTTTATTTAAACTCTCGTCCGGGAATGGATATATTACGACGAACAGAAACATAATAAACACTGATATATATATATTCGTGTTCAAGCCTTGTAATTTACATTGGAAATATTAAGTTTATTAAAATAAAATTCCTCATTTGCAGATGCTAACGAATAAGTGATTTTAGGTAGTTTATTTGAGCAAATAGAATTTCATATTTGCTTTCAATGATAGCTTTTCGCACCTGGCTAGAATTATGGCTAATTGTTTTACATTCTGAATTACTGCCATACCTCGCTGTTGAAATTTACAGCGTCTAGACGAAATTGTAATGATCCTCCAATTTCGGATATTCCTTCTAATTCTATAATAAGTAATTGATAATTATACTGAAACTCATAAAGTTACATATAGGACGCATAAATCCATATATTAGCATATGTAGTTACATTAGATATTCAGTGAATCCAATTATTAATGAATGTAATCAGAAATATATTCCATCTAGCTTGCGAAAATTGAAATATTTATTAAAGATAAATATTTTACACAGAAAGATGTATAAAATATAATATTTGAAGCTTCTAAAATGAGAGAAACAGAAAATTAGTTTTTAATCTAAAAAATCTGTTAAAGCAAGTTGCCAATTCTTATATCTGTTTTTTTTTATCATTTTAATTAAAATATATACTGTTTAAAATTGTGTATAATACATGAGACTATTAAATAAATAATGACATTTAAATAGACAATGCAAATATTACTTCAGTTTTAAAATTATTACAAATAAATTAGTTACTGTATCTTTTAAAGTGCGAATTTAAAATATTTTGTTCATTTCACCATATTGTTTATATATAAACTTTTAATAAAGGCCCATGAAAATATACATTATTTTAGAAATATGCAGAATCGCTTTATCAAAGTAAATGTCAACCATGTCATATAAATAATAATTAAAGCGACGCTGTATTTAATGAAGATACTTATATAATGCATACAGTAACACGATCAACTTCATTTTTGAATATAATAAAATGTAAAATTACTCATAATGAAAGTTAAACTTCATGGTAAGTGCGTCTGTGGTGGTAAAGGTAAAATTTCAGATATATATCAAAGTCTTATAAAAGAAATATGTATATGCTGTTGTTAATATCTATGGCTTTATTGAAACTGAATCCATAGAAATTCGGACACTTACCGTAGAAATAAAAAGAACCTATAAACAAATCAAAATGACAAAGGAAAATAACAGACATTCTTGACAAAAAGGCTTTAAAACAGTTAAAAACAAGTTAAATGTACTAAGGATAAAAATTTAAAACGCTATCCGTGTAATCAGTACATGCTTTCTTTGGCCATCCAGTAAAGAATACACAAATCACCATTCTGTTTAAATGAATTCTGTCACAGTGAGTTTGTTTATTTCTTTCTTATAACCAGATACTTCTTATCCATGTAGCGGCCTTAATTATTTCCTTATTACCACCTTCTATAATCATTAATAGTAATCCTATTTATTTCTTATATAAATAATAATGGCCTATTACATCAATAACAATAATAATGACATATATATCGATAATAATAGTAATGACCTGTTATATCAATAATAATGACCTCAATTATTTCAACTTTATAATGACCTTATTTACTTATTATCAAACCCCTATAATCATTAATAGTGAACTTATTTATTTCATTTCTTATTACAAATTGTTTCTATAATCAATAATAGTGATTTTATTTATTTCTTTACTTATTCATCCTGAATAGCGACCTCCTTTATTTCTTTATTTATTACCAACATTTCTAATAATCAATAATGATGAGCTTGTTTATTATTACCAAACACCTTCTGTAATCAATAATAGATTGATTTATTTCTTTTCTTATTCCAGGCATTTCTTATCAATAATAATGCCCTTAATTACTTCAACATGGTAATGATCTTATTTACTTCTTACAAAGCACCTACAATCATTAATAGTGAACTTCTCAGTCATTTCTTACTAACAATTATTCATGCAATCAATAATAGAGATCTTATTTAGTTCTTTACTGATTACCAAATACTTCTTAAATAAATAATAGTTAGTTAATTATTTCTTTTCTTATTACCAAATACTTCTTATAATAAATTATAGTGAAGTTAATTATTTCAATATTATCAAACATTTCCTGTAATCAATAATAGCGACCTAATATATTTCTTTACTTATTACCAAACACTTCTTATAGCAACATCATTTATTTCATTACTTATTAACAAACACAACCAATACTGAATAAAAGTGACCTTATTTCTTTCATCACACATTACCAAACACTTCCAATAATCAATAAAGGCGACCTTATTTACTTCATCACTTATTATTAAACACATCCTATAATCATTTTACTTAACTATAACTTGAAGCATTAAACTATACTTAAAATTGTATTATCCAACGCTTTCTTATGCGTTGGAATATATATATATATATATATATATATATATATATATATATATAAAACCACTGAAAAGTTAAAAATATTTCTTAACTGCAACCGAACGGAATAAACACAAAACAGCGAAGTGATCAATTTTGCCTGATTGAGTTCGACTTGAAGGCAATGAAAGGGCCTCGTAGTTAACACATTTGGAGGGATTGGAGTGCTATTTTTATTCGTGCCTTTTCGGTGGAAGTAATTGAATTTCCGATTTCTAGAACGTAAACTTTTCATTTCATTTATCAGGCACTTTCCCCTCCACTAATTAGCGGGGCGAATCGAAGGGAGATTCGAATTCGGAGGTAATCTGGTTAAGCAGAAAGATTCTGGAAGATTCTAATCTTTTGAGAACGTCTCTCTACCCTTTTCCAGATTAGAGGTTGCATGGATTTCAGAATTTCGTTTATGGGTCAGTAATTTACAGGGAAAAAAAACTGTGGTAATATTCTAATAGTTGACGGCGACGATAATAAGATTCTGTAAAATAAAAATAAATTCAAAGATAGGATTCAAGATAATATTTTTCGTTCATCAGTGCTCCTGCCCATAATTAATTTTTTTTTTGCTCATTAGTGGTCCATCCCCTCATTTTAAGCCTTTAGCGTGTTCCACTTGAATGTACAATGTACATGTCAGTAACAGGCATCAAACCTACATGTCATTTACGTGTTGTATGAGTCTAAGCATTCTTAACTCTCTAAACACTCTCTGGAACTGACAGAGAATCGATGCTGGGACTTTATACATGGTATTATAATCATTATCTTGTATCTTTATTGTTGATATAATAATCATCAAATCTCTTTAAAATTACTATCTTCAGTGGATGTCACCACCGTGTTCAAGCATAATTGTCCTGCCAGACATATATTTATTTTACTTTAGAAACTGGTTTTGGCTAAAAATAACACATAACAAATAGCCCGTGGTTAACATAAAAACGCATAAAGATTAACTTGAAATAAGACACAGATTCCAATCCTAAGATTGCGTGGTGTGATACAACCTCAATTTTAAGAAAAGTGTTAAATCGGTGGTTACTGCATTACTTCATTACTTATTACCAGACATCTTCTATAATCATTAATATTGATCGTATTTATTTCTTTACTTATTACAAAATATTATAATCAATAATCAAAATATTATAATCAATTTATTTTTATTTTTTTTAAAAACCTGTAATCAATAATAGTAACCTTATTTATTTCTTTACTTAATACTCATAATCAATGATTTTGATATTAATTATTTCATTATTATCAAACACTTCCCATAATCAATAATAGCTACCTAATTTATTTCTTTACATATTACCAAACACTTCTTATAGTATAGCAACATCATTTATTTCATTACTTATTACCAAACACAAGAAATACTCAAAGTGACCTCAGTTATTTCATTACTTATTACCAAACACTTCGAATAATCAATAAAGCCTGCCTTATTTATTCCATCACTTATTATTAAACACATCCTATGATTATTCAACTTAACTATAACTTGAAGCAACAAACTATACTTAAAAATGTATTATCCAACGCTTTCTTAAGCGTTGGAATATACATATATAACCTTAAAAATATTTCTCAACTGCAACCGAACGGAATAAACACAAATCAGCGAAGTGATCAATTTTGCCTGCTTGAATTCGACTTGAAGGGAAGGAAAGGGCCTCGTAGTTAACACATTTGGAGGGATTGGAGAGCTGCTATTTTTATTCTTGCCTTTTCAGTGGAAGTAATTGAATTTCCGATTTCTAGAACGTAAACTTTTCATTTCATTTATCAGGCACTTCCCCCTCCACTAATTAGCGGGGCGAATCGAAGGGAGATTCGAATTCGGAGGTAATCTGGTTAAGCAGAAAGATTCTGGAAGATTCTAAACATCTCTGAAACATCTCTTCTACCCTTTTTCAGATTAGAGGCTGGCATGGATTTTGGAAATTCGCTTATGGGCTAGTAATTTACAGGGGAGAAAAAACAGTGGTAATATTCTAACAGTTGACTGCAAGGATAATAAGACTGTAAAATGAAAATATATTCAAAGATAAGATGTAGGATAATATTATGGGGTCATCAGTGTTCTTGCATATAATTAAATTTTTTATTGCTCGTTAGTGGGCCACGTGTCCCATTTGTGTGACCAACGAACAGTAACACACATAAAATACTCAAAACTACTTCTCATGTACGTGTTGTATGAGTCTAAGAACTCTTAACTCTCTAAATAGTTGCTCTTTAGAACTGACTGAGAATCGATACAAGATCTTCTTTATACCCGGCATTATTATTATTACTATCGTGTCTCCTTGTTGTTGATATTACAGTCATCATTAAATCTCTTTATCTTTTGAGTCTAACTTATGTCACCACCATGTTTTAACATTTGTCATTGTGAGTTAATAGTGAGCTAGATTATTTCTTTCTTATAACCAAAAACTTCACATAAAAAAGGATAGTTAACTTAATTATTTAATTATTATCAAACTCTTCCTGTAATCAATAATAGCGACCTAATATATTTATTTACTTATTACCAAATATATCTAATAATAACAATATTTATATCATTACTTATTACCAAACACAACCAATACTCAACAAAAGCAATCTTATATCTTTCATTACTTCTTACCAAACACTTCCAATAATCAATAAAGGTGACCTTATTCCTTTCATTACTTATTATTAAACACATCCTATAATTATTCAACTTAACTATAACTTGAAGCATTAAACTATACTTAAAAATGTATTATACAACGCTTTCTTATGCGTTGTAATATATAATATATATATATATATATATATATATAACCTTAAAAATATTTCTCAACTGCAACCGAACGGAATAAACACAAAACAGCGAAGTGATCAATTTCGCCCGATTGAATTCGACTTGAAGAGAAGGAAAGGGCCTTGTAGTTAACACATTTGGAGGGATTGGAGTGCTGCTATTTTTATTCATGCCTTTTCAGTGGAAGTAATTGAATTTCCGATTTCTAGAATCTAAACTTTTCATTTCATTTATCAGGCACTTCCCCCTCCACTAATTAGCGGGGCGAATCGAAGGAAGATTCGAATTCGGAGGTAATCTGGTTAAGCAGAAAGATTCTGGAAGATTCTAATCTTTTGAGAACGTCTCTTCTACCCTTTTCCAGATTAGAGGTTTGCATGGATTTCGGAAATTCGTTTATGCGCCAGTAATTTACATGGGAAAAAAATTATAATATTCAAATGGTTAACTGCAAGGGTAATAAGACTTTATAAAAAGAAAATAAATTCAAAGATAGGATTCAAGATAATATTTTTCGTTCATCAGTGCTCCTGCCCATAATTAATTTTTTGTTGCTCATTAGTGGTCCATTTACTAATTGTACACTTTTAGCGTGTTCCACTTGAATGTACAACGTACATGTTAGTAACAGGCATCAAACCAACTTCCCATTTGCGCTTTGTATAGGTCGAAACTTAAACTTCTTAACTCTCTAAACACTCTCTAGAACTGACGGAGAATCGATGCGAGATGTTTATATGTGGTATTATAATCATTTTTGTGTGTTCTTGTTGTTGATATTCGGAATTATTAATTACAAAAGGGATTTGATGACTATCAAATCCCTTTGGAATTTGTGTCTATCGTATGCCATCATCGTGTTTTAACATTTGTCATTGTGAGTTAATAGTGAGCTTGTTTATTTCTTCCTTATAGCCAAATACTTCATAAAAGAAATGATAGCTACCTTTATTCTTTCATTATTATCAAACACTTCCTGTAATCAATAATAGTGACCAAATTTATTTATTTACTTACTACCAAATGTATCTTAGGGCAACAACATTTATTTCATTACTTATAACCAAATACAAGCAATACTGGATAAAAGTGACCTCATTTCTTTCACTACTTAACACCAAACACTCCGAATAATCAATAAAGGCGACCTTATTTACTTCATCACTTATTATTAAACACATCCTATAATCATTTAACTTAACTATAACTTGAAGCATGAAACTATACTTAAAAATGTATTATCCAACGCTTTCTTATCCGTTGGAATATATATATAACCTTAAAAATATTTCTTAACTGCAACCGAACGGAATAAACACAAAACAGCGAAGTGATCAATTTTGCCTGATTGCATTCGACTTGAAGGGAAGGAAAGGGCCTCATAGTTAACACATTTGGAGGGATTGGAGTGCTATTTTTATTCTTGCCTTTTCAGTGGAAGTAATTGAATTTCCGATTTCTAGAACGTAAACTTTTCATTTCATTTATCAGGCACTTCACCCTCCACTAATTAGCGGGGCGAATCGAAGGGAGATTCGAATTCGAGGGTAATCTTGTTAAGCAGAAAGATTCTAGAAGATTCTAATCTTTTGAAAACGTCCCTTCTACCCTTTTCGGAATTAGAGGTTTGCATGGATTTTAGAAATTCGTTTATGGGCCAGTAATTTACAGAGAAAAAAAAGTAATATTCTAACAGTTGACTGCGAGGGTAATAATACTCTGTAAAATGAAATTAAATTCAAAGATAGGATTCAAGATAAGATTATGGGTTCATCAGCGTTTTGCACATAATAATTTTTTTTTGCTCATTAGTGGCACATTCCGCTAATTTTACACCTTTAAGCCATGCCTTTAACACATTCCATTTGAATGCACAACGTACATATCAGGAACAAATATTAAATACTCAAAACTACTACTCATTTGCCGTGTTGTACGGGTTTAAATAATCAAAACATTGGTGGCATGGATGTTTGTTAGTGGTTCAGAATACATGTTTGTCTGTTGGTCATGGTCTAATTAGCCCAAATAGAGAAAAAAATGACCGTAGAGTGATAAACCAAACCTTAAACACTGTCTAGAACGGACTGTGAATCGATGGGAGATCTTTCAACGTGGTATTATAATCATTACCGTGTCTCCTTGTTGTTGATATTATAATAATCATCAAATCTCTTTGAAATTAGTGTCTGCAATGGATGCCCCCACCGTGCTCAAACATATGTTTTCCTGCCCACTAGATACCTATATAGTCTTAGAGACAGGTTTCTGCTAAGAATAACTATTGACTTAACAAACTGAGCATGGCGGACATTGAAAGTGAAGATTAACTTGAAATATGGCATAGGTCACAATCCTAAGACTGCATAGTGTATTGCAGCCACCATTTTCAGAAAAGTGGAAAAGCGGTGGTCACTGTACATCAGTGGGCCGCGAGTTTCATTTATGTGCACAATGAAGAGCTCAATGATAATCGATGAAAATAAGACATTTCCTACTGAGGGGAATTTTAAAAGGTACAACACCCAAAACTGCGCTTACGTGTCGTATAACTGAAAACTTAGATAACTCCCAGTTGGTTGTTCTCTGCAAAATTACACATTCTGATAAAAACATCCTAAATGTATACTAGTCTAGTGACTGTAATAAGTGGAATGAAAAAGAAGTGATCTTGAATGAAGTTATCTTGTCTTCTAAATTTAACATAAGGACATCAGTATGATATAACTACGAAAACGGCAAATATTCTGAACATCATGACATCATTGAAATCTTTAAAGACTTTTTTATAATAATATGAATATTCACATCCTTTGGCAGTTACTACTCCCAGAAAGGAGGACAGTTCAGCATCTCATGTAGACAAATGAAATGCTAGGAGATAGTTTATGGATTTTGTTTCATTTAATATCCAAAACCAGGAAGTTTACTTCCTGCAGACAATTTGACCTGCTGGACGTCAATGACATCTCCTCATCAAAAAAAAAAATGCTCGTTGTTGTTGTTGTAACTAATACTTACTGTAATGGAGGATTGGTCACAACAACAACATGACATCCCATGAGTAGTCCAGGAGTACCCAGGAATGGAGGGAAATGGGGCAGCTTCTACTGAGATGAAACACCTGAAGGTAGAACGCCCCGAGCCAATGAAAGTGCATTCCGAGAGGATTTAAGGGAATGAATCATCATTTTTTTTAACCTACCGGAAAGTCCAAGTAGATCCCACCAGGTAGTTTGATTAACGACGCAAGATACTGAACATCACAAACGCCATCGAGTGTCCTCGTTTTTGAAACAGAGTCTACAACGAAGCCGCCAGCTGATTGAACGGTGATCCAAATGCTCACGAGCGACGCACGATACCACCGAGTCTGGCAAAATGTTCGTAGTACATCATGATACACTATGATATCCTGGTGTAATAAACTACAGTCTAATTGCATTACAAATTGGCAAGTGGCCAAGTGAGACAAATTCAATTACTGCTGTGACTTAGATATTATAGGTAATTTCAGTGATTATTGAATAACAAAAAAATATATTTTAAATAGAATAATATCAAAAAATTTGTTTAACAAAATTCCAATGTAATTATTAAAATATTTTCAGAAATATTGTTCCCATAGAGGGATTCTGATATAGAATCAGAACAGCACCACTAACAATAAATCGATTCCTCCGGTTTCGCCTTTAAACTAAAAGTTTAACTTTTCACCAAAGTTTAGCTTTTTAGCAAAGTTGCTATAATTAACAACATGGACTGCATGCGTAATTAGTCTGAAAATGAACATATTTCGCGATTCTATCTAGTAGCATGCGTTGTTAAACATAAGCAAAATGTCTCGATGTTCATCATGTCAGACTGTGGATTTACTCTAATGGAGTGAACTAGAAATTCTTAAACTTTCTTTTTTCCGTAAATATTTTCTGCTAATGAGATGAAAGCCCTGGACTTTTATCTCGTGGCAGATACAAGTTTTAACATCCATTAATATAATATAATTTATATATTATTTTATATAATAAATTTTTATGTATTTTGCTACTACGATACAAAAGGAGTAAATATACTGGTGTGTATTTTTTGTCAACAAATTGCATTATAATAATAATAATAAAATGACATTGAAAAATACAGGATTTTAAAAATTTGCTTGTTAAATATTCACTAATACGAATATTGTTTTACGTTAATCTTAAAAGTTAAATTGTTACATGATATTAAACAAATGGTCCTTTTATTTGTAATTCCACTAATATTAAAATTTATATCGTAAATTCCCGTAGAAACTGATGCATTGAACTGCAAGGGAATGAGACTAATTAATATTATTTTCCTCTTAACCAAGTTCATGGACTTGGTTTAAATCCATTAGTCTGAATTTCCCTAATGATATTTACATACTGACAAAAGGATCTTATCTCTTCATAGGATACAAAGATAGTAAAAATTCACTTTTATGGATAATATAACATTATTCAAATACAAAATATTTATAAAAATTTCTCTATTTGTATTTTTTATTATTTTTTTCGAATGTTGGCCTAAGGACATTATTTCTTCTTTATCTGTTAAAAGGTACTAAATATTTTCACTTGCAATGTTAAATTCTTGTATAATGCAACCCATTATAATATTCATTTTTTTATAATGCAACCCATTATAATATTCATTTTTTTATAATGCAACCCACTAAAATATTCATCCATTTATTAATTACATTGTTTGGTTTGTCGTCACTCAACGGTCATTTTTTTGCACACTTTAAACTAATTAGACTGTAACTTACAGTTTAACGTCGATTCCGAACCACTAACAGAAAATTAATATCACAGTCAGGACTAGAACCTTATGCCTGTGGTACCACAGTCCAGAGAATTTGCCAATTGGCCATCAATCCACTCAAAATTTCACTATTTGTATTTTTTAATATATTTTTTTCAGAATGCTGGCCTAAGGACATTTTATCTGGTAAAAGGTACTAAATATTATACTATACCTTTCATTTTAGATGTAAAATCTTATATATTATGGTTCTAAATGTCTTTTTTTCAATTTCTGCCATTAGTTCACACTCTCCCTATGTATATATATCTTGTTCAAATTTTCAATCGTTAATAAAATACTTTTTATTCTTCCCTTCAAGTTCAAATACAGTTTCTTGAACTTGATTGCATGACACTTGATATTATTATTTTTTTTTTGCAAATCTAAATTCATGCATTAAATTTAATTAATTAATTATATTTTTTTTAGATTTCAGTTGCATTATCTATCAATAGAGGACGCCAGATGTAAGAAGAAAATCTCAACTTTATTTATAATGGATTATCTGCAATATAGTGAAAAAATTAGGAATTGACTTTAATTTTTTTTTTTTTTTTTTTTTTTACATTACTTGTTTTTAATATTTTTAAATTAATATTTTATGGGCATTAAATTAATTTTAAAATCTATAATAAAGTTACCCATTAAAGCAGAACTCACGTAAAATTTTAATTTCAGATTAAAAAAATTGAGAAAATCATTACAAAAAAATTCCAACCTAATCCAACCTAAACTAGAATAGAAAAATATTCCGGGAACCTAAAAATTCCAGAAATGAATATGCCGACTAAAATTATTTTTTGCTGTTCTTTTTGTTGGTGAAACAGCACGGCACTATATATTTTTCAGACATCTTATTATTTTTTGGGGGGAGAAATTTTCTTTTGCTGGTATGTTTTCATTTTTGAAACGTGTCAATCTTACAAATGCTATTTGTTTTTGTAAGTCTAATTAAAGAATTTTTTAATAAATAATCATGAACTGTTAGTTTTTTTAAAAAGTAAACTAAGGCTCATAATCAATGTTCTCTCGCATAATTTACTTTAATTTTTTAATAGAACATTATTTACCAGTAATAAATTAATAATTCGAATTTATACGATTATATATCAGATGTATACTAGAATAAAAATTATAAAATGTTTTATATAATTTTTGAGTGCATATTTGTATGTGTGTTAATATTTCCTTGTCATGTAAATGTAACGGTAAAGTTATAAATATTTTTCACTGACTATTATATTTTTTGTTGTTAACTGTTGCCACGAGAGTAATTTAATACAAAAAAAAGAAATTTAAACATACGCCAGAGGAATTATAATTTCTTCTTTTGCATGAGCTTGTTTTAACGAGCAAAAATGTGAATATCGAAAGAACAAGTTTGGTTTTTGAATAAAACAGTTGGTGTTTACAGCCCACTGGAGTATGTGTGTTTTATTTGGATACCATATGTAGCTTTGAGAACTGGGACCTACAGCTTAGGGGACCGGGACCTATGAGTGAGGTTAATAGACCGGGAGCTCAGTAGACAGGGACCTACAGTTTAACATTGATTCCAAACCACTAACAGACATCCATGGAACCGCCAGGATTCGAATCTGAAGCCTATGGTACCAAAGGTCAGAGCTCCAACGAATTGACCATCAGACCGCCTATATTATATGGATACAGATATAGTAAAAATTCAATTTTATGGATAATATAACCTTATTAGAATACAAAATCTTCATCAAAATTTCACGGTATTCTTTACAATATTTTTCTTTCATAATGCAGTTCCTTTTTATGTCTTGTCGCAAAGAAATTTGTACTAAATAGTATATTTCTAAAATTTTTAAATTATTATTTTATGGCTGTTAAAAGCATTTTAAAATCTATAATAAGGTAGCCCATTAAATCAGAACTAAAGGAAATTTTTTAATTTCTGATTAAAAAAAAAAAATGAGAAAATCTTTAAAAAAAATGGCAACCTAAAATATTCATAAGAAAATTATTGTTCTTCTTCACCCAATTCCGCATTCTTCTTAAAGTTTAAAAATCAAATTAAATTCAAGTTGCAAGCTTAAAATCTTATTTCTTTCAGCACTTTTGCAGAATAATATCCAGTGTGCGTCGTTTATATAAGATGGAAAACTTTTTTAAAAGTAAAAAGAGAGGGGGAAAAAAGGGTGCCTTTATGAAATTCCATCTTTTCTCTCTCAGTATCTCTTTGTGGTTCATGGGAAAAAGGTATTATCTTCTAACCTGGAAAAAACTTATTATAGAAACTGACTAGAAAAATATTCCGGGAACCTAAAAATTCCAGAAATGAATATGCCGACTAAAATTATTTTTTGCTGTTCTTTTCGTTGGTGAAACAGCGCGGCAGCACTATATTTTTCAGACATCTTATTATTTTTTTGGGGAAGAAACTTTCTTTTACTAGTATGTTTTCATTTTTGAAAAGTATCAATCTTACAAATGCTATTTGTTTTTGTCCGTCTAATTAAAGAATTTTTTAATAAATTATCATGAAGTGTTAGTTTTTTTGAAAAGTAAATTAAGGCTCATAATCAATGCTCTCTCGCATAATTTACTTTAATTTTTTAATTGAACATTATTTACCAGTAATAAATTAATAATTCGAATTTATACGATTATATATCAGATGTATACTAGAATAAATATTATAAAATGTTTTATATAATTTTTGAGTTCATATTTGTATGTGTGTTAATATTTCCTTGTCATGTAAATGTAAAGGTAAAACTATAAATATTTTTCACTGACTATTATATTTTTTGTTAATAACTGTTGCCACGAGGGTAATTTAATACCAAAAATAGAAATTTAAACTGACGCCAGAGGAATTATAATTTCTTCTTTTGCATGAGCTTGTTTTAATGAGCAAAAATGTGAATATCGAAAGAACAAATTTGGTTTTTCAATAAAAGAGTTGGTGTTTACAGTCCACTGGAGTATGTTATGTTTTATTTGGATACCATATGTAGCTTTGAGAACTGGGACCTACAGCTTAGTGAACCGGGACCTATGAGTGAGGTTAATAGACCGGGAGCTTAGTAGACAGGGACCTATAATTTAACGTTGATTCCAAACGACTAACAGATATCCATGCAACCGCCAGTATTCGAATCGGAAGTCTCTAGTACCAAAGGTCAGAGCTCTAGCCAATCGACCTTCGCTCACCGTGAGGCTGTTGCGCCAATGATTGACCTGTTGCCTCATGAATATAAATGTCTCCAAGAAAGTAATTTCTTACAAAATAATGGAAATGTAAACTGTAATCAAATGTAAATTATAACTTCCTCTTCTGCTTTGGCGTGAACCTGTTATAATGAACAAAAAATGTGAATATCTACGGAACGCGTTTGGTTTTTGAATAAAAGAGTTGGTGTTTACAGCCACTGAAGTATGTGAGCCTTTTAAAATATATAATAAAGCTAAAAATCAAATCAGAACTCAAGTAAAAATTTAATTTCTAATTAAAAACAATGAGAAAATCATTAAAAAATGCCAATCTAAAATATTCATCAAAAAAATAAAATAAATTATTGTTCCTTTTCACCCAATTCCGTATTCTGCTTAAAGTTTAAAAGTCAAATTAAATTCAAGTTGCAAGCTTAAAATCTTATTTCTTTCGGCACTTTTGCTGAATAATATCCAGTGTGCGTCTTTTCTATAAGATGGAAAACTTTTTTAAAAGTAGAAAGTGGGAAAAAAATAGAAAAAAAAAGGATGCCTTTATGAAATTCCATCTTTTCTCTCTCAGTATCTCTTTGTGGTTCAAAGGAAAAAGGTATTTTCTTCTAACCTGGAAAAAACGTATTACAGAAACTAGAATGAAAAAATATTCCGGGAATCTAAAAATTCCAGAAATGAATATGCCGACTAAAATTATTTTTTGCTGTTCTTTTCGTTGGTGAAACAGCGCGGCACTATATATTTTTCAGACATCTTATTATTTTTTTGTTGGAGAAACTTTCTTTTACTAGTATTTTTTTCAGTTTTGAAATGCATCAATCTTACAAATGCTATTTGTTTTTTCCATCTAATTAAAGAATTTTTCATAAATAATCATGAATTAAAAGCTTTTTTTAAGTAAATTATGGTTCATAATCAATTTTGTCTAATAATTTACTTTAATTTTTAATTTCACTTTAATTTACTTTAATTTTTAATTTAGTTTAATTTTTAATTTACTTTAATTTTTTAATTTACTAATAATTTACTATTTTATTTGTAATTGAACATTATTTACCAGAACTAAGAATAACAATTGGAATTTATATGATTTTTTTTTACCAGATGTATATTAAAATAAATTTTGTAGTGTGCAGGTTGGGTAACCCGATTGTGATTCGGTGTAGTTGAGTTCAGACACTTAAGGCACAGGTTGCAGAACACATAGCTTTATGTACACGCGCGCAAACACCACACACATACAATTATAAATATAATACAATATTTAACACACATGCAGATGATTATAGATTCATGGAAGATTCATTCCACTATATAGATTCATTAGATTATAGATTCAATCCATTTCCACATATATTTGCTGTCCAGGGAAGAGTCTGTAGGTCCAACTTCAACTTATATTTCCTCTCGGGATGAGAGACTATAAACTAAATGTTTCTCAACTGGAGCGCAGGTTGCGCTGTACTTCTTCTCTTTGGGAGAGTCTCGTGCTCCACTGACCATTTCTCCCTAACTTTTGTCTACACATTTGTATATGTGTTAATTTTTCT
Organism: Caerostris darwini; assembly: GCA_021605075.1. NCBI lineage: Eukaryota > Metazoa > Arthropoda > Arachnida > Araneae > Araneidae > Caerostris > Caerostris darwini. Next base: position 199,207 of record BPLQ01003486.1, on the reverse strand, counting down.
TATAAAGTAAAATTATCAATATTTTCTTCTGAGTTTTATTTTTGGTTGATAACTGTTGACTCATGAATATAAATATCTCCATGAGAGTAATTTATTATAAAGAAATTAAAAATGTAAACTAACACCAGAGGAATTATAACTTCCTCTTCTACATGGGCCTGAGCACTTTTTAATGAACAAGAAATGTGAATATCTAGAGAACGCGTTTGGTTTCCGAATAAAAGAGTTGGTGCTTACAGTCCACTAGAGATGTGTATTTTATTTGGAGACTGTAATATTTAAAAAATAACTAAATTTAAAAGATGCAATATTTTTAATTAGGTAAATGAACTTGAACAATATATATATATATACTGCAAAATAATACGCTTTTATGGTATTATCAATAATAAAAATAACCAATTCCATTGGCGGAAGTTAAGTAAAAAAAAGTAGTTTGATTATTTGTTATTTAACACAATTACATACAGGAATAATAACCTGTATGTTAACACAATAACATACAGGTTCATAAAATACTTTTTATTCATCCTCTCAAGTCCACAAACATTTTTTTGAATTTGCAGTGGATGACACTGGATGTTAATACAGTTTTTTCAAATATTAATTCATTCATTAAATTTAATTAAATAATTTTAATTTCTTTAGATTTAAGTTGCATATATCTCCAATCGATGACGCCAGATAAACTTAAAAAAATGAATGAAAATTATTTATAAAGGACTTTCTGCAATAGAGTGAAAAAAAAAGCAGGAATTGACTTAAAAATTTTTTTTTATATTACTTGTTTTATGGATAATAGTGAAATTGATTGAAACTGGCAACACCAAATAATAAGTTATAACAATTAATAATTCTATTTGTTTTACTTGATAATGATTTTAATTCTTTATTCTATGTTAGGTAGTTAATTTTTAGTTTTATGTTAATGTGTCAGAAATTATTAAATGCACGTATGCTTGGAATTACTTTTAAAGGACGTAAAAAACAATTGCCATTACTTTCAATCAATAGATGTTTTGCGTGTTTTGAAAGTCACCTTATTTTTAAACGTAATACCTTACACTATACCCATTGCATGAATACACGCACATCGTCTTATTGCATGAAATATAATACTCTTAGTTACAGCACCTATTTCTGTACACAAAAGTTCATTCTTTGAAAAATTTGATTAATTAAACGAAAACTGATAACACAATGAATTGTACGATAAATTGAAAGACTCCAATTTTCGAATTGACATTCAACAATATTCTTTACCTTATTGAAAACTTTTATATTTAAAAAATGTTTTCAGAAATAAATTCATAAGTTAATTAAAATGATGTAAAATTCTGTCATATCAGCGTATAATTAGTAAAATCTAATTTATTTAATGCTTAGAAATATGTTTTGAAAAAGGTAATACAAAAATGTGTGTATATATGCATTAAATCATGAAACTAATTACTATACTTTCAATTTATATGTGCAAAAAATATACATCGGTGCGAAAAATTGTTAAACTGCCAGGCGAAATATATTTAAAAGAATGTTATGTATGCAGGCTAAACACATTATTATTTTGAGATTGTATTTAAATAAATTACTTTCTTATCTGTGTTATCATCTATATTCATCGCATCTAGTTTTTAAAAAATAAAATCTATTGTAACTAAAGGTCTCTGGAACTTTGCCAAAATTGTCCATTTTTGATTATCGATTCTACCCTATCTTTTTCTCATTTTGTTTTCTATAATAAAATCATTTTTCTTTTTCTTTTGCAATTGTTTACTGTTAACAAATGACTTTTTGATTTTTATACAGTCATTTTTTTAAACGAACAAATGATTTTACGTAATTTTAATTAAGTATAAAATATTTATTATAACTATAACATTTTGCATTCTCATTTTTAAAAAAAATAACTTTTTTTAATCTCTTATAAATAAATATAAGATAAAATGAAAATGGACAAATAGCATTTTTTTAATTATTAAAAATAAAATAGTTTAAAAATGTCTTGGATAGGTTGTTCCTGGTTATTCTAGGATATAGATAGGTTAGATTAATCAATAAGCTATTCAAGGATATAGATAGGTTATTACAGGATATAGATTTGTTTGATTAATCAATAGGTTATTATAGAATTAATACATAGGTTATTCTGGAATTAATATATATGTTATTATAGAACTAATACATAGGTTATTATAGAATTAATTGATATGTTATTATAGAATTAATAGGTTATTATAGAACTAATACATAGGTTATTAGAAGATTAATATATATGTTATTTCAGTATATAAATAGGTTAAATTAATGTATCGGATTTTATAGAATTAGAAGATAGGTTATTCCTGGCTGGCGTAGATAGGTAACTACTCTAAGATAAATAACCTATTCAGATTTTTTTTTTGGCATTGACTTTGAGTAAATACCAACTAAAAGAATATGTAAAACGTATCGCATTGACTTCGATAAATACAATGTATTCGTTATGCATGCTTTAAATTAAAAAAAATAATAATAATGGTATTTTAAAATATAACGAACTGAAAGCTTATCGAGTCATTTAGAACAAAATCACAAGGAAAAAAATAATGGTTTTCGCAATAATTTCAACAACTCATGTCTAAATGAGCATATTTAAAAGATTTAAATCCTTTTTTATCATCTCGCTTCCTTTTTTTTTTTGTTATCATCATCTCCTTTTATAAATCCTTAAAATTGGAAATCGTTATTATTATTGAATTTAATAGTTAAATCGCAATGGTAAAACACAAATTGTAACTTCAAGATGACAATTATAAAGAAAAATAATGTATTGAAACTTAAAGATGAAATTGTCATGGGAAATTTGAAATTGCATGTTCGAAATCACATAAGAACATAAAAACAGTAGCTTCAAGAAGATAATTGCGGTGAAAAAGCAGTAATTGCAACTTCAAGTTTGAAATCCTGTGAGAAAGCAAAACTGCAGCTTTAAGTTCGAAATTAAATTGGAAAACTGCAGTGGAAAATGTGAAACTTTAAAACTGCAGCTTCAAGTACGAAGTTAAAACGAAAAGACAAAAACTGTAGCTTCAAGTACGAAATTAAAATGAAAAGACAAAAACTGCAGCTTCAAATACAAAATTAAAATGAAAAGATGAAAACTGCAGCTTCAAGTACGAAATTAAAATGAAAAGACAAAAACTGCAGCTTCAAGTACGAAATTAAAATGAAAAGACAAAAACTGCAACTTCAAGTTTGAAATCATGTAGGAAAGCAAAAACTGCAGCTTCAAGTACGACAAAAACTGCAGCTTCAAGTACGAAATTAAAATGAAAAGACAAAAACTGCAACTGCAAGTTTGAAATCATATAGGAAAGCAAAAACTACATCTTCAAGTAAGAAAATTGTGACGGAAAGGCAAAAATTACAATTTAAAATATTCAATAGATTGCAACTCAATAGAAAGAAATCTTTCTCAGTGGAAGTGATGATAGTTATACCACCTGAAAAACTTTCATAGGTATCTACTCATTATTTATATCACATATTGAACATGTTGTTGACGTAGGACATTCTGTCAAAATACTATCCAACATATTCGATTTTCACTTCAGTAATTGCAACGCATGGTCGTAGTTATGGCAAAATTGCCTTAAACTACTAGTTAGTATGCCCGATTACATGGGGAACGAATGTATTTAAACGAATAAAACGAGCAATTTTTTTTTTTAGTTTTATATATATCTTTCTTGTTTAAAGTTATTTTCTTTTACAAACTATCTTTTTGAAAGTAGGTTCTTCAAATATTCCTTCCATTCAAATAACAAAAAAGTAAATAAATAAATAAACAAATAAAAATAAAATAAAAGTAATTATGGAAATAAATGCTTGTCCAAACAGTAATACAGCCTCAGGCAATGTACAATCCAGCTTCAAAAAATAAAAAATAAAAAAAATAAAAAACTATTTCGTATTACCTTCCTTTAAATCGTAAATCTGATCGTCTGAATAAGTTTTCTGAAGGCAACCATTTCTGCAATAGTATTTTTTTGTATAAACTTGGTCACAAAAATTGGTCGCCATGAAACGCCAATCAAATTCGAAAGATACGAAAGAATTTAAATCGCAAAATTTAAGTCACAATAAAAAGTTTTTTTTTTATTCTATTTCTTTAAAATGTTTGATTATTCATGCAACAATATGTGGAAGATAAGATATAAATTCTAACTTTCTCGAATAGAAGTTGCATTATTTCCGCTAAAAACAGTTTTCCAGTAGCGTAAAGTAACTTAGCTATTCATAGATGGTATTTTTTGTATTATATAGGCTTAAAAAATCATATTTGCAGACGCAACAAAACATAACAAATTTAGCTACTGAATGTGATATGTAACGGTAGACATAGTCTATGTATTTTTATACCTTATGTAAAATGTATGTGAATATAATAAAGGTATGTGTTGTAATGTTGCATAGGTATGTGTTGTGTGTGCATTGTGTTGTGTTGTAAGATAAAGGTATGTATGTGTATGTGTATGTTGTGTGTGTGTGTGTGCAGTACACAATAAAGCATATGCATGTAATGATGTATATGTATTAAATATACATTATTACATATGTATAATGTATATTTAATACATATACATCTTTACAGGTGTATACCGTTTTTGTATGTGTATACATTATTACTTTCATAAGTAATGAATAAAAAATAAAATGGCTAATCTAATCGAAGAGCACTTGAGCTTCTAAAAGTCGACACCATTTGGCAAATATTGTTGATTGCTAAATAACCTTTTAATGGATCAATGTTGGATTGTTATAAATTCTCAAATTGTAACAACCTTCCGTAGAGTTTGCATTTGAAGGATTTTAGAATCTTCTGGCCTACTGATGTATTATGTTTATCCCTGCTATTAACCGACACTATTTGAATGCGTTCACGTATTGAATTGGGTACTGAGATTCTCAGAAATATATTGCTCTAATTTCTGTATTGCTAATAATATATTGCTATATATATATATATAATGTTTGTAAATAAAAGTTAAAATGTTCCCATGAACATGAAAATGGCCCTCTTCTTGCAGCTTTATAGGTATAATACAGGCCGAGATATTACACCTCTTTTGTTGTTGACTTTAATATATTTTGTTAGTTAAAAACAAAAAATATATAAGTTTAAAACAAAAAATATATAAGTTAAAAACAAAAAATATATAAGTTAAAAACAAAAAGATGTTCTTCAAAAAACATTATTCCTATATGACGAAATAAACATTTAGGAATTTTGCAAAAGGTTACGTTTTAAAGAGTTCAAATATGAAACATGCATTTTAAAATAAAAAGATGCAAACTTATTGCAATCTTCTCATAATTTTTATAATATATATATATTTTAAATAAACGGTAAAAATTCTTACAGTAAAAAAAAGGTGCGATTATATTACATCTAAAGCGATTCGCAAGACAACTTTTGAATGTTTCCCTCAATTTTAAAATTATTTTCATCAACGCGACTCACCATTTACTGCTGTCACAATTTATTACAACGTGTTTCTTTTAAGAACGCACTCTGCATTAAAGTTTGTGACAAAAAACATTTTTCCGAAAAATAATGCGATGTTTCTTGGGCGGAAAAAACACGCAAAATTCCCGTATTAATCGCTTAGATTTTTTTGAAAACAGTTAATAAATATGACAGCTTCTTTCATTGCGTTTTAAAGCATTGTGACACAACAGTCGACACTATTTCTATCATATTAAAACGGCATTAGTTTCTTCTAGAAGAGACATTCTGGAAATACGACGCTTTTTAATAAAATGAAAAGAAAAGTTGCATTTTGGAAGTAAATGGAAAAGAGTATTTTAGCATAATTCAGAAATCTGATGTAGAAGGTTTCCGTTTTATATTATATTTTTGTTTAGTTTGTGCCGTACAGTTTTGGATTTTAATAGAATTAAAAAGGATAAGATGGTCCTGACATTAGTTTTGAAGATGAAATTTGAGTTTTATTTTTATAAAAGGAAATAAACAGTAGTATTTATTTTTTTCCCTTAGAAATGTCAGGCAGTAGAGTATTTAGTTTCCTATCAAATTTTATCGAAAATAAAAACTGTTTCATGTTTGTTCTTAATAAGTGGTGCATAAATGGTTATTTTTATCTTTCATGCAGTTAAATAAAATAATACACAATATTTATTTATATCATGACAGCAATGAAAAGCATTTTTATTTTGTATAAAATGTAATCACTAATTACGTTTTAAACGTAATTACTAAACGTTGATAATAAATAACTTATTTTTTGTATGTACAAACTTTATATTTAAATTTTTCTGATTAATTTTGTTGCAAAAGACTGAAAATCAGTTTATTATATTAACTATATACAGTAAATATCTCAAAGATATGTTATTACATAGTTAGTCATAGTCAGTCAGTATTTCTTAATCTTTAGTCAAAGTCATAAATTTAAAATCAAAATAAACACGAATATCAAAACAAACAGGTATATAAAAATGGATTACATAACTTTATACTTACATGAAATAAATATTTAGATTTTTGCAATACGTTACCTTTTAAAGAATTCAAATATATAATATGAATTTTAAAATAAAATGATGCAAAATTATTCCAATCTTCTGTCTATATATATATTATTTTTGGAAATGGTGAGGTTTTCGGTAATGGTGATTTAATGAAAGCTTGTGATAAGAAAAATTTTTCTGAAAAATAATGCGATGATTCTTTGGGAAAAAAACACGCAAAATTCCGTTATTAGTCGCTTAGATTTTTATTGAAAACAGTTAATAAATATGACAGCTTCTTTCATTGCGTTTTAAGGCATTGTGACACAACAGTCGACACTATTTCTATCATATTAAAACGGCATTAGTTTCTTCTAGGAGAAATTCTGGAAATAAGAAGCTTTTAAATATAAAGTAAAGAAAAGTTGCATTTTGGAAGTAAATGGAAAAGAGTATTTTAGCGTAATTCAGAAAGCTGTTGTAGAAGGTTTCCGTTTTATATTTTCTTTTCGTTCAGTTTGTGTCGTACAGTTTTGGATTTTAATAGAATTAAAAATGCATAAGATGTTTCTGACATTAGTTTTGAAGATGAAATTCCAGTTTTATTTTTATAATAGGGACTAAATAGCTATTTAATTTTTTTCCCTAGAATTGTTATGCACTAGATTTAAAATATTTAGTTTCCTATAAAAGTTTATCAAAAAATAAAAATTACTATATTTCATGTTTGTTCTTAATAAGTGATGCATAAATGGTAACTTTTTATCTTTCATACAGTAAAATAAAAATGATACATACTATTTATTTGTATCAGACAGCTATACAAAAGCATTTTAATTTTATATAAAACGTAATTACTAATTACGTTTTAAACATAATTATTAAACGTTGAAAATAAATAATTTGTCTTTGTGAATACAAATTTTATTCTTAAATTTTTTTAATGATTTTGTTTCAAATGACCGAAAATGCCTTAATTATATTAAATATTCACAATAAATACCTCAAAAACATCATATTCTTTAGCTACAATTGAAATTATTTGAAGTTCTTATTAAAATAAATATATAAATAATATATCAAAATGCATATTACAATTAATTATAATGTAGAGTAATTATTATATATCATAAACAAATTGCATTATATACCATAAACAATTTATTAAGAGACTAAAAAATGCTAAATGATTTCTTAAATATTAGTAGAAGAAATATGTTTAATTATTAATAACAGACAGACGTGTTTTATGTAGTGTAATAAATTATATATTATTCTTAAAATAAATTGAACTTAGATTTCGTTCATGATTTAAAAAAAGGCATTAATTTTATCATTAATACTTTCTATAATTCTGAAAAACATTTATTGAAATAAAACTACAAATATAAACTATGAAAAATTCACGGTAAATAATCTGAATATTTTACTGAAGAAGAATATGTCCTATAGGTTACCGGCATAGATCTAATATAGGCCGAGACGTTGCATTACAAGAAGAAATAAATTTTTATAGTTTTGCAATATATTATGTTTAGAGAATTCAAATATGTAATATGCATTTTAAATAAAATGATGTAAAATTATTGCAATCTTCTCAGAATTCTTATAATGTTTATATATATTAAATAAAGGGTGAAAATTCTTCCATAAAAAAAAACTTAACTGAAACACATCTAAAGCTATTCGCGAGACAGCTTTTGAATGTTTCCCTCAATTTTAAAATTCTTTTCATCAACGCGACTCACCATTTACTGCTGTCACAAGTCATCACAATGTGTTTCTTTTAAGAACGCACTCTGCATTAAAGCTTGTGACAAGAAACATTTTTCCGAAAAATAATGCGATGTTTCTTTGGCGGAAAAAATACGTAAAATTCCAGTATTAGTCGCTTAGATTTCTATTGAAAACAGTTAATAAATATGACCGCTTCTTTCATTGCGTTTTAAAACATTCTGACACAACAGTCGACACTTTTCTATCTTATTAAAACGGCATTAGTTTCTTGGAAAATACATTCTGGAAATACGAAGCCTTTTAAATAAAAAGAAAAAAGAAAAGTTGCATTTTTGGAAGTAAGTGGAAGACAGTATTTGAGCGTAATTCAGAAAGCTGTTGTAGAAGGTTTCCATTTCCATTTTCTTTTCGTTTAGTTTGTGTCGTATAGTTTTGAATTTTAATAGAATTAAAAATGCATAAGATGTTCGTGACATTAGTTTTGAAGATGAAATTCGAGTTTTATTTTTATAAAAGGAAATAAACAGTAATATTTAATTTTTTTCCCCTTAGAAATGTTAGGCAGTAGATTTAAAGTATTTAGTTTCCTATAAAATTTTATCGAAAAAGAAAAACTATTTCATGTTTGTTCTTAATAAGTGGTGCATAAATGGTTATTTTTATCTTTCCTGCAGTTAAATAAAATGATACATAATATTTATTTATAGACAGCAATGAAATGACAGCAATGAAAAGCATTTTTATTTTGTATAAAATGTAATCACTAATTACGTTTTAAACGTAATTACTAAACGTTGATAATATATAACTTATTTTTTGTCTGTACAAACTTTATTTTTAAATTTTTCTTATTGATTTTGTTGTAAAAGTCTGAAAATGCCTTTACTATATTAAATACACACAGTAAATATCTCAAAGATATATCATTGCATAGTCAGTCTTTCGTCAGTCAGTATTTCTTAATCTTTAGTCATAGTCATAAACTTAAAATCAAAACAAACATGAATATCAAAAGAAGCAGGTACATAAAAATGGATTACATAACATTATTCTTACATGAAAAAAATATTTAGGTTTTTGCAATATATTACCTTTTAAAGAATTCAAATATATAATATGCACTTTAAAATAAAAAGATTCACAATTATTGCAATCTTCTCATAATCTTTATAATATTTTATATATATTAAATAAACGGTGAAAAATCTTGGTAAAAAAAAATGACTAAAGTGATTCGGTAAACAACTTTTGAATGTTTCCCTCAATTTTAAAATTATTTTCATCAACGCGACTCACCATTTACTGCTGTCATAATTTATTACAACGTGTTTCTTTTAAGAACGCACTCTGAATAAAAGCTTGTGACAGGAAACATTTTTCCGAAAAATAATACGATGTTTCTTTGGGGGAAAAACAACTTAAAATTCCCGTATTAGTCGCTTAGATTTTTATTGAAAACAGTTAATAAATATGACAGTTTCTTTCAATGCGTTTTAAGGCATTGTGACACAACAGTCGACACTATTTCTATCATATTAAAACGGCATTAGTTTCTTCTAGAAGAGACATTCTGGAAATAAGAAGCTTTTTAAATAAAATGAAAAGAACAGTTGCATTTTGGAAGTAAATGGAAAATATTACTTTAGCGTAATTCAGAAAGCTGCTGTAGAAGGTTGCCATTTATATTTTCTTTTCGTTTAATTTGTGTCGTATAGTTCTGGATTTTAATAGAATTAAAAATGGATAAGATGGTACTGACATTAGTTTTGAAGATGAAATTCCAGTTTTATTTTTATAAAAGGAAATAAATAGCTATTTAATTTTTTTTCCCAAAATTGTTGTGCTCTAGATTTAAAATATTTAGTTTTCTATGAAATGTTATCAAAAATGGAAAAAAAATTATTTCATGTTTGTTCTTACTAAGTGAGGCATAAATACTTAATTTTTATCTTTTATAAAGTAAAATAAAAATGATACATAATATTTATTTATATCATGACAGCAATGAAAAGCATTTTAATTTTGTATAAAATGTGATTACTAATTATGTTTTAAACATAATTACTAAACGTTACTAAATACTTTTTTTTTGTGTGTATACAAACTTTATTTTTAAATTTTTCTTAATAATTTTGTTTCAAATTGCAGAAAATGCCTTTACTATATTAAATATTAACAATAAATATATAAAAAAACAATATATGATTTAGTTATAATTAAAATCAATTTAAACTTTTTATTACAGTAAATATAAAAATAATATATTAAAATATATATTGCAATAAATTATAGTGTAGTGTAATTATTATATACCGTAAACAATTTATATTATATACTATACAAACCTTGCCAAATGGTAAATAATATACATATAGTACAAATGCCAAATGCCTGACGATTTCTTAAATTTTAATAAAAAATATACACTTAAGAGCCAAAACATTATGACCACCTGTCAATAACGAGTTGGCCATATATATATATATATATATATATATATATATATATATATTATTTGCTATATGTATAAATATCTCCAGCAGCAGTTAAATACCACTTCCACCTGATCACGTGCCTTCCACGTCACCCAGGCGAGTTCATATAGGGGTGGTCATAATGTTTTGGCTCTTGAGTGTATGTGTAATTATTAACAAAGACAGTCATGTTTTATGTAGTACAATAAATTATATATTATTCCTAAGATAAATATAATTTATATTTCGCTGATGAACTAAAAAAAGGCATTAATTTTATTTTTAATACCGTCTATATTTGTGAGAAACATCTACAGAAACAAAAACTACAAATATAAACTATGGAAAAATTAATTGCAAATAACATGAATATTTTACTGATGAAGAATAGGTTTTATCGGTTAACCATTTTAGACTGCAATGAATTTTAATATAGATCGAGACGTTACATTACGTGAGAAAATAAACATTTACAGTTTTGCAAAATATTACGTTTTACAAAATTCAAATATGTAATATGCATTTTTTAATCAAATGGTGTAAAATTGTTGCAATCTTCTCTAATTTTTATAATATATATATATTTTAAATAAACGGTGAAAATTCTTACAGTAAAAAAAAGTGACTAAAATACATCTAAAGCGATTCGCGAGACAACTTTTGAATGTTTCCCTCAATTTTAAAATTCTTTCATCAACGCGACTCACCATTTACCGCTGTCACAATTTATTACAATGTGTTTCTTTTAAGAACGCACTCTGCATAAAGGCTTGTGACAACAAACATTTTTCCGAAAAATAACGCGATGTTTCTTTGGGGGAAAAAACATGTAAAATTTCTGTATTAGCCGCTTAGATTTTTATTGAAAACAGTTAATAAATATGACAGCTTCTTTCATTGCGTTTTAAGGCATTGTGACACAACAGTCGACACTATTTCTATCATATTAAAAAGGCATTAGTTTCTTTTAGAAGAGACATTCTGGAAATACGAAGCTTTTTAAATAAAAAGAAAAGAAAAGTTGCATTTTGGAAGTAAATTGAAAAGAGTATTTTAGCGTAATTCAGCAAGCTGTTGTAGAAGGTTTCCGTTTTATATTTTCTTTTCGTTTATTTTGTGTTGTATAGTTCTGGATTTTAATAGAATTAAAAATGGATAAGATGTTTCTGACATTAGTTTTGAAGATGAAATTCCAATTTTATTTTTATGAAAGGGAATAAATAGCTATTTAATTTTTTTTCGTAGAGTAGTTATGTGCTAGATTTAAAATATTTAGTTTTCCTATGAAATTTTATCGGAAAAGAAAAACTATTTCATGTTTGTTCTTAATAAGTGATGCATAAATACCTAATTTTTATCTTTTATGAAGTAAAATAAAAATGATACATAATATTTATTTATATCATGACAGCAATGAAAAGCATTCGAATTTTGTATAAAATGTAATTACTAATTACGTTTTAAACATAATTACTAAAGTTTGAAAATAAATTATATATTTTTGAGTACTCAAACTTTATTTTTAAATTTTTCTGAATGCTTTTGTTTCAAATGACAGAAAATGCCTTTATTATATTAAATATTCGCAATAAATATCTTAAAAAAATTCATTTGATTTCTTTAGTTATAATTAAAATTATTTAAAATTCTTATTAAAATATATATTGTACTAAATATAACTGGAACTAAAACAAAATATGTAATGTATGTGGTATAAATGATTGTTGCTTTTAATTGTAATTATGTTAAAATACATCATTTTGCAGTTAAATAATCTTTGAGAAAACATTTATCATCATAATTTGATGAATGCATTCATTCCACACATATCTAATTTGCAGAAGATAGTGAATTCTACATTAATATAAAAATATTTTATATGGTACAGAAAACTTGAGGAATAAATCCTAACTTTGTCTGAAATGATTTAATTTATTAGCATTTTTTTTCTTAATTTTATAAATGATTTTATTAAAAATCTTGTTTTATACTCTTCTTCAAACAACAGAATGAACATTTAACAATATTTTTAATTTTAACTGAATTTTCTGAAAAATTTACTATTCAAAACGCAGTCTAAAACATGGAATTATTTCTTTTTACTACATTTAATTTAAATAATTCTACTTGATTTTTCTCGCATTGAATAAATATTCAAGTAACTGCTAGATAATGAAATAAAACAGTTAAAAAAAATTATACAATGTTAAACTAAACTTATCTGCAATTGTAATTACATTACTTCCACATGCAACCTGTAAAACACAGACCAAATCGCAATATAGTTCAGACTCGTGCGTGTTTTTAATATAACACTCAAAAAGTTTAACTACTTAATTAGTCTGAAACAGCACTACACCGATTACCTTAATCACCAATTACCAATCCTGCAAATCTTACCTAGTTACAAATTAAATTACTTCACCATCGTCCCATTCGCCCATCTGCATAAATTAAATATCCCATCCTGATTAGACCACGATCTCAACTATCCATTCTTCAAGATGGTAGCCGCGCCATTATCTTAAGCTGTGTCTCATGTCAAGATATGTTCTTGTCCAACCTCTCTGTCTGGTAAATCATTAAACCAATAGCTGGTCCCGCTTGGTGCTTTCCTGCTTACACCAGAGTTCAAAGGATTTTCCATGGGATGGTAATATGAAGCTTTTCAATGAAGATTGTCGCGAAAAAGGTACTTTTTATTGGAAATCGATGGACTTTTTAATGAAACTGCAAATGGATTTGTACTTATTCACTTTTATCAGTAAACTAACCATCTCCTGCAAATTTTAAAAACCTTTTTAAAACAGATATAGTGGCATTGAATATTTAGGGGTGGTTTTTTTTTCTTCTTTAAATGATGTTTTGAGGAGAGGTGGTTTTATTGAAGTTTTGTGCTTGCGGTTCGGTTTACTACTTGGATGGAGGAATTAGATGAGCGAAATATTCATTGGAGTTGTGGTGTTTATTTTTAGAATCATTAAAGCAGCTTTTTTTAATGGATCGATGGAAATAAAGAGAAACAGTATTTCCTTTTTGTTAATGTATTAAGCGTTTGATTTTTCTGTATCAAATTTTATTTACTGGTGCTTTTATAACAATCTATCATTCAATTTTTAACGGAAACTTTTCGTTAAAACTAAAATTATATTTAATAAATTCTACATTAATAAGTTCATATAATAAATTTATAAAAATCTTTAACTTAGAGAAATGTATAAATATATAAAAAACACATTAAATAATTTTTCTTATAAGATTTTAAAATTTAAAGCAAAATATTTTATGTCTTGAAGAAATAATCATAAATTTATTTCAATTTAATAACGTTCTGAAACATATTATATTATTTAAGAATTGTTTGCATATAATAGAATTTATTACTTATTGAAAAAAATAATTAAATGAATGAAAATATTAATTTAATGTATTGAATTAATTGCTATATTGAATAGCTGAATTATAACGAACTGTTTAATGAACTAACGACTTATTTACATTTTGCAATGAATAATATAAGTTAAAATTTATAAATTATATATATTATCATTCATCATCTGCCATTTTAAGTGTATTGATTGTATGAAGTTTAACTATTATTGATTAATCATACTATGCAATTATTTTTGCTATACATAATATAAATTATATGATACATATGATGTAAATTTTTGCTTTTTCAGCCATTATTTTCAAACTAAAGATAGATATTACAAGTCTGAAATGAGGGTACGTGTATAAAAAAAAAAAAAAAAAAAAAAAAAGATTCCAATAATAATATTAGGGTCCTGATGGCCTAGTGACTAACTTTACTTTTCTCTTAATTTCTTTTAGTTGTAAATTCCAAAATTAAAAATACTTTTCTCGAACTCTATAAGTAAATCCTTTAAAATAAATATCTAAATATAGAATAATATATAAGGATTAAAGAATTACTTCGAATATGCTTTTGAGTTGAATTTAATCCTCTTAGGTCCTAACACTCTTGGAAGATTATGAAAGATTTCGAAACATTAAATTTCAATCTACCCGTCTCGTAAATAACTTATGAGTCAATCGCGTTTATAAACTCCTTCCTGAAAAAATTCTACTTATATGATATAAATTGTGATTGAAAATATGAAAGCATTAAATTCATGGATTCTGAAAGATGTGATGTTTAAAAAAGTTCTTGTAAATCTATAAACTATTTTTTTTCTTTCAACATATAAGTTTTTTACATATAGTTCAATATTCGAAGGTTGAATTCCACCAAATACAAAACTTTCACGTCGTAATATCGTACGCACGCCTGCTCCCCACTACAATTAGCTAAAAATAAATGTGTAGTATGATTAATCAATAAAAGTAACACGGGATTTTTTTTTATCCGGTGAACACTCATTTTATGACAAAATAAACAAAAACATTAAAAATTATTTAAATTGCAAAGATTAGTTGTTTTCTTTTAAACTATTTTATTTATCTTATTATTCTGTAGTTACTATAGAAAGCTAACTCCCCACCTCTACAATCTATTTTTGACAATAACCTTCTGCCTATTGGCAGATTCCAAAACAGGAAATGGTTTCTTTTTTAGAGGTAGGGCTATCAGCCCTACGTACAACAGTCATATTAGAATGCGAACCTACATTTTAAAGTGGATTCATAACCACAGTAAGCACCTATGCCACCGCAATTATGAATATATTAAATTCATGGATTCTGTGTTTGAAAAATCATGTGCCAATCAATAAATTATTATTTTTTCTTTCAACATATAATAAAGTTTTTCGTATATAGTTTAATATTCAAACGTTTACATTCCCCAATACAAAAATCTCACGTCATAAAATGATAGCTAATCGTACGCATGTCCCCTTCCCATTTAGGTCAGGTATACTCAGGTATTCTATAACAAGGGCATTATTTAACCAGACACTCACCTTATCATAAAAGAAACAAAAATAAATAAAAATTACCTAAATTGTCAGAATTAAGTGTTTTCTTTTGAATAATTTTAAAACTTCATTATTCATTAGTTAATTACAGAAAACTAACTAACTACCTAAGGCCATGTTGGCCGTCTTCCTGATGGCAGACTCTGAAACAGGACATAGTTTTTTTTGTACTGGGAGGGGTTGTAATCTTAGCGCTCTACAGTGATATTAGACTGGGACCTACAGCTTAAAGTGGATTCCGAACCACTATAAGCACCCATGGCACAGTCGGGCTCGAGCTTAAAACCTGTGGCACGAGCGCCAGTGCGCTAGTCACTCTGCCATCAGGCCCCGGTTGCTACAGAACAAGAACAATTTCATACTGGGAGAACATTAAACTAAAATCGTTATAAGGTTGGTTGACGTAATTATATTAATTTATACTGTCAGTTGTGTTTATAATTTTGTTATTTTATTATATGTATTGTTACTTATTTTTGTTTTAATAATTTTTTTGGCTATGTTTTATTTTCATTTTGGTTTTTATTATATTTGTTTTGGTATTTAATAATTTATCTACGTTTGGGTTTTAATAACATCTTTTGTAAATGATTAATTTGCTCTTCGAGGAATTATATAATTTCATAATGATTTACACAATTCCGAGTGGCACGGTGGTTAACAGATTAGATTTTTAACCACGGCAGCCAATTTTAAAACCGTCGTCAAACAAATCTCGCCAAACCAATGGTCCCATCTATTCTACATAATTTTTATAATAAATCTGTAGACTTGAATGCTTTTTCATTTGTAACACAAAGAAAAGTTCGAAATTATGGCAACAAAAAATAATAATAATTAATAAATAAATAAAATTATAGTGCAATAACTTGTAAAATTACGATGCAAAAAATTAATAAACTGATGTTGAAATGAATGCACCTTAGATTAGGTGATCTTAATAAAGATATTTAATAAAATCTTCAAAGTGAATGTTTCGTAAAAAGTACAGATCACCAGTTGGTTTTGTTGAAAAAAAAAACTAATTAAAATTTTAAAATTGTATCATAGATGATGAATAAGACTTTAAAAAAAATGGACCATTTCTACGACTTCGAATTCAATTGCAAAGCTACTTATTCGCTCCCAAATATTTCAATTCGTTATTTTCAAAGGTCTCATACGATGGTGGTCTGCCTGCTGACTGATTGCGAAACAGGAGAAGGTTTGTTAATTACAGGGTGAGGTTGTCAGCAAACACTGAGGAAGTTGGACAATTTGAATAATAAACAATTATAAAGACTCCCTCTTCTTCTTCATTGGCACAACAACCCCATGGTTTGCCAAGGATGTCTGCCTACTGCAGATTTCGAGACGGAAGACGCTTTCGTTTTAAGTGGTAACCCTACGTCCAACGTTCTACAGTCATATTAGATCGGAATCTACGATTTAAAGTGGATGTCCATCCATTACAAGCATCCATGGTACCGTCGGGACTCGAACTCAAAACCTGTGGTACCGAGAGCCATAGAATTATGTTGACTCATTGAGTTCATTAAAAAAGGAACTATCGTACTATACTTATACAATACTATGCTATGTTATAATATACTGTGTTATTATAAGAAATTACTGTGTAGTAACTATCATATTGTTATATTATACATAAATATATTATATTATAACTTGTAAAATTATGATGCAATAAATTAATAAACTGATAATGAAACGAATGCTCCTTAGATTAGATGATTTTAGTAATAAAATCTTCAAAGTGAATGTTTCATAAAAGGTACAGATCACTAGTTGGTTTTGTTAAAAAAAACTAATTCAAATTTTAAAATTGTATTATATAGATGATGAATAAAACTTTAAAAAAACCATTTCTTCGACTTCGAATTCAATTACAAGGCTCCTTATTCGCACCCAAAGATTTCAATTCGCTATTTTCAAAGGTTTCATACGAAATAAAGATGAGCTAATCACGGCGAAGGCAAGGATAAATGAATATTCATAAATTTTCATTGATCTTTCACCATTCACTGAAAAGACTGCTTTTGTGCTCTCCAACTTCAAAGGGGGTTGGGTGGGGGGGTGTAAAAATCGTTTTCTTTTGACTTCGTTCTCGAGAGAATAGCCAATAAAAGAGACATTTTCGAAATTATTCTGCTTAAAATTCATCATTTCATTGAGTGTCAAATTATTTTAGGGGAAAATTTAGATGGGAAAATTTGTTCCTTCCCAATTATGGATTCATTTTGAAAGCGGAGAGTACTTTCAGGAATTAATTGGAGACGAAACCCATACAGTTCTGTCAGAATGACAAATTTGGTTAATCTTTCATGTGATGTGATCTTTCACACGTTAATAATGCTTCAATATTTATTGAACTAAATATCTGACTGAAGTAAATTACTTAATTAATTATTATAAAATACATGAAATGCGAAATTCACTATTTTTTTTTTAGAATGTTGAATCAAAATTGAAATATACAAAATTAGTCAGGTATGAAAATAAATGGGAAATACAAATAATTATCATTTCTATTCTTCAAAAAGTTAATCACATAATAATGATGCCCATAATAATGATAATGTTTTTTTAATTAAAATAAACACTTAAATGACAACATTTAAATTAAAATTATGGAATATTTAATGTGAAATACACCATGATATATTTATTATGGAATATACCATGAAATATTTACGGAATACACGGATTATATCATGAAATATTTAATATGGAATATACCAAGAATATACCATAAAATATTTTATGAAATATACCATGAAATATTTAATATGGAATATACCATGAAACATTTAATATGGAATATAGCATGAAATATTTAATATGAAATATACCATAAAATATTTTATGAAATATACCATGAAATATTAAAAATTCTACATAAAAATTTACACTCTATGTAATCAATTGCTAACTTTTCAAGTAAATATTTCAAAGGAACACAGCTAAGAAAAGTTTAATTCAGTTCCTTTATCAGTAGTAATATATCAGTCCGATATATTTAATCACAAAATAGCTTGGAAATATCAATGAAAAATTCTTTAATAATAAAATAATCCATCATTATATTTATAGGATAAAAATAAAATTACTTTCTAATATATGAATTACTTTCTAATATCTATCAATGCGTGGCAACCTGTGTCATATGATATGTCATAATTTTCTACTTCTATTGCTTGTAGCACTTTTTATCATAATAGTAATCTGCTACTATTGTGATGTATAGATGGCGAATAACTTCAAGGTATTGGCATTTAAAAAAATTATGTATTTCTTATCGATTTTGAATGATTTTTCTTTCAAATAATACGGCAATATTTTTTAAGGATTAAAATGAAAACTTACTTCAATACTTTCAAATTAAAAAAAAAAAAAAAAAAATAGAGAATATAAAATATCTGCAAATACGCTAAAGCTAAAGATAATGAATTGCTAATTTTCAAACAAAATTCTCAAAGAAAATTTGAGCTAAATTAAGTTTCTAAAGCAATAATATATATCTGTCAAAATCCTTTTAATCATAACAAATTTTGAAATAATAAGAAAAGGATTCAACAAAATAAAATCGATTGCCAACTTTCTAAAAACATCTCTCAAATGGTCGTAGCTAAAAAACATAGACTCGAGTCAGCAATTAAATTTTTTTTTATCAAAAAATAGCTTGGAATTATTACTGAAGGAAGGCTTCAAATAAATCAAATAAATTTCTAACTTTTCAATTTATTTCTCAAAGGAACAAACATAAGATCCATTCATTTTCTAAAGTAGTAGATGTCCGTCAGATTCATTTAATTACAGCAATGACAATAAAAAAAGAATTCAACAAAAATCAACTGGCAATTTTACATCAATGAACATCAATCGACTATCAATGGACAACATCTTATACAGCTAAGAAACATAAATTATCTAGAAAATATCAATAAAGAAAAGCTTCAATTAAATCAAATAAATTGCAGACTTTCCAACTTATTTCTCAAAGGAACATATGCTTATGCTTCTTATTTAACATAAGTAGCCAACGGCCGTACCATGCTGAATATACCGGTTCTCGTTAGATCACCGAAGTCAAGCATCATTGGGCGCGGTCAGTACTTGGGTGGGTGACCACCTGGGAACACCGCGTGCCGTTGGCAAATTTGGGACCTCAATGGCCGAGTGTCTAGCGCTCTGGTGCTCGGTGCCACAGGTTTTGGGTTCGTATCCCGGCGGTGCCATGGATGTTTGTAGTGGTTCGGAATCCACTTTAAGCCGTAAGTCCCGGTCTCCTATGACTGTAAGAGCGTCACGGAGCAAAAGTCAGGCTTCTACCTACGGGTGCTCCATCACAACAGAAGCTGCTTCCTTCCCCTTCAATCATGAGCACGTATGGGCTCGTGGGCTTGGCCAGCCAAGTGGGATAAGAAACAACAACAACATTTAACATATGTTCAATTCATTTTCTAAAGCAGTAGTATATATCTGTCAGATATATATAATTACAACAATGCCAATGAAAAAAAGAATTAAACAAAAATCAATTGGCAACGTTACATGAATGGACAACAACAATCGGCAATCAATTGACAACATCATCTCTTAAAGGAACACACCTAAATTCGAATCATCGTCTAATCAAAAATTCTAGACATCGATTCAATTCTACTTAATCAAAACTGATCTAGGAAACATCATTGAAGAAAGGCTTCAACTAAATCAAATAAATTGCCAACTTTTCAACTTATTTCTCAAAGGAATACTGCTAAGAAACATAAATTCAAGCCAGCTTCTAATCATAACTTCTGGACATTTATTCAATTCTACTTAATCAAAACTAAGGTCGAAAACATCAATAACGAAAAGCTTCAACTAAATGAAATAAATTACCGACTTTCCTACTTATGTTTCAAAGAAGCATAAGCTGAATTCATTTTTTAAAGCTGAAATATATATTTCTACCAGATATATATAACAATAACAATGCTTGAGCATCAATAGAAAAAGAATTCAGCTAAATAAAATCAATTGCCAACTTTCCAAATTAATTACTTATTCCAACTACGTATTTGTTAGGATTTAATAACAATAAAGCAAAGAAACACAACTTGACAATAAAATATATCTTAATCCTTATTTGTTTAGTATCTATACCAGCAAAATAAAATCAATTCGTTAGTTTCTGGTTAAACCCTAGTATCTCAATCTCTATTTAAATCACCTGTTCTGTTGTTTGTTGGCGCTTGGCATTTCGTACAATAAAATGCCATTTTATTAGTTTGTCCACCCAAAAATTATTGAACCACCCTTTTCCAATGCAAAACTTCCTGCTTTCTAATTAGCATTCAAATAAGGCGAAATCGGATTTTGCGAAATGCTTTGCAATTAAGTAATTTCGGCTTACGGATTGCGATTGCGACTTAATTAACTTTTCGCGTTCTGCAAAATTTTACCGTTTTCCAATCTAGATAGCGATCTCGTAAATGGCGGTGATGGTCACACTGGCTTCTCATCCGTTTTCATTGTGGAGACTTAAATGCGACCAAAATTCTGCGACGGTTGTTGCGAATATTCCGGGCTTTATTATTTTCGGTGTGTAACTCTTGTTTCGACTGAACAATGATCAACTCGAATGATGTACCGCTATTGTACAAAATAATACAGTGCATAATTAGTGACACTGTTGTGCAATATGTAAAGTGACATTGAATAAAGATTATGAAGTTCATTATTTAGATATTTAAATGCTTCATGATATTTGCTGCATTTATATAAAATATAAAATGGATAAATAATTCAAATATTATTTTTGTTAATGTATTAGGGGAACGGATACTTTGAATTTATTCTATACTAGAATGGGCCAGTGACTAGCTGGAGAGCACAGTGACTAGCGCTCGGTGCCACAGGATTCGGGTTCGAGATCCGGCGGTGCCACGGATGTCTGTAGAGGTTCGGAATTCCTAGGTCCAAGTCTAATATGACTGCAGAGCTTTTAGCATAGGGCTGACAACCTTACCCCATAAAAAGACAACTCGTTGTCTCGAACTC
Source organism: Caerostris darwini (assembly GCA_021605075.1). NCBI lineage: Eukaryota > Metazoa > Arthropoda > Arachnida > Araneae > Araneidae > Caerostris > Caerostris darwini. The sequence continues at coordinate 177,495 of BPLQ01003486.1, read as the reverse complement.
TGCTAGTAAGCAGACTGTCTTGGTCCACAATAGGATTGGTGCGGCAACGAAAAAGAAGAAGAAGAAGAAGAATAGGATATAAGATAAATTCGGCTTTATTAAGAAAATATTACAAGCAATCTGGCTTGAGAATTTATCGTGGTAACAACGGACTTCATTGTGGAGACTTAAATGCGACCAAAATTCTGCGACGGTTGTCGCGAATATTCCGGGCTTTATTATTTTCGGTGTGTAACTCTTGTTTCGACTGAACAATGATCAACTCGAATGATGTACTGCTATTGTACAAAATAATGCAGTGCATAATTACTGGTAGTATTGTGGAAAATGTTAGGTGACTCTAAATAATGATCGTGAATTTATTTAGACTGGCCTTCATCTTTAAATATTTCGTGACATTTGCTGAATTCATGTAAAATATAAAATAAATAAATAAATCAAATACTGCTATGGCTTTCGAGTAACGAACACTTTTAATTTATTCTCTACTAGAATGGGAGATATGTAGCAAATTCAGCATTATTAAGTAAACATCACAGGGAATCTTGCTTAAGGACTTATCGTGGTCATCCACAGACTTCCTTATGGGAGATTTAAATGTGACCAAAATAATTCCGGGCATAATTAGTAGCAATATTGTTCAATATGTAAAGTGATGTAAAATAATGATTACAAATATGATTATTTTGAAGTAATAGTGATTACAAAGTTCATTATTTTGAAGTGATAATGATTGCAAAGCTCATTATTTTGAAATGATAATGATCACAAAGTTCATTATTTTGAAGTGATAATGATTGCAAAGTTCATTATTTTGAAGTGTTTACGTTTATTTAGATTGTTATTTACATTTATTTAGATTGTTATTTAAGTTTGTTATTTAGATTGCCCTTCATATTTAAATATTTCATGTTATTTACTTCATTTATGTAAAATATAAAAAAAGGATAAATAATTTCAATATTACCTTTGTTACTGTTTTCGAGTAACGGACACTTTGATTCACCACTAGAATGGAAATAAGTAGCAAGTTCAGCATTATTAAGTAAACATTACGGGGAGTCTGGCTTAACGATTTATCATGGTCATCCACGGTTTTCATAGTGAAGACTTAAATGCGACCAAAATTCTGCGACGGTTGTTGCGAATATTCCGCCTTTATTATTTTCGGTGAAACGCTTCTTTCGACTGAACAATGATCAACTCGAATCATGTACTGCTATTGTACAAAATAATGCAGTGCATAATTACTGGTAGTATTGTGCAATATGTAAAGTGACGTTGAATAATGATTTTATTATTTATGAAGTTTATTATTTAGATTGCCCTTTATCATTAAATATTTCATGACATTTGCTGAATTTTTGTAAAATATAAAATAGATCAATAAATCAAATATTACTATTGCTTTCGAGTAACGGACGCATTGATGGAATTTATTTTCTACGAGAAGGGGAAATAAATAGCAAATGCAGCATTATTAAAGGGGGGGGAATAACAAAAATTAGAAATCAAATGAAATTAAATTAAATTAAGAATGAAAAATTAAGGGGAATCTGGCTTAAGGATTTATCGTGGTTATTCTTCTATTTCCATGGATTTATCACGAACCATGGTTTTTCATGGATTTATTCTTTATGGGAGATTTAAATATTACCAAAATTCTACGACGATTATTATGAATATTATGACTTTATTATCTAACGACAAACACTTGTACGGTTTGAACCATAATCAAATCGAATGATGTACTGCTAATCAGATTATGAGGTAAATCAAAATCAGTGGTAGTACTGTGCAATATGTTAGTTGGTCTTAAATAATGATTATGAAATTCATTATTTAGATTGTTTTTAACCTTTAAATAAGGATGAATTAAAACAACTTATCACATTTCTATAACATATGAAATAAACAATTAGTTGAAGTATGCTATGGGTGTTGCTTTCGAATAACGGACATTTGGACCAAAGATATTGTTTAATAGAAGATAAACATGCAGCATATTCAATGTTATTCAGTGTATGTCATGGTGAACCTGCTACTTTGCTCCAACGCGATTTTGAAGGGATATATACAGGTATATATCATCTAAAAGTTAGCGCTTTCTTCCTCGAGCCCCAAAAGTTACCGACTTACGGATTTAACATGCTCATCGCTGGTATAAAAACATAATACTTCTATTGTAGGTTATGTAGTACTATACTAAGAAAACAATTAATAATTTTAATCTATTCTTACTCCAGTCATTAATTGTCCAAATATGACAGTATTTTTTACATAATCAAATGATATCTTTTCATAAAATTTGAGAATATGATTTAATTTGTTCATATTTTGAGAAATTCTTTATAATAAACAGTGACATTTTTGACCTATTATTATTCTATTCCAATTCATTACTTTCAAAATGCTTTACAATCAACCAGACTTTTATCTGCAATAGTCAATCAGGTAAAATTCTACAGATAAAAGACTATTTTCCTTGACTTTTTTTATAATCATATTTTATCATTATTAGTATGATCTTTTTTATAATTTTTTAAATACTTTACTACTGAAACATAAGAAAGAAGAAAAAATTGAAATTCCGTATGCCCCGGGAAATTTAAATTGAAAATTGGTCTTACTTTTTGGACACAGTAGTATAACTGACAAGATTTCAAATGAACTTGAAGCGTGTTGCCATTGATGCAACACCCTTCAAGTTGCATCTCTCATATTTTAATGCATCTCTCATTTAATTTTTATTGCTTAGATTTAATTGTATCTCTCATTTGAAGTTATTCTTTCTTACTATGGACATAATCAAATTAATACATCCCTATATATCCTTAATTACTACAAGTATACAATCTGGCCATCATAATGATTATCACTGTATGATACAATCTTCTTCCAAAACTGAGGAAACTCATCAACAATTACAACATCCATAATAACCAAACCGATACTTCCAAGATGCTTTACAATCTGACAAGTATTAATTTCGTACTTAAACCTCCATCATCATAAAACCGAAATAAAAAAGGTTAAAATCCAGCTTAAGGAGTCATAAGGGCTGAACAAAGAGTTGTATCATATGTCGCCCCGGCTCTCAGCGATTTCGGAATAAACGGAGAAAGTAAGGTTCATAAATGCTCAATAAATTCTTAATAACCTTACTTTAAAGTCAATATAACGCTTACGATTTTCCTCACTAAAGCAGGGAGCGGGGTAAATATTTTTCGCATTAAAGTAAAAGCTGGCCAATAAAAATTAATGACGGCAATTGCATTTGGAAGTTATCGATTGTCGAGGTGGAATTTCAAATAGATATGCACTGTAAGTAGAACAATGAAAATAAGCGAGTATTCTCAAGAAAAGAATGGTCTAGTGCTTGGGTGTTTAAGTTTTAATTCCTTATGTTTTTCTCCATATAAAGCTATAAAAGGTGAATTGATGATTTCGGCCAACCTCTAGATTGATGTAATATTTTAAATAAAATTTTAACTGATCAGTATTTTTATTCAATTATTCGACTTCTATATCATATCGGTTTGAACAGTATTGCTATACAATTACTCAACCTCTAGATGTCGATTCACTGTGTGACTTATGGCATATCATTTTTATGCAATTCCTCAACTTTCGCATTAACTAATCAATATTTTCATGCAATTCCTCAACCTCTGCAAATCGACTCAATGTAACTTTGAGCTGATCAGTATTTTTAAACAATTACTCAACCTCTACATATCGTCTCACTGTGGTTTTTGGCGGATCAATATTTTTATGCAATTACTCAACTTCTTGATCGACTCAATTTGACTTTCAACTGATTTTGTATTTTTATGCAATTACTCAACCTGTCGATCGACTCAATAACTTTGGGGTGATCAGTATTTTTATGCAATTATTCAACTTCAAGATTGACTCACTGTGATTTTTGGCTGATCAGTATTTTTATGCAAGTACTCGAAAAGCCTTTTACTCAATTAATCATTATATTATGTGCCCATATTTTTATCAAATTACGTTTAACACAATTTGTTTTACACAGTAGCAATAAAAATGAAATTTCAAATTTGAAATATTAAGGTGAATTTTTTTAAGAAAATATTTTTAAAAGATATTATCTTGACTTCCTATCATTATTTTAGAGCACTTAAATGCATTGTTCTCCTAGATCGTAGTATGTTAATAACTTTGTGTTTCTAAAAAGATATTTTTTTTTATATGACAGAACACAAATATCCAAATGCAATCATTTAATATATCAAGTAATTTAAACGACAATTTTTCACAAGTTGCATAATTGTACTTTCCTTCATATAAAAAATAATATTTTACATTGATATCAAATTGCACAAACTTTAATATATATATATAATTTCAATTTTTTAATTTTCATTACCAAATTAAAATTATCGTAATCTTTTTACAGCAAGAGATATTTAGTTCAGCAGAAATTTAAAAAATCTCTGGTTGATTACAATTAAATCTATCAATAAAAACTGTACAAAAACTTTTAATTTTTTAAACATATTTAAAGAATTTATTTTAAAAATTAAAATACTTATCAAGGTGATTTTTTTTCCACACAAAAATTTTAATCTAATTTCTACTTCCAGAAATATTTTTCATCGTCTTCAAGACTTTACAATGAAGATTTCTAAGACATCTTCCAAAGATAATTATTATTAAATATATAAGGTATAATTAAAAAATAATTAATATTCTTTACACGAAATTGAAGGGAAAAAAAGTACGATTTTAGGTATGAAAAAAAATCACAACAAATGAACTTAAATTCAAATGGATCTTTCTTGCAGAGCTAAAATTAATTAAATTAAAAGAGAGACAGTTTTCATTTTAAGAAGTCTTTTAAGAAATATAATTTTGAGTAATTAAACACTAAAATTACGAGCGCCATCTTTTCTGTTGTACTTTTTTTTAGCACTCCACTGTCATTAACTGTTATTTTTACAGGATTTATGAGTCATTACTTTTTTTTGGATGAACACAGGTTTGGAATGATTTTATACATTAAAATCCAATTAGTCTTTTTGCGTGTTTTATGTAATTATTTTTGCAAGGTTTTGGCATTTTAATTATTTTTGCTGAGGGTTTCGAGTTTGTGCCTATATTAAATGGATTTTCAGAAAGAGAAAACATAATTAAAACAATGGCGAATTGTTTAAAAAGGCAAAAATTTTTTTTTTGTTAGTAATATGAATATGCTGAGTTTTCTCTTCAATAAGTAAAAAGAAAAATCCATTTGAAGGTAGCTATTCAATTTTCATTTAACTTCACCTGTGAACATTCTCAAAGCTCTTTAACACGTACTAATAAAAATAATTAAAATAATTAAAGCATAAAGAGAGTGTACAGTTTTCTTATTTTTTTAAAATTAATTTGGTGAAAAATCTTTGCATTGAAAACTATTAAATGAAACCAATTCGTATAGGAAAAATTTAAATAAATTAGAAATTTCAGCAATTTTTTTTTCCAAGAATCGTCGTCATTTATTAAACTTGCATTATTCAATCATCACTTTTTTTGTAAAAGTGATTACTATTTTTTTTAATTATTTTTGTTTTTAATTTTAAATATGAAAACTCATTCATTTGATGTTTATTTTCATCATTCTTTACCTTATTTTAGTTCTAAATTCTTCTTCATTTCATTTTATCTTCCTTCAGGTCTTCTTAATCATTTGAGATATGATGTGTATATTTTTAATAATTATAATGATTTATTAAACTGACATAAAATCATCACTTTTCTATGAACGTTTTTACTAGATTTTTAATTGTTTTTCTTTTTAATTTTAAGTATGAAAGCTCATTCATTTGATGTTTATTTTTATTATTTATGTAAATATAATACGTACTTCATTTTCATTATGAGTTCTTCTTCACTTCATATCAATTCTGAACTTTTCTTCTTTGAGGTCTAGATTGTCTAATCACTTGAGGTCTTCTTAGTCATTTGAGATATGATGTGCATTCGAAAAAAGGTTCAAAATATAATTCATGAGTTGATTTCCATCTCAATGCTAACTAAGTTTTACTAATCTATATTATTAACCCATAAGATTAAAATTTTCTTTTTTTTTTAAAGCTGTTTTGCCAAATTTTTAAATCTTTCGTAGGGTTTTTTAACTCAGAACTAGAGTTAGTCCAAACAAAAAAATAATTGTTGTTTGCAAGTACTTCAAAATTTGTAATTTTGGAATAAAGTGTCAAAATGTAAAACTACAAGCTAATAATAAGTTTAAAATACCTAAATATTTTAAACCTCCAGTTTTCTGGTTATTTATAAAATGCTGCCTAATATTTCCCTAACATGCTTAGGTGGAGGTTTAAAAAATATAGTGAGTTTCTATTTAATTGAAACACAAAAGTATTATTTTTTTAATAAACATATACGTATTTTTTTCACGTATTTTTTTCAGACACAAACTTATTTACGGCCATGAGATAAAAAAGTTATGAAAGGTAATGAACATTATTGAAAGAAATGAACGTTATCAAATATTTTTTAAATTATCGAACAATTGTTTAGTTAAACCAGATATATTCATTTATATATTAAAATTACAATTTGCAATTCTAATTTAAGATATAACAGTATTATTTTAACATAATTATAAATATTTTCAAATGCAAAAAATTAACAAAATATTATTTAAATTAGAAAAATAATTTTGGTTTTTTGTAATCATGTCATGATATCGTAAAATATAGATAAACCCTTTTTGATGTTTTAATAAAACCACAGAAATAAATTATTTAGCAATCAGATAAAATAAACATTTTACGTCATATAAAATTAATATTTTTCCATTAAAATAGCAAACACATTTTAAGTTATACATTTTTGGTAAACTTGAAAACACCAGAAGTTACAGTGGAACTGAGAAACCATGCCCACAAGAATAAAAGAGCCTTATTCTCACGTATTCTTGTTCTACTAAAAAATACAGTCAATTTACATTTTCTCTCCTTTATTATTTATTCTGTTTTCTCATGAATAAATAGTTTTCATTGTGCTTTGCATAAAGGCATTCAAAAAAGAAATAAATCACTTTTATTCTTTCGCAGTATGTTAGGAGCTCTTTTCGTACGACAATACACGTGTGCATATAAATAAACCAGCTACCTGAGTTAGAATGGGGAAAAAAGAAAGGGAAAAAAACAATCTGCATTACCAAGAAGAAGAGGAATACACGCGCGAAGAATTCCCTGCAGGGAATTTTGGAAAGTGAAAAAATGCAATAAATTATCTCCGGTTGACAAGTAGCGCCGTTTGCAGTTGGTGGCAAAGACTAAAGTTACTGTAATGCTCACAAATATTACTTAGATGCAGCAACAAATTTCTCTATCTCTTTTTTTTTCATGCGATTTTATTTCCGGGATCTTATATTTCTTTTCTATTTCGTCTATTTTGGTTCTTTACGTTTTTGTGTTTCTTTTTATTAAAAAGAAATCGAATACATCGATATTGTAGATAAGTAAACTTTTGTAGCATATGCATCGCATACAAACATTTTATTTGTAATACTTGAAATAAACAGACAGAAATTCATTAGAGGATATTTGTTAAAATTTATAAAGATTTCATAATATTTATATTTATAATATTTTATTTTATATTTAGTTTATGTTTAAATAGCAATATACACATATTATAAAAGAGTTGATATGCTATACATTTATATCTTACAGAAAAATAAACTATTTTATCTTAGTATTTTGGCATAATCTATTTTCAAAAGATACTTATTTGCATTTGAATAAAAATATTGTATTTATAATAATTATATAAATGAAAATAATAAAAAAAAGGAAAAGAAGAAAAATAAAAGAATAACTTTCATGAAATTAAACTCATGATAAAACATAAAAATTTTAAACAAATACAAACGGGAGTGAATATTAAGATTAAAATAGAATTTAATAAAGAAATTAAGTATCAATTTTTTTTAAATAAAAAATAATAAATAAATAGGATAAACTAATGTCTTGTAATATTTTAAAATACCTATCTTCTAGATGACTCAATTAAAAATTGCAACAATTATGCAGCAGAGCAATTAATACATCATTACCTCACTGCATGGATACAAGAGTAAATTCGGTACAAAATGTGAAAGAATGATGTTTTTACATTAATAATACTGCTTGTTAGAATTTCGAAATTCTGCCAACTAGACATGCGGGTATAGACAAAACAAAATTTCAAAATTCTGCTGTATAGCATTACTCTATCCACTCTATCAGTATTCCACAGAATAATATTAACCCACCAAAGGGTGTTATCCAATATAAATTTATAGACAAATTTAATGCGTACGCTGACATTGTTATTATAACGCTATTTACAGAAATTTAGCTATATAATCAGATAGTTTATAAATAAAATTCATTTAATAACAAGTCAAGAACTTAAAATTAAAAATAATCCTTTTTAAAAATCACAAATTTTTATCCGCTTTCAGTATGATTAAGAAAAGAAAAAAAAATCAGATTAAAATATTATGTACTTTTTATGAAATTTAAGCTCGATTTTCTATCTGTATTTCAAAAATAAAAACTGAATATCTTCTACTACATATAAATTGAGTAGCTTTTTTAAAATAAAAAAAAAATTTTTTTTCTAATAAATTGAAGTTATATCATGTAACTCGATATGATCATAACAATTCACATGAAGTCTATTTTCATGTTATAATATTTTAGCAATAACGGTTTATAATGAGATTTAATCTTTTATGAGAGTATATTATAAATTTAGAACTATGGTATAATATACATTTCAATTTAGAACTTCATTGCTTTGGCATAATATATATTTCAATACATTTCCATTTAGAACTTTATTACTTTGGTAAAACATATATTCCAATTTTGAAGTTTATTGCTTTGATGTAATGTACATTTCTATTGAGTATTTAGATCAAATATTATTGTATATATTTTATTTTTAATTTAATTTAAAAAATTAAATTCTATGTCGTTGAAGAAGTTTAAAGTATTTCAATGTTTAAAGATTATGTAAGGATGTTGTATTCAACAATTGAGAAATTTATCGATATAAAGATGTGCATTAATTCAAATATAACTATTTTAATTTTTTAGATTTTTTTAATATTTGTTAAATACATAAAAACATGTTTTAATTTTTTATTTTTAATTACTCTTACAGAAATATTTATATATACCTGATAAACTGGAAAAATTAAGGTTATCTTTTAACCTTCCGTAAAATTATTTTCTTAGTTTTAAATGTGTTGTTTTATTTCAATGTGTTGTTTTTTCTTACAAACTATTCTTTCAATGCGTTTTTTGAAAAATTAACTTTTCAGTATTAGGTGTGAGTATATGTATATTAAATCAGATTAAACAAATTTAGTTAAAATTAGAAGAGAGGTTACAGCTGTTTTTAATAAGAAATAAATTATTTCAATGTGTTGTTTTTTCTTACAAACTATTCTTTCAATGCGTTTTTTGAAAAATTAACTTTTCAGTATTAGGTGTGAGTATATGTATATTAAATCAGATTAAACAAATTTACAATATATTATATATCGTAATCAAATTTTATAATAATATTTTATTTGTTGTATATGTATTATTATGTTTTATGTATTATGTATGCTAGTGTATTTTAAACTAAAACATAAGCTGTATATATTAATTAATCAGATTAATATGTAAAAAAGGCATGCCGCTGAAAAGTATTCAAAATTGTTGTTCATTGGACATTTATAATAGTGTAAAGCCTTTCATTCTATTCACAGATTAGTAGCATTAGAGTTTGCTGCTTCGAAAGATTTAAATATATTTAATTAAATTGATTGGAGAAACTGTAATTTGTTTTGCTTTAAATTTGACCAAAGTAACCTTAAAAAAAATTCAAAAACATTTTATTTCCTTGATTTACTATCATATTTTAAGTAAAAATATATGCATGTTATCAATTTTCTACTTTAACAAAAATATTATTTCAAACGAAAATAAGAAGTTCTTTGTTGATAAACTGATTTTTGTTTTTGAGTCATTACATGGATCCAATATCATTTGTACCGGCCTGATTGCCGATTATCTAGCGCTGTGGCCTTGGGTACCACAGGCTTCAGTTTCGAATCCTGTCTCTGGCATGGATGTTTGTGTGTGGTTCGCAATCCACGTTAAACTGTAAGTCCCGGTCTAATTAGCGCAAAGTGTGCAAAAAATGACCGTAGAGCGATAGGCCAAACCATTTGCCACCGTAGTGAAAGATATATAGCAGATTAAGATCGACAACAAAGCAGAATAAGATATACGCATGAGCTTTGAGCCCAACTCGTGATTCAGTGGCAACGCGCACCGCTGGCAAGCTTTAGAGATGAGGTTTAATCCGCTGATGGCATTGATGTAGATACTGTTTCAAAAACGAAGAGGTTCGACGGCGTTTGTGATGTTCAGTCCCTTGCCTTGTTATTCGAACTACCTGATAGGAGTTCTTCAGTTTTCTACCATACGATACGCAAATGCAAGGTATTTCCTCTGTCGCAATGTCTTCCCTTTTTTAGCGACATGGAGCCTAGTCAGACTTCTACCTACGAGGGCTCCATCACAACAAAAGCTGCCTCTTTCTCTCTATCCATGAGTACACTACTCCTGTACTCATGGACTGCTGGACACTGAAGATTAATCACAAAATTATGAGACTTGGCACACTGTATCCAAAGTTTAACTAGACGTAACTTTTTTTGGTTTAACAAACCCATCCTCAAAGGCGTTGTTATTTTTTACCCCTCCTTCTGTATCCCAATTGAAAGATATTCTGGTACACAGATTTATCGTATATATCCGTGGCATAAATACGATTAAGTTTTCAAGAACATATCGGATTTCAAACACATCCCCACTAGTTTAGAAACTAGGATCAATATCCACCAAGTCTCTGTAGCTATCTTGTAATTAGTTGCTGAAATAGAGTTGTATAACCAGGTAACAAAATAGTTGCTAATAATATATGTATAATATAATAATATGATAGTTACTTTACAGCAGCAGTTTCTAATAATGTAGTTGTATAGTATAATAGTATCTGCCAGTAGGCAAAATGCTTTTGCCCACCATCGGGCTCTTTTAATAATGAAAAAGAAGAAGTATGATAATACGACAGATTCCTTTTTAATGAACTAATAGTCTTTATAATTATTTATTATTCAAATTGTTCAACTGCCTTAGTTTTTTTTTGTAACAAATGCTTTGATTTTGGGGAAAAAATTATTGTTCCTGGCTTATACATCTGGAAAGGTTAATAATAACGTTATGGTAGTACTTAGCGAATCAAAGTCGGCCTACTTTAGCAAACCACTTCAAAATTGAAGGGGAGGGGGGAGTTTTCCCACCTTGCTACATCTTCCTCTAACAAATGGTTTAAAAGACTATTTCAGATTTGAACTTTCTGATGGCCTCTTTTATCAGATTATTTCGATTTGAATTCATCTTAATTAATACTCAGCACATTAACCAACTAGCAAATCTAAACCCATGTACTTTAAATTAAAAAAAAAAGATGTAAGCGTTAAAAAATAATATTATGGTTTATAACTTTGTTAATTATTATGATACTTTTATGGGAGGTTTAATATCAATACCAAGCGGTACCATCCCGTTATTGATTTCCAATTCCATCTAATCAGGTAGACACAAGTCACCATTGTTCGAATGCTAGAACATCATAAAATATTCAAATAGCATCATTTCGAGAACGGGTGCCACGGTTACAGTTATCAGAGAATGCGACTATATTTGCTGCAGATATCCCTGGAATTTGCATAGCTGGGTGCATGAATCCGATAATCCATTGATCAGGTTTTAAATAATTACTCCACCAAATCCTCTGCCCTGGAATAGCCGTCAGGTTTAAGTTGAGCGAAGGCCGATGGAGCAACGCATTGGAGAGACGAGGATCAATTGGAAATGCACTATATTTACTCCAGTTGAATCTGTATCTGACCAATAAGGATCTATGTAACAAATGAGTTTTCTATAAATGTCTCGAAGAATTGTATCGAGTTGTCTATTCGATTCAATGTAAAATGTTTATGTACAGAGTGATTATAATTAAATTCCCACATTCAAAATGCTGTAAAAAAAGAACCACTCATCACAATGAGTTCAAATTGGAACTGAAGATTCTTGAAGAAGGGGGAAACGGTATGGCATCAAAAAGAGTTCCACCGATTTTTCAAAATCCATTTGGTATGATCTTCCCGTGGTGGATGGGCTTTCCACTAACAGTGTCACAACAGTTGAAGGACTTTGAAAGTCATAAGTAAAACGATATAAAGAGAAGATATGTTAATTTTATTTAACTCTTAAATAAATAAATAGGCACTAAATAAATAATATTAATCATGTAATTTTATTATTAATTAAATAACTAATTGTGTAAGATTAACTAAAATAAATATTTTATTATTTAGAAATATATAAATACATGTTATATTTTAGGATAAATTTATGTAAACTATATCAAAACATTTTTTTTACATTAAAAAAAAATGTTATATCTTTTAATTAAAAAAATATGATTAAAAAGCAACAGTAATTTGAACACTATTTACATTTATGATGTTATACATTTAATTAATATACATTAAATACACATACCGGAATTAATATACATTTATGATTTTTCGTAATATAAAATAAATCTATCATGAATTAATTCATAAAATACAAAAATGCTTTTTTTTAAGAAACAAAATTACAAAAAATTAACCTGATCTTTAATTCAGTCTTGATATTTATTTTCTAATATTCTCAGTTTTAATGTAAATATTTATCACAATTAAATTTTATACATTTTCCATGAATTTGAAACTTTTCATATATATCTCTGTATATCAAAGCCAAAACTTGGCGATGCTATTAAATATTAACAAATAAACAAATAACATAACAATCTGAGCGAAAATTATTCAAATATTTCATTCAAATAAGTTCATTTTAAATGTTTCAAATAAAAAATATTTGCAGATCATTCACACTTTTGCCAGATTTAAACACGATTTTTCACAATTTGCTTTCAGTATTATCTCCTTTTTGTGAGGATTATTTAGCAATTCATCCCTAATCCTAGGGATTATTTCAAAGTCGCGGAAAAGCGGATTTGGATAAAAAAAACAGCAATACGGAAGTTGGCAGAAAAAGCGTCACTTTTTCCTGCCAAATCCAGTATTGATAGCTGCTTGAGTGAGATAATCAGCTTTCGATTTATTTGATTTTTATGCGGAAAAACTCAATTTATCCTGATATAATTAGATATTTAAGATATGCTATTTATAATACATGAAAAATGTTAATTTAACACACAGAATCAAATCGACCATTAAAATACCTGGATATCTTGAAAATATATGATAGTGGTAGGGTATGAGATTGTGGTTTTTATAAGCACCTAGAATAATTTAAAATAAACTTGAGATATTTTTATAATGTGTTTTTGGTTTGTTTTAAATTAAATTTAATAAAATAATTTTAATTTATCTTTTATTTTAAAAACAGACAACGTTAATTGTCTCTTAATTTAAGAAATTGTATTTAGTTTGCTTTGCAGCTTTGTGGTCATTTTGTGAACACGAGGGCTAAACAGATCGAGACATACAGTTTAAAGTGGATTCCGAACCACTAACAAACATCCATGCCACTGCCAGGATTCAAACTTGTGGTACCTTAAGCCTGTGATACCATAATGTTGAAAGTAGGACTAATTAATATCTTACTTAGTTGCTTAACATCGGCATTTAGTAAGGTTTTAAGTGTTTTTCAAAATGGTGGGGGTTTTCTTTGTTTTCTCCCATACAGCACGCAAATGCAGAGCAGTTACTCTTAGAACGCTTATCAGATAATTTTCAGATGTTTCATGGGCTGTTCATTGTATACATAAGTGGAACACAAGATGGCCAAAACATTGTTGGCATTCAAACCGTTTTTATATTTCATCAGCGTTTTCCTTGAGATCGCCATCACAGGTTTCAGATCAGAGTCCCGGTGGTGCCATGGATATTTGTAGTGGTTCGGAATCCACTTTAAACCGTAGATATTGGTCGGTTTAGCCCTCGTGGGCACAAGATGACCATAGAGCGACAAACCAAACCAATTAATGTTTTCCAAACATATAATTGATTAAATGATATTTGAAAATTTGTTACTGAGTATAAAATTTGAAATTAATTTTTTTATAATACTATAGGCGATTTATTAAATGTAATTTATAGCAGAAAATGATCTGGCTCCTTATAAACATAAATAGTATGCTAATAAATTATTAATATTACAGCATGTTAATAAATTTCCAGTTTTGCCAGTTTGGAAATTTTAAATACATATTTATGGACTGCATTACAACAATTAGGCATTTTTTAATATTTTTTTATCTTCATCTACAGTTAGTATCATTCTCTCTTCATTGGCGCAACAGCCCCATGTTGGGTCAAGGCCGTCTGTCTACCGACATATTTCGAGACAGGAAATGTTTTTTTTTTTTTACGTAGGGTTGTCTGTCCAATGCTCTACATGCATATCAGACCGGCACCTATGGTTTAAAGGGAATTCCGAACCACTACAACATCGATGGCACCATCAAGACTCGAACTTGAAACCTGTGGCCCAGAGCGCCTAATGAGTTTTAATGATTAAAGTGATTTTTGTATGGAGGAAGATCGATAAACTAAGATATACTACAATGATTAAAATTTGTCTCCATTTTTTTAATAACTTATGCATATTTTCGCTTTGTACATTTATTATTTGCCTGATGGCCGAGTGGCTAGCGCTCTGGCTCTCGATACCACAGGTATCGAGTTTGAATCCCGGCGGTGCCCATGGATGTTTGTAGTGGTTCGGAATCCACGTTAAGCCGTAGGTCCCGGTCTCCTATGACTGTAAGAGCGTCACGGAGCCAAAGTCAGACTTCTACCTACGAGCGCTCCATCACAACAGAAGCTGCTTCCTTCCCCTTCAATCATGAGTACGTATGGGCTCGTGGGCTTGGCTAGCCAAGTGGGATAAGAAACAACAACAACATTATTTTAAGTAAGCCAATCATATAAATTTTTAAATCACATTATACAGGTACCAAAAAAAATATTTAGATTATTTTAATTAAATTCATTAGCCTAATAAAAAGGATCATGTCCAAACAATATGTATAATGATAAAAAAATAACTCATTTAAATTTCCTGGAGTGTTTTTTTTTTTCAGTTGTTATTGATTTTTAAGCAAAGGAGGCCTCGGGCTGTGGGAAGTAATTTTTAATGATTTATGTCAATGATACAAGTATGCTTCTGTTAATGAATAATTTATGATTTTTTTTTATTGAAACAACTAGATGCTGAAAAGATCCTAATTAGTTTTGTCTGGCTGTCGAAAGTGATTCTTGACATAGATTATGTAGTCATGAGTTACAAAATCCAAAAAAACTTAAAATTAATTAGGGGGAAAGAAGTTGGATTACTAATGTATTATGGATGAATAATTATAGCAATAATGTATTTTTATTTTTTTATTTATTTATTTTTTTTTTTAATGATGGAATTTTTTTTTCTTAAAATTCTCTCAAAATTAACTTATGTTCTTCAAAAAAAGTTCTTATCGGTTGTTTTAATGTTCTAGATCGGGAGTGGCCAACCCGCGGCCGGCCATGAATATTTTTCTATCCCGTGAGATTTATCACACTTTTACAAAATATATTTATTTTATAATGGTCAAAGTAATGAAAACCAATGTATTAAAAAAAGTCATTATGTGTGCATCCATATATTCAACAATTAACTGCCGAAATGATGAGAAAAAATTAACTTTGATTTTAAAATAATATTCTTGCGAATGTATGACAGATATTGCCTGTTTTATTGATGAGTTTACAGTTATGATTTCGCAGAATAATTAAATTATATTCTGAGAACTCATGATGAGGTTGCATCTTGGAAAATCTAATATAACAGGTTTTGTGATTCACTTTACTGACCTCAGTGACCATCCCTAGATACTCACAGTTCATTTTTGATAGCAGAGCAAACCAGACTCTTAGTTGAGTTGTTAACGCTTTTGGCTAAACTTACATCTGCAAATTGTTTTTTTTTTTTTTTTTTTTTTTTTTTTTTCGAAAATGAAATTGACCCAACACAAAACACGCTCAAACAAAGCGGAAGCAACACCCATTATGATGTGCAAATACCCAATTGGAGATCGATTTGCAAAAGCTAAATGAAAGAGTGGAAGAAACAAATATTGCACTTGTAAAAAAATATATTTTAATGATTTCATTTTTATTGCTATATATTTCTTTACAATGTCCGTTTATTATTATTATCATCATATTATATTTGCTTACATGTAAGAATTGACACTGCATCCCGAATTAGTATTAAATCAAATTATTGCACGCATGATTTGTGCATGGGTTATTGCATCACGAATTGAAATTAAAACGAGTTATTGCACCAAATATTTGAACAGGTTTTTATTATACCAGCAATCAGTATTAAAGCGAATGTGTATTTTCTTAATTGGAAAATTGAAATCTATAAACATTGAGGAAAATAAGGTTAAATCGAAATTCAATAAGCTAATTACTCCATTGGATTAAATAAATGCAAAAGTTATAATAAATATAATAAATGCAAAAATAAATAATTTAAAAATAAAAACAATCAAATAAAATAATTTTGTATATTAAATTTCAACATTTCTGATTTTTCATGAAATACTGCATAATTCTCTATATTTATGTGATGCAAAAATTTAAATTTACTTTTAACAAAGTAGACATTGATTGCATAACAAATCGCAGACTTCTTTAGAGGGAAATATCTCCCCAATTATTCCCTTTAGTTTTTGTCTCCAAAGTACACTTTTTTACCCTATGATTAATCCCTACGGTGTGATTTCGTGGGGA
The DNA here is from genome assembly GCA_021605075.1 of Caerostris darwini. NCBI lineage: Eukaryota > Metazoa > Arthropoda > Arachnida > Araneae > Araneidae > Caerostris > Caerostris darwini. The sequence continues at coordinate 160,547 of BPLQ01003486.1, read as the reverse complement.
AAGTTCCTGTAAAATTCGGGGATTTGTCCGGAAACCATCAATAATGCAAGATGTATCCGCCCAACGAGTATTTATCCAAATAAAAAAAAATACATTTTTCTTTTTTCCCTCTTTTTAGCATTGTAGGAAACACAAATAAACTTTTCTTGCTGACTTTGGAAAAAACGGCAGCATACATTTTTAAATCTTTATTACAGATGCTTAATAATATGTAGTTTTTTATTTTTTGGATATTTTTAAAGTAATGATGATTTATGATGTAACGCGGTTCACCATAATTCAACTTGATTAAGTTAATGAATTTATTTGTCTCATCGATTATAATTGGGGTTTTTTTCATGTTCCTTTCGCAACACCACTGATTTAAAAGAATTTTACAATCAGATTGTCTTTCCATATAAATAAATATTATTATTTTGTGAGCTAAATCTTTTACCATTCCAGCCCTACGCTGAACGTTCTACAGTCATATTAGAGCGGGTTACGAAGGTTTAAAATGGATTACGGACCATTAAAAATACCCATGTCACCGCCGGGACTCGAACCAGAAAGGGCCGAGTGATATTCCCCACACACACACTCTCTGTATACATATATATATATATATATAAACAGGGTGATTATAATAAAAGTCCCACTTTCAAAACGCTGTAAAAGAAGAACCACACGTCACGATTTCAAATTTGAACTGAAGATACTTGAAGAAGGGGGAAATGGTACTGCATCAAAAAAAGTTCCGAAGTGTATTAATAGCTGGTGCTGTAAACGGCGTAAAGAAAGTGAATTCGGCTGCCAGTGATATTTTGAATCGAAATAACAACGTATTTGGCATGAGTTGCACATTAAACTAACTGTACTGTGCTTGATTGTTCGGTTTTTTGACGGAAAAAATGACTTTCAAGTCATTCAACAGTTGTGACACTGTTAGTGGAAAGCCCATCCACCACGGCAAACTCATACCAAATTGGATGAGAAAAAATCAGTGGAACTTTTTTGTGATGCCATACCGTTTCCCCCTACTTCAAGTAATTTCAGTTCAAATTTGAACTCATCGTGAAGCGTGGCTCTTTCTTTTTTTTTTTTTTAAAGTGGGATAAATTACAATATACATATATATATATATATATATATCAGCTACATAACAATAGATATTTTTATAATAATATGACTCAGATTATTCTTAACGTTAGTTTAGTGGTATTTTTTAAGTTTTTTTATATGTTGTGAATCGTAGTCCAGGTTTCTTAAAATTTCTGCTGCATAATGTTCAAAACAAGGTGTAGTGACTTTTAACTCGCTAAAAGAGTAAAGCTATTTCTATTGCAGAATTATTTATCTATATGACATGTGGCAACATTTAAAATGCAATGTGATATCTGGCAACAGAGATAAATGTTTTCCCACTAAAAGAGAAAAGCCCGTTGAACAAAAGAGATGGTGGTGATTGTTATCAGAAAAGCATGTAAAACAGACTGCTTTTGATGAATATGTTTTGATATTTGTTATTTTAATCTATCTAATTATTATTATTAACGTATCAGGTCTTTTCTCACATGGGTCCGTAGCCGTTGGCCCCTGCGAATAATAGTCCTTTCGACATTGTTTGATACAAAACATTGTTGAAAATGGAAATATGCCATGCCAATGGTATGTTTGAAAACATTTTGGTGCAAAACAGAACCGTTTTCAAAAGTTGCAATTGATTTTATGGAACTATTTAATTGTGTTTATATGCAAATATTTTAAAGAATAGAATAAGAATTAAATTATGAAGTTCAATGATTTACCACCTATTTCAAAATCTACCTTCCAACCAAAAATAAATAAAAATTAAAAAAACTTTTAAAAATAAAATAACTCTTGTGCGAATTCTTGGGACTTGCAGTTGATATAGCAATAAAAGTAATCAGACATGATAAGTTAAAATCTGCTCTGCAAATATCAACTTATCATGAGTAAACATTTGAGCATAAATGAATAAACTCAGGAATATGCAAATGTTTAAAAATGCAAGAGATATCTGAAGCAATTGATTGAAATACTACAAAAATGGCCAAATTCAATAGCCGCACGAATAGATGAATAGATCAAGAACTTCATGAAGAATGAATTGTTCAAGAATCTCTAAAAGAATGGCTAAAAGTAAGATAAATGTTTTCTTAAATGAAGAATGAACTATTCCGAATTTTACAAGAAACTTTATCACATTCAAAGCCAAATGAATATATCAAAATTTGAATATTTTAAGAATAAGTGAAGAATGAAGTATTCCGAATTCTATTCCAAATAAAATAAGAAGCATTAAACAGCTCAAATTTATCAGTAGGAATTGATCAACGCACTACGAGTACTTATAGCCATTCAATATACAAATGTTTAAAATCACAACCCAAAACATGAAAAGTGATTCAAAACCATACTACAAAACACTTCAAGCAAAAGCAAAATTCTCCAGAAAATTCCTGAAGATTAAGGTTATTGATGAATTATTTCAAGAGTTAAGGGGCCCAAATAACCCTTTTTCAGCAAAAAAATTTGCACATTTGGAATGGAGTTTTGTTTGCTTGCTGCACTTTTTGGATTGCACCACGTACCCCTAACCAGGGCAACATCATGTTCAAACATGATAAAAAAATAAAATAAAAGTAAAAAAAAAAAAAAAAAAAAAATTAAAGTTACTGCACGAATTTGTGTTGAGATTTTTAATCTAGCAATAAAAGTAGCTTGAAAATTATTTTTAAAAAAGTTGATGCCGAATTTAAATTTAAAGATTTAAAATCCCGTGTGTTAGGTCTTTTTTAATTTACAAGAACTTATTACCATGTGCAATCTGCTTTCAGTTCACCAATCGTCAAATTTAGAACAGTGTATACAAAACATTATGATACTCTAACAGGCATTTTTTTATACTAACTAAACAGCTAAGCGAACATAGCTTTGACTATGCAGAAACCGATACTAATTCTCATAACACCAAAGGAATGTAGCGCAAAGTTCACATACACACCAGAACTAAGTTCCATCCATTAAACTAGCTCAACGAATGTTGATAAAAAAGTGAACGAGTGAAAAAAAAAATGTAAACATAGCCGATACGAGTTTGATAGCTCTAGTGTTTGAAAATTGTTTTAATTTTTCACTGTTAGACTGTATTGCAGAATGCTTACAATCCAATTATTTAACGATTTCATTTGCATTCTATGGTGGCGTCGCGGATAAATATAAAATTTTGATTAACAAAACATTATTTTATTTGCACAGATTTTGAAGCAAGCATTTTCCTTTGATGCTTTGAAATCTCAACTAATTGAAGAATTCTGTAGCAAACTGAGTTTAAAGCAGGTTCATATATTGTAAAGTGTACCTAAATTGAAGCCAAATGAACCTCTTTTCCAATTCCATCTATTAGCTCACACTCTCTCTATATATATCTTGTTCAAATTTTCAATCGTTCATAAAATACACTCATGTCCATAAATTAAGGATAATTCAGAATCACACAGAAATTGAACTCTAAAATAAAAATTTCACCTGTAGTATTATCACACACATCTTGAAGAAGAATATGCAAATTACAGGAAACCACCAGATGGCGCGGATAGTACGTCACAATAACGAGAGTGTAAGAGAGGGGTATATAATGAATGGTGGCAAAGAAGTAAAATTGTTCACAAGCGCTTTAAAAGCCTTTCATTGCATAACCGCATAGTTATGCCAATAAGGAAGCATTTGGATGATTTTTTACGTGGTAGAATTATCGGACGACTAGAATGTGGACGTACCCAGCTGGAAGTAACCGAGGAACTTGGAATCGCCGAGAGTGTCATCTCCAGGCTTTGGCAACGATTCCAAGATGATGGTAATGTGAGTAAATGTTACAGTACAGGTCGCCTCCGAGTTAAAACGCCGAATGAGGACCGGTATTTAGCAGTTACTGCCAAAAGAAACAAACAGAGCACAGCATCAGACCTGTCTCGTCAGCTCTCTTCAGCTACCGGTACGACAGTTTCAAGGCAGATCGTGTACAGACACTTTGGGCACATTGGTCTATATGCTCGTAGGCCTGTCAGATGTGTTCCACTTACCGCAACTCATTGTCGCTTGCGATTAACCTGGAGTAGAGAGCATGCATTGTGGACACCGCAACAGTGGTCTGGTGTGATGTTTTCTGATGAATCTAGGTTTAGTTTGCAGTCTGATTCTCGCCGGACTTTCATATGGAGAGCGCCAGGTACCCGTTACCACCAAAAGAACACCATTGAACGACACCGTTACGGTGGTGCAGGATGGCTCGTTTGGGGAGGAATTATTCTTGGTTCCAGAACTGACCTGCATGGTCAGAGTGTAACGATGACAGGCCACATCTATCGGGATGTCATTCTGGAACAACATGTACGCTTGTTTCGGGGCGCCATGGGTGGTGAATTTCTGTTTATGGATGACAACGCCCGTCCTCACCGTGCAAACATTGTAGACGAATGCCTTCAATTGGAGGATATCCCCCGTATGGATTGGCCAGCATACTCACCGGACTTGAATCCAATGGAGCATGTGTGGGATATGCTTGGCCGACGAATTGCAGCCCGTCACCCCCTCCCACCTGTCAACCGGAACTGCGGAGGGCATTGCTTGATGAGTGGTGTAATATTCCCTAAGATCAGATTGATAATTTGATACTCAGCATGCCTAGGCGTTGTAAGGCCTGTATTGCATCATTCGGGAGACATACTCCATATTAACCATCATACTAACCTTGTTATACTGTTTTTTGTAAATAGGTTCTTTTTTGAAATTCGCTCCAGGGAGTAAAAATCGCAATTTTTATTAATTATTTCAAACATATAGCATCTTTTTTGCTCTTTACCTTTTGTTTAATAAATAGACTTTACAAATAAGTCAAATTTGTTTTGCTTCTGTCTCTTTCTTTGCCTGAACTTGATTATCATTAATTTATGGACATGAGTGTACTTTTCATTCATCCACTCATATTCAAACGCATTTTTTTTGAACTAGTAGTGGATGACACTGGATGTTAATACAGTTTTTCAAATAATAGAGTGTTTTTGCATACAGTATTTTGGACGTCCGTTATTTTTTTCTCCCTAGCGCGCATGCTCATGGGAAACATTATTACAAATACGCATGCGCAATTTCCTATGAGCATGCGCGCTAGGGAGAAAAAAATAACGGACGTCGAAAATACTGTATGTAAAAACTCTCTATTAACGCATTAATTAAATTTAATTAATTAATTTTAGTTTTTTTAGATTTAAATTTCATATATCTATCAATAGATGGCGCCCGATAAACTTAAAAAAATGAATGAAAATTATTTATAAAGGACTATCTGCAATAGAGTGAAAAAAAAGTAGGAATTGACTTTAATTTTTATTTTTATATTACTTTTTCAAATATTTAAAATTATAAATTATTTATTTAAATAAATTAATATTATTTATTTATTATAAATTATGTTATAACGATGCGTGATTTTGATAGTTGTATTAAAAAAAAGATGATATTTTAATGACAGACTATTTAATTAGCGTAAAACCAGATAATAAGATTAATATCTGTGGATATACCGCTATGAGTGATTAGCTCTCTGGCGCTCGGTACCACAGGTTTGGGTTCGCGTGACGGCGGTGCCATGGATGTTTGTAGTGGTTCGAAATTCACTTTAAACAGTAGGTGCCGGTCCAATATGGCTGTAGAACGTCGGGAGTAGGATTGACAGCATTTCTCGTCTCGATATCTGCCAGTATGCAGACGGCCTTGACCCAACATGGGTCTGTTGCAGCATTGAAGATGATAAAATCAATATGAATGAATTTAACCTATTTAGGGGCGATTTTTTTACAGAAAGAAAAAAACATAATTTTTGTTTTATTACAATTTATTCATTTTATGTTTATAGGAATTCAAAATAAAGAAAAATGGGAAAACAATAAAAATGCACAAAACAAAAACCATTAGTTCACATTTGTGCCGCTGCGCATTAATAATAATTTATAAATGAAATGATTTCTTTTATTCCAGTAATAAAGTATTCATTATTATTCAGGGCATTAAATATTAAAACTATTTAATATATCCAGTACTATTTATTTACATATTTAGGATCTCGTGGTCGAGTAAATAGCGCTCGGGTGCTCGGTGCCACAGGTTTGAGGATCGAGTCACAACGGGGCCAAGAATGATTGTAGTCGTTCGGAATTCACTTTAAACCGTAGGTCCTGGTCTAATATGATTGTTGGGCGTAGGGCTGGCAAACCCACACCGTAAAATGAGAACATCTTATGTTTCAGAATCTGCCAGTAAGTCGATGGCCTTGGCCCACCATGGGGCTGTTGCATCATTGAAGATTGGTTTAGTTTGTAGATCTACTGTCCTTTTGTGCACACTTTAGGCTAATTAGACCGGGACCTACAATTTAATGTGGATTTCTAACCACTAACAAATATCCACGCCGCCAGGATTCAAATCTGGAGCCTGTGGTACATAAGGCTAGAGCGTTAGCCAATTGGCCATCAGGTCGCTACGCCATTGAAGAAGAAGGTATTATTTTTATCAAATATTAAAGATTTGTTCAAATATTCCAACAATAATGACAGTTGAATTACTACTTTACGTTATTTCCATATTCCTTAACTGTACACCGTAAATACAGTTACCAGAGCAGTTACATATGAGTTCTTATCTCATATATATATAATGTAACAATACATACCTACACAAAATAATTCAGCTAAAATTGAATAATTAGATCAGAATACTGCACTGTATACTTTATTTTAAAACTGTTACTACTTGGATTTGCTTATAAATTTATACTCTTATTTCTTCAAAGGTAAATCGAAAAGACTTTTATCAAGACAGTCTGCGTTTGTTCCGTTTAAAACAAATATTATATCTTGATAGTTAAACAAGGAATTTGAAACGGAGCAAAAATAAATGACTTAGTGCTGCAGTTTAAATAGCGTTGTTTTTGTTCTGATTCGAAGATTTTTCTTCAACATTAGAATTTATGCGATTGAAATTTTCCTTTGGGGCTTGAAAAGTCTCTATTTTTATAGAATCTTGTTAAACAATAAGAAATAAAAAGAAACGTTTGCTTTCTCAATTACTTGTAAAATATAGTATTTTATTTGTTTGATTAGTTTGGATTTTATATCATGTTCAGTTATTAATAAGATACTATTATATTTTAGTTATGTTTGCCTGATATTCAAAAGCTACAAACAGCATTAACAAAGAAAGTGACTTAGGAAATAATAAGAGAATACCTGTAAAATATTTTAAAAAGGTATTATATATTAATAAATATTTTGTGTTATATATATAAGAAATATGTATTAATTTTAAATAGTAGCTATTTATCGCAGTTATTTTAATGTATTAGATCTATTTTATTTTACATTTGTATAAAATTAATTTACACGAATTACATATTTTAGTATAAATCGTTTCATAGCAAACTGTTAAAAAAGGCCAAATGTGAATTTCTAATTGTGACTTAACTCAATATAATATAAATATCAATGCTTAAAAAACTGATATCATAAGAATTTATAAAAATGTTGTTTTTCTTTGTTAAAATAATTACTCAATTTAAAAGTCACAAATTAAAACTAAACAAAATACCGTGTATAAGCCGATATTTTACATTGTATTTTGCCCTCTCTAAAGCTAATGTAATGATATTGGGATGGATTGGCTTATATACGGATCTATTAACCTCGTAAAAACATGGGTACTCCTCCGTTAGCATGGCGCAAGCGATCAATCGCCAAATTAGCAAGCTTTGATTTCGTAAGTTTATAAAAAAACATTTCGTTTTAAACATTTTCAATATTAATGCTTGGATATCATCATTTTCAATGCTTAAGTCCTGTATATCATCATTTTCAATGCTTAATGCCTGGATATCATCATTTTCATTGCTTAATGCCTGGATATCATCATTTTCAATGCTAATGTCTGGATATCAGCATATCATTATTTTAATGCTATCCGTGGTAGAATTTATATGCCCTTCAAACACAAAGTCGCTTTTTTTTTACATTTCCGCTTATGTACTGGTTTTGGACTTTAAAGGTGAAATTTTTTGACGAAAAAACGCGTCGGCTTATATTCGGAAATATATATTTCATCCCAATTCGTTGCCTAGTAACACTCGCAACTAATGTATAGGATGATAAAGTCCGAATTCAACATGGCGTATAGTATGAGTAAGAGTATCAAAAGCTAGATTGTCTTGCGAGAGGTTGTTGTTTTTCTTCCAGTAAATTTTTATTAAAAATTAATTTATGTTGATAAATTTAGTGCGTTAAGATATTCTAAATGAATGTAAATAGCTAACCCAACAACTGTTAAAGAACATTGACTGTTATTAAAAAAAACTTTTCTTTAATTTTTATTGTTTATTAAATGTATATTCAAGGTATATATAAAAGAATAATATTGTTTCTAAAAAACAATTAGAAATTCAATTCGTTGTTCAATGGTAACGTACACAGGTAGAAAACAGGAAAGCTTGGGTTGCTATTCGTTAGTAATATCAATTATATTCATTGGTTAATGAAAGAGGGATACTTGCTGGTGATTTAGACAGCAAGTGAAGCATCTTGAATAGGAAAGCTGCGTGGTGAGAGTCTTCGATTATTATCCCATAAGAAACACAAATGCGGGTTAGTTAAGTCCTAAAAGACCTAGCATCTTAGTCCTCATCACCGTCGACCATTTTTTTATAACATTAGTTGTTCATTACGTACATGGATAATCAATTTTTAAGAAAAAGATGCTAGATGCAGATAAATGCTCCTTCTAGATACAGCATTAATTGCATTAATTTTGGCGAAACAATAGTTACATAGCTGAAACCACAGAAGATTACATCTGATGACTCGGAGGGTGTAAAAAAAAAAAGGATAAATTCAACTCTATGACGAATCTCAAGAAAACTTTAAAAGCATCTTAACAGTCATGTTATTGGATGGGAGTTTTCAAAGTTTGCTTCCACTCGACTTATAAATGGCGGACAGTTATTTTTAAAAACCTTTTCCTCCTCCCGTCATTCTTTGGGCAGTCATTTTTAGTATACATGTTCGTGACAATCCAACCGGCATACAGTAAAATAAATTATTATTGTTATTTCTTAGAGGCGACATATTACCTAAATATCTACTTCACTGCGAATATCTATTGCACCCTTTTATCTTTGACACAGAAAGTAGTCACACCAAAATTCCACATCCAAGATCAACCCTTTTAGCTTTTCTGGCATCAATATTCCATTTCGGACGACATCTGGCAGCAGCAGCAATGCAAATTTATTGTCCAAACTTTATGAAGCGCGTTGAATCGCACCCCATTTGCAAAACGTTCGAAAATCCGTTCGATTACCTGCCCTTTCCCTAGCTCCCCCCCCTCCCCCTGTCTTATCACGCCACTGGACCTGAAATTGGAAGGGACATATTTTCCTTTTGATTGATTGGAATTTCAACAACGCGTCAGAACACCGTGTCAGAGAGTGGAGGGCAAGTTCCGCAACATTGCGCCGTTTAAGCAACAACTTCAACGGGCCGTTTAAAGGTCCGGGGTCCGATCCTCTTGGAAAAGCAATGAATAACTACTACTGCTGCTGCTACTGCTACTACTATCTGCAACGTTTCTCTCGCCGAGTCCCTTTATGGTAGATTGATTAGATGCAGGAAACGGAAGTTGGAGAAAGACTAATGGTTCGCAATAGATTTCCTCTCTCTCACCGATCGATTCGTTTAAAAGTTCTTCTGCAGAGGAGGATTTAGGTCAACTTCAAGGGATGTCGGTTCGAATCCTCTTCTTTGGACATTGATTGAGTCTTTATATTAATAAATATCATCTTTAAATCATGAGTTTTACAAACTCATTTTTATTTCTCAAGAAGATATGAATCGATTTTGTCGAAATTAGCTGTAAATTATAGAGGACTACAGAATTAATTCCAAATCATTAAATAGTTTTACAGAGACTGTTCACATATTTTTAAAGTTGTTAAAGATATATATAACAAAGATTTATTTTCTAGCATGTTCAGTTTGATCGCCTCTTTGTTAAACTATCATATTATATATTCCTTTCAGAGATAAATAACATTTTTTTTTTTTTTTAACATTTCAAGATTATTTTATTTCATTTTACTACCATATTCTTCCAGATTCTAACAAATATTGTTAGATTGTTACAATAATGACTAAACACATTATGTATTTATAAATATGTACTATACGATCCAATATGACAACGTACTTAGGAACTTAATAAAAACTTTAAAAAAAATTGTAATACAGACTTATAGCTCAAAATGAAAGCAGTTTAATTCATATTTTGTACTATAAAATAATAATAAATACTCATAGATTAGTTGTTTCCTTATTTGGCATACTCAATACTGAAAATTATATTGGTATGAATACGTCGTAACTTGTCTGATGGATTAACATTTACTTCAGTTATCCCGAAGGTCCTATAGTCATGTAACTTCAATTACTCTGAAGATTGCTATCCTCAAGGTCTCTCAACAGTGTAAGGGTCTATTATAGATACAAAATATTTTTAAAAATTCCATAAGATAAAATTGTCGTGACGACTTATTTGGTTCTTTAAGATTTATTGCAATCATGCATTGCAGTTTAAGTCTACCATTTCGTTGTCTGTCAGTTATGACACAGGTTATTTCACTGAATTTCGAATCGTCATTTTGTTTGACTTGTTCTTTGCTGTGGTGGCCTGACGGCCAATTAGATAGCGCTCTAGGTGTTTGTACCACAGGCTTCAGGTTTCAATCCTGGTGGTGGCATGGATGTTTGTGAGTGGTTCGAAATCGACATTAAACTGTAGATCCCGGTCTAATGAGCCTAAAGTGTGCACAAAATTACTGTAGAGCAATCGTTTATGGTAGATTGATTGGAGGCAGGAAACGGAAGTTGGAGAAAGACTAATGGTTCGCAATAGATTTCCTCTCTCACCGATCGATTCGTTTAAAAGTTCTTCTGCAGAGAAGGATTGGGGTCAACTTCAAGGGATGTCGGTTCGAATCCTCTTCTTTGGGCATTGATTCGTCCTTTATTTTAATAAATATCATCTTGTGGATTAAGATCCTTTAATCATGGGTTCTACTAATTTATATATTTTTTTCTCAAGAAGATATGTATTGATTTTGTAGCAATTAGCTGTATATTATGGAGGATTTCAGAATTAATTCCATATCATCAAATAGTTTTACTGAGACTGTTCATACATTTTCAACGATGTTGAAGCTACTATGTATGTATATATATATATATATATATATATATATAATAAAAAATTATTTTCAAACATGTTCAGTTCGATTGCCTCTTTGTTAAACTATCATGTTATATCTTTATTTCCAAGATAAATAAAGTTTTTTCATAAAATATCAATATTGATTTGTTTCACTTTTCCCCATATTCTTCTAGAGTCTAGCAAATGCTGTGAGACTGCTACATAGGATTAAACACATTTTGTATTTATAATATTGATTTTATGCATCTTATAATTCAAATGTCGATATATTCATGAATTTAATATACTTTTTAAAAAAAAATGTAATACATACTTATATTTTCTATTAAACATACTATAACTCCCATATTCTTCTAGAGTCTAACAAATGCTGTGAGATTGTTACAAAAATGACTTAACACATTATGTATTTTTAAAGTCATAATTTTTTATAAATATGTACTGTATGATCCAAATGTCAATATATTCATGAATTTAATAAAAACTAATAATAAATAAATAAATTGTAATACCAATAATAAATAAAATGTAATAATAAATAATAAATTGTTATTTTAAATGAACATAGTTTAATTCATGTTTTGTAATATAATAACATAGTAAATGCTCAAAGATTAGTTATTTTCTTATTCGTAAAACAATCAATAATTATAGTTTAACATCCTTGTAACGATTGAGTGTTTTTTTAACATCCTTATAACAAACTGTATTTTATTATTATAGCAATTATTTTGAAAAATAACAATTATTTTGAAAATCTTTGTAACAATCAATTTTTTTAACTATGCATTATTTGTATCAATTTCTTCAATGATTTTGTTTAGATTTTAAATTTTGCAATTATTTTAAAGCTGTTATTTTATTTATTAAACATTTTCATTTTAAAAGACCCTATTGCATTAGTTCTTCATGTTTCATAAACATGTTACATCAAGAAAATTTGCATTCACTTAAGATATTTGAAATTCCTATCAACTTTATTTGAAAATTCCGTACATAATGGAGTACTTTAATGTTGCTAAAACAAGGCATAATGTATGCATTAAAGGCACAAAGAAAATATTCTTTCAATGTAAAAATTTAAATGAATAATTCAAAATTTTAAACAGATTAATCAGAATCGATGTAAACAATGATGTTAGAAGATGAAATTTATTTTCAAATTTTCCCCAATAATTAGCAACTACCTTAGCAAATAACCCAGTAAAATAATCTTCGTGATCATCCTATGAATAGATATTCTTGACACATTGTAGCCATCTATGTAGAAAGAGGCGATGAAAGATTATATGCTAACCTGACACTGCCTTTATTGGGATAACAATGCTAAGCGCATTATCGCAAGTAGATTGGGACATATGTCAACTTTTCTACGGTATTTCCATAAATATGCAACACTTCCATGTTGTTATTTCAAAACAAAATTCTTCTTTTAGGAACGGTATTTGATGAAGATCTGGTATACAGAAAAAGAAAACATAATATTTAAAGCCCTTTTTGAAATGAATATATTTTCGCAATATATTTGCTACATAAAATTTAAATTTCCTTTCAAAAATGTGCCAATTTTTAGAAAATTTTAGGGGTTTTGGATGTATTATTTTATAACGAAAGAAAACATATAAAATAAAGTTTGTTTTTATATATTTATCGATAAAATTTGTTTTCTGAATTCATTCTAAGCACTTTTATTCAGTTAATTAATTCTAAGCTAGTTAAATCTAATACAAAATAAGTTAATAACATAGAAATATAGCAATTTTATAAGCATGCCCTTAGCGTATCAATTAAGCAAAAAACTTAGTTTACATTAAATAAATAAAATATAACCTGAAAAGTTCATTGTAAATTTTAATTATTTCAGTAAATATAAATGTCTGTAAATATTCATGTTGTAAGAGTAATCCTGTAATATAATTCATTGTCCCACACGTAGCCCAGCAGAATTATGCGCAACCAACGTGCAAAAGATTGGAATCCGCTGGCTGTAATCTTTGCAGTCACTCATTTGAAGAACGAGGAGCCTGGAGGGTGATTGTGCCTCGAATCTATAGCCTGACTGTCTGATGACTGCCTTTACCGTCTTTTTCCCTAGAGAAAGCAAATGTAGGGTTATAACCTTTAAAAATCTTACCAGAAGGCAATATAGTCACGTCATTATTCATCAGCGGGTTATTCGTAGCATTCATAGCGGGATTCGAGAGCCATTGATGTATAACAAAAATAAAGAAAAAAAAATGAATTAACAATAAAAATTTCAGGCCATGAAGTCTCTTTAAAAACTTTAGTGTTCCAGTGTTGCCTCCTGTAAAGGGTGGTGCTTTCTTGAAATCTTCTGAAAGGAAATTAGTTCCCTTGTGTGCTATATGTAAGAGAAGCAAAGCAATGACCCGCATAGCTCGTTTAGAAATGCTAAAGTACATTGCAAAAGATTGCATCGTTTCGATATGCTGATTTTCAAATTGGTTGACGCCACCCCTTCAAGAGTAAGGTGGGGCGATAGTAACTGCAGATGCATTAGAAGGTGGCATTTCATATTTATTATCGTTTGTTATCTTAATGTTCAATGTGTAATGTAAATGTTACTGTAGTTGATTTTAATACATTTCATAAATTAAAGTTTCAAAGTATCTTATTTACAAGCAAACGGTTGTTACCCTATTTGTTGTTGTTCTCGATAGCAACTCTAAACCAAATCCGTCCATGAACCCGTATACTCGGAGGGGAGGCTGAGGGGGAAGCAGCTTCTGTTGTGATGGAGCACCCGTATGTAGAAGTTTGATTTGTGTCGCTGGAGAAGGAGGGCAGGGCCTTCCGAAAGAATTTTGAGGTGGGGGGAACTACCACGGATTTGACTATCGTATGGGAGAAAACCTGGAACACATCCTCGGAATAGTCTGACTCACGAGGCAAAATTCTGAACATCGCAAACGCTATCGAGTCTCCCCGTTTTTTAAAACATTGTTTGCAATAAAGTTGCCGCCGGATTGAACCTCATCCCTAATACTCACCAGCGACGCACGATGGCACAGAACCAAGATTCGGGTTTTATTTTTATTTACTATATTTTAAGATATAGGTGGTATAGATATATGACAGAATATAATTTGTTATTATATTTCTATTTGTTCTCATAAAGAAAATAAATTTCTACTTGGAATTGGGCGGTATATTCCAGGCAGTATAAAAAATAAGTTTGGAACTACTGGTGTAACGTTTTAAGCTGAATTACTGCAGAGAAGTTTCAGAGATTGTGACATTTATATCAAAAAAGATACAAAAATTGAAATTTAAACATTAAAAATACAACATCATGTCATACTTCATATATGTCATATACATCATGTCTTCGTGTATGTCATACTTCATCCTCAAGGGTCTTGTGTTCAAGACCCTTTAGATTAAAGTATGATTTTCATTGGAAAGTATATAATAATTACCTGTCAAAAAACTTTCAAAAATTTTTTTCAACTGCTTCTTGTTTACGTCTTATACAAATTAAAACCAAAAAACTCCAAACACACAGTCTGTAATAATTGTATTTTGTTAAATGTTTCTGCTCAATATTCCTAAGATGTTTCAACCCATTTCATTCCTTGTTGACCATGAATCCATCCATACCAGTCAAAATATTATTTTCCTTAAAAGAAAAAAAAATTTTTTTTTTTTTTTTTAATCTCACAGATAAGACAATACAACTCAAGATTGTGATTATTAAAAAAAACACCAAAACTCGTGAAACTAGTCCTTTATAAGGTGAAACACAAAATAACCTTCCCATTGGCGAGTTTTTGACTTCATCAAATCTGATTAGGAACTACCCGTAGAAGAAAATACCGTTCATTCTAATCTTATTATTAGATAGATGCACAAAGCTTTAAGAAATATATTTTTTTTCTCTTTCCGGTATCAAAAAGAGCAAGGCATTATCTTAGTACAAAAGGAGTCTAAAGTTTCTAAGACGAGAAAAAAAAGAGAACCATCTTTCTTTTTATAATCTTGCATCTTTGCTAGCAAAAAAATAAAAAGTATTACAAAAAAATCTAAAAAGGCATATTTTATCGTCGGGATGATATTCTGAAGAACACATTTTTTTTAATCTAGTTAACTAAATGCAAATTTACGCCAGGGACACTACGCAGTTCTTTTTATTTATTTTTATTATTATTTTATTATTTTTTTCCAGTATCTTTGCTTGATGATTTCGAGATATTCTTCTTTGTTTTCCGTTTTCTCACAAATGCTTCGTTTTTAATATTTAGTGCGTTTTATTAAGCAAAAAAAAAAAAACCTGCAACACCTGAGACTTGCTTTTTTACTAATAAATCTTTTCCCGAGCGTTTTTGTTGATGAATTGTTAATTTTATAGTATTATATGGATTGTTTGAAAATGAAGTTATTTTTTTAAACAATAAATTGTTTTTTTTTAAGTTGTCAGGAAATAAATACCACATTATAAAAAATATTGCTATATTAATTAAATCATAGTTATATTCAAAAAATTAAATATTTTTAAAATCCAACCAGTGTGAGCCGTGTTGTGACAATAAAAGTTTAGAACTTTTTATAAAACGTAATAATAATACGTTTGACATAAAAAAATCAAAATATGTTTGTAATTAATGTAGAAAAAAAATTCAAAATATGCTTCAATTTTTTGTTCATGTTACACGTAAAAAATACAACATATGATTGCCATTGATGTAAAAAAATATTAAGGATATGCTTCAATTTTGTTTTCAACTTTTAAATAAATAATACTAAATATGATTGTTATTAATGTAGTAAAAAATTTAAAATTTTCAATTTTTTTTCCGTATAGTAAAAAGAAACGATATAGTATAAAGGATATAGTAATTCCTGCCAAAAAACTTTCAAAAATTAACTGCTTCTTGTTTCCGTCTTACACAAATTAAAACGAAAAAACTCCAAAGACACAGTCTGTTATAACAGAATTTTGTTAAATGTTTCTGCTCAATATTCCTAAGACGTCTCAACCCATTATATTCCTAGTTGACCGTTTTTTTTGTTTTTGTTTTTTAATCTCACAGATAAGACAACACAACTCAAGATTGTGATTATAAATAATAAAAAAAACCCACCAAAACTTGTAAAACTAATCCTTTATAAGGTGATTCACAAAATAACCTTCCCATTGGCGAGTTTTTGACTTCATCAAATCTGATTAGGAACGGCCCGTAGAACAAAATACCGTTCATTCTAATCTTATTATTAGATAGATGCACAAAGCTTTAAGCAGAATTTTTTTTTTCTACTTCCAGTATCAAAAAGAGCAAGGCATTATCTTAGTACAAAAGGAGTCTAAAGTTTCCAAGACGAGACAAAAAAATCGTCTTTCTTTTTGTAATCTTGCATTTTTTTTCCTCGAAAAAATAAAAAGTATGAAAAAAAATCTAAAAATTCATATTTTATAGTAGGAACGATATTCTGAAAAACACATTTTTTTTAAATCTAGTTAACTATATGCAAATTTACGCCACGGACACAACGGGGTCCTTTTTTTATTTATTTATTATTTTTTTTTTCAGTATCTTTTCTTGATGATTTTGATATATTCTTGTTTGTTTTACGTTTTCTCACAAATGCTTCGTTTTTAATATTTAGTGCATTTTATATAAAAAAATTAAATGCTATTTGCAACACCTCAGACAGGTTTTTGTACTAATAAATCTTTTCAAAAGCTTTTTTGTTGATGAAGTGTTATTTTTATAATATTATCAGGATTGTTTGAAAATCTAGTTATTTTTTAAAAATTATAAATTGTTTTGGTTTACTTTATCTGGAAATAAGTACCGCATTATAAAAAATGCTGCTGTATTTATTAAATCATAATTATACATAAAAATCAAAATATATCTCAAAAACACCAACAGTGTGAAATATTTTGTGACAGTAAAAAGTAAGAAATATTTTTTATATACCATTGCAATACGTTTCACAAAAAAAATGTAAAATATGTTTGTCATTAATGCAGAAAAAATTTCAAAATATGCTCCTTTTTTTTTTTCAATTTTCACATATAAAATGCAAAATCTGATTCTTATTAATGTAGTAAAAAATTCAAAATATGCTTAAGTTTTTGTTCATGTTTCACGTAAAAAGTGCGAGTTTCATTAAAAACGATATAGTAATTTCTGCAAAAAAAACTTTCAAAAATTGGGTGCGTCTTGTTTGCATCTTTCAGAAATTAAAACCAAGAAACTCCCAACAGTCTGTTATAACTGTACTTAGTTAAATGTTTTTGTTCAATATTCCTAAGATGTCTCAGCCCATTATATTCCTAGTTGACCATGAATCCATCCATACCAGTCAAAATATTAATTTCCTTAAAAGGAAAAAAAAATTATAATTTTTTTTTTGTTTTTTAATCTCACAGATAAGACAATACAACTCAAGATTGTGATTATAAATAAAAAAACACACCAAAATTCGTAAAACTAATCCTTTATAAGTTGATTCACAAAATAACCTTCCCATTGGCGAGTTTTTGACTTCATCAAATCTGATTAGGAACAACCCGTAGAAGAAAGCACCGTTCATTCTAATCTTATTATTAGATAGATGCACAAAGCTTTAAGAAGATTTTTTTTTTCTTTTTTGAGTATCAAAAAGAGCAAAGCATTATCTTAGTACAAAAGGAGTCTAAAGTTTCTAAGACGAGAAAAAAAGAATATCCTTTCTTTTTGTAATCTTGCATTTTTTCTCGAAAAAATAATAAAAACATCTAAAAAAAGGCATATTTTTATCGTAGGGATGATATTCTGAAGAACACATTTTTTTTAATCTAGTTAACTAAATGCAAATTTACGCCAAGGACACTTCGCGGTTCTTTTTTATTTCTTTATTTTTTTTTCAGTATTTCTGCTTGATGATTTCGATATATTCTTGTTTGTTTTTCGTTTTCTCTCAA
This sequence comes from Caerostris darwini, assembly GCA_021605075.1. Classification (NCBI taxonomy): domain Eukaryota; kingdom Metazoa; phylum Arthropoda; class Arachnida; order Araneae; family Araneidae; genus Caerostris; species Caerostris darwini. Next base: position 142,306 of record BPLQ01003486.1, on the reverse strand, counting down.
ATGCTTCATTTTTAATATTTAGTGCATTTTATAAAGTAAAAAATATCCAGTAAAATAAATTAAATGCAATTTACAACACCTGAGACAGGTTTTTGTACTAATGAATCTTTTTCCTATATTTTTTGTTGATGAATTGTTATTTTCATCATATTATAAGGATTGTTATTTTTTAAAATATAAATTGTTTTGGTTTACGTTTTCTGGAAATAAGTACCACATTATAAAAAATGTTGCAGTATTAATTTAATTGTAATTATGCATAAAAATCAAAATATTTCTCATAATTCAACTAGTGTAAAATGTATTGTGACATAAAATGTTAGAATTTTTTTTTATAAACCATTGCAAAGTGTTTTCTTTCACATAAAAATAGGATATACGCTTTTCATTGATGTAGAAAAATATTCAGAATATGCTTCAATTTTTTTTTCATGTTTCACATAAAAAATACGACATACGTTTGTCATCGATTTAGAAAAATATTCAGAATATGCGTCATTTTTTTAAATGGAGTGGTATAAAAATATTTGAACCATAAAAAAATTTGAACAAATATTTGAACCACATCAGGGGTTCAAAAGCCCTTTTTATACCATCCCATTAAAAAAAATAATTCTCACTGCCTCCAACCTAGAAATTTAGTTTCTTTAAAAGAACAAATTAAAATATATAATAAATATCTGTGTTCATTCATATATATCCTATCATCATCATCATCATTGGCGTAACAGCCCCATTAGTGGGCCATGGCCATCTGCCTACGAGGCTACTGGTCAGATTACGAGACGAGAGATTTAATGGAATGGGTTATTGTTTAATGAGATGGTTTAGAAAAAGGCTTTTGAACCACTCGTGTAACGTTTTAAACTGAATTACTACAGGAAAGTTAGAGAGATTTGGTGACATTTATTCCAAAAAAGATATAAATTAAAAGTTAAAATATAAAAACACGAGAACACAAGGCCTTTCAGGATGAACTAAAAATTTCCTAGAGGGGATATTGTAATTCCTGCCAGAAAAACTTTCAAATATTAATTGCCTCCTGTTTGCATCTTATAAAAATTAAAACCAAAAAGCTCCAAAGACACAGTCTGTTATAATTGTATTTTGTTAAATGTTTATGTTCATGAGAAATATTCCTAAGATATCGGAACGCATTTCATTCCTAGTTGACCATGAATCCATCCATACCAGTCAAAATAATATTTTCCTTAAAAGAATGAAAAAAAAAGATACTTTTTTTTTGTTTTTTAATCTCACAGATAAGACAATCCAACTAATCCAACTCAAGATTGTGATTATAAAAAAAATACAAAAACTCGTAAAAGAATCCTTTATAAGGTGATTCACAAAATAACCTTACCATTGGCGAGTTTTTGACTTCATCAAATCTGATTAGGAACTGCCCGTAGAAGAAAATACCGTTCATTCTAATCTTATTATCAGATAGATGCACAAAGCTTTAAGAAGAAGTATTTTATTTCTGTTTCCAGTATCAAAAAGGGCAAAGGCATTATCTTAGTACAAATGGAGTCTAAAGTTTCTAAGACGGAAAAAAAAAAGAATCGTCTTTCTTTTTGTAATCTTGCATTTTTTTCTTGAAAAGAACAAAAAAAGTATTAAAAAAAATCTAAAAAGGCATATTTTATCGTAGGGAGGATATTCTGAAGAACATATTTTTTTAATCTAGTTAACTAAATGCAAATTTATGACAAGGACACTAAGTGGTTCTTTTTATTTATTTATTTTTCTCTAGTATTTTTGCTTGATGATTTTGATATATTCCGGTTTGTTTTAAGTTTTTTCACAAATGCTTCGTTTTTAATGTTTAGTGCATTTTATAAAGTACAAAATTTCAGTAAAATAAATTAAATGCTATTAGCATCACCTAAGACAGGTTTTTGTACCAATAAATCTTTTTCCTTGTATTTTTCTTGATGAATTGTTATTTTTATCATAATATAAGGACAGTCTGAAAGTGGAATTTTTTTTTTAAATAAAAAATTTTGGAGGTTTACGTTGTCTGGAAATAAGTACTGCATTATAAAAAATGCTGCTGTATTAATTTAATCGTAACTTTGCATAAAAATAAAATTTTCAATAATTTCTGAAAATTCAACCAATGTGAAATGTGTTGTGATTGCAATATTTTTAACGTAAAAAATATAAAATATATTTGTCATTGAAGTAGAAAAATATTCAGAATAAGCTTCAATTTTTTTTCATGTTTCACATAAAAAAATACATTATATGTTTGTCACGGATATAGAAAAAAATTCAAAATATGCTTCAATTTTTTTTTCATGTTTCACGTAAAAGATAAAATATCTGACTGTTATTAATGGCGACAAAAATTCAAAATATGCTTCAATTTTTTTTTTCATGTTTCCCATAAATATACTAAATATGACTGCAATTAATGTAGAAAAATATTCAGAATATGCTTCAATCTTTTTTCATGTTTCACATAAAAAATACTAAATGTGATTCATATTAATTACATAAAAAATTCAAAATATACTTCTATTTTTTTCATGTTTCACAAAAAAATTATAAAATCTTTATTGCTGTCATTAATTTAGTAAAAGTTTTAAAATGCGCCTTTAATTTTTTTTTTCCAGTGGTAAATGAGAAAAGAAAATATTTTTCTGAGGTAAAATAATAATATAAAAGACACAGTGGTCTGCCTAGCTATGGTGTGGAAAAATTTGGCAAACGGTAATGATGACCGGATTCTAACACTGTCATTTAATAGGGGAGAAATATAAATTACATTAACATTAATTGTAAATTAATTGCATTTTTTTTTAGTTTCATAGAAAATGATTAATAAGCGATAAGATTCAACTGATGCAATTGAACTGCCCGAAGGCACACGAGACTAAAAAAATGTGGAATGTCTCTCAATTTTGCGTGTCATCCTTACGCAGGGGCAATGCTAATCTTCCCTGTATCGTTCCAATTTTAGTATATGTACTGCCGAAGCAAGTGCAAGCGATAAGCGATAAAAAAGGTAAAGGGAATCAACTGATTTCTTATGCTTGCAGTTTAAGTTGTGTTTCACAAATATTTTATCCTTCCACCTTTTACCTCACAATCCTTTTTTGACCTATTCTTTTTCGGTTAGCTTTAACTTTTTTGTCAGTTTATTTGATAAATTTCAAAATATGAATGTTATTTTTCTTTTAAAATTAATAAGAAAAGCAAAGTTTTATGTTGCAAAAACAGATTGCATTCCCCCCCCTTCACGTGATATTTACACTTATCAAATTCACATGATCGATACATTTAAAAGTAATTTATAACTGATAGATAAATTTTTGAAGGCAATATTTTTTTATACTAATTAAATTTAATTTATTTTGATCATACTTCTTATATATTTCGAAATGTTGATAACACAATTGCAAGATCCATATAACGATTATACAATAAAAGACAACTAAACTACAAGAGTCTTTAATAGTTTACATTGTAAAAAAATTTCTAATTCTCTTTTACTTATAAAATCTAATTATGATATTTATTATGTTTAAATAAAAAAAAAATATATGGTATAAATATTCAAAAGGATTCACCTAATAGTCTCAATGATCTCAAATGATTCACGTAATAAAACCATATAACACCTAATTACTTTTACTATCCAATAATGTACCAGTTATATTTTTTTGGTGGCAGAAAGAGATTTATTTGATGTTAGTTGTTATCACTACAACAACAACACCTACATGATCTATTACGGATAGAAACATCGCATTATTTTATACAACTATATAATTGGGAATTCTATTTTATACAATCTACTTACGATATTTATTATACTTACATTTCATATCGTATAAATATTCAAAATGATTCACCTAATATTCTGCAATAAAACCATATAACACCTAATTACTTTTACTATCCAATCATATCCCAGTTATATTTGTTTAATGGGGAAAAAAAGATTTATTTGATGTTAGTTGTTATCACTACAACAAAACAACACCTACGTGATCTATTACGTAGGTGTAGACTTTTTATACTAATTAAATTTAATTCATTTTGCTCATTCGTCTTATATATTTCGAATTCTTGATAACTCACATGCAAGATCCATATAAAGGTTATATATTAAAATGCCATTAAATAACAAGCGTCTTTATAAGTTAGCATCGTCAAAATTTCTCCAATTCAATTTTATACAATGATATTTATTATGCTTAAATGAAAAAGATTTTATATCGTATAAATATTCACAATGATTCACCTAATAGTCTCCAATAAAAACATATAACACCTAATTACTTTTACTATCCAATCATATCTCAGTTATATTTGTTTGGTGGGAAATAAAAAGATTTATTTGATGTTAGTTGTTATCACTACAACAACAACACCTACGTGATCTATTACGGATAGAAACATCGCATTATTTTATCCATCTCCATTTGCAGCAGCAGTGTCTCCCTCTGTTTAGCAGAGTTATTTTGCTGTTGTTTTTTTATATATCTCACCAGGGTTCATTTCTGTTGGCTCATTGTTGTTATTGATGAAAAGCAGCCACAGCCTTTGCCTATGTTTTGTCATCAGCTCCAGAAATGTGATCAGCTCTCTCCGCGGTGGAGTTATTAGAAAGAAACCGTATCGATAGACAACTCGGAATTGTTCTGCAATCGATATTCCTTCCTTTCATCAGTCATCGGTTCGGAGATTTCAAGTTGTGCTAGATTCCAAGATAATCAGTTTCTGGCATTGGCTCTATTTATTTTGGGATAAATTGGTTGCTTCTACTGGAGTGTTAGAATTGCAGAAGGAGAGGGTTGGTGGAACAAAAAAGGTGAGGGGGTGAGATCGTGGAACGTTTTTGTTGTTCTTCTTGTTGGAGTTCTTCTACTTTTATCTCTTTGTGACCTAAATTTAACAAAAGGATGGGAGTTTTTTTTATTTTTTTTTATGGTAATGTCGTTCACAATGTAGAAAGATGATGATGATGAAAGGAGTTAAAATTCTTTTTAAAATTATTGTTCTCAAAATGTTTGTTTTGAAGTAGTTAAGTTGATAGAGTTTCTTTTTTTCTAAAGCATTGTGCAGTATTTAAAAATAACATGGAATTGGATAGAATTAGAATAAATACTAACTTCGTAGAATGTCGAAGGTTCAGAGTGTATTTATTATTCGGAAAGTATGCTGAGAGTTGTGACTTTCATGGTTGAAATGAAAAACAAAATTATGTTACGCAAAATCATGTTATTTATAGTATTTAATAGTGATACAACATTTTTTAATTATTTTTCAAGTATTTTATATATTTTTGGAATAGTATATATTCTGGAGTTATATACCTTTCCCAACTTAGAGTATAGCCTCTAATTGTCCGTACCATACAATCAGTCATTGATGGATCAGTATTTGAAAGTGTAATTTTCATGTTATTCACTAGCCAAGGACGTCAAATTATCATATTATTCTTTTACCCTTTTGGTCTTTTAGGTGGGTAGTGTGATGAAAATCCTTATTACAATTGGCAATTAAATCATTGAAACATCTACATGGATTTAACCAACACTAAAAAATAATGTACTCCTTTACATTACCGTGTTTCCTTTTTATTGTTCAGTGATCTATCATGGAGTATTGATGAAATGAAATTTTTTATCTGTCATGTATCTTGTGAAACGTATAATGCGAGAGAAGAAATATAACTTCAGTTAGAACTAAATTGCGACCTTGATTCTCTGCCAAACAGTCATACTCACAAGTTAACGTATGAAGTGGCAAATGCTTGATTAACTTCGTCGTGCATTAATGCATACCATAATTCTTCCCTCTATATCTTCAGATTATTTTTACTAGGTTAGTAAAGGATAAATATAAGTATATTTTTCCTATCCCTTATTAAGAGAGTTAAATTGGGATTTTGACTCATGGCCAAGTGGTTGCATGCACAGGCGAGATGGCAAATGCATGATTTAGTTTCGTCGTGCAATATTGCATACTGAAACGCAGATATGTGAAGGCCCGGATTGTGGTTAAATGAGTGTCTATCATTGATGGCTGGAATGTTTGGTGGGACTCTTCAGGAGTTACTACCCTACAAACAAATGGGGCACAGTAACTTATTAAAATCTTCATTATTATTATTATTATTCCCTCTGAAGCTGTTTTTACTAGTATAGTAAAGAATAAATATACTTTTAATAAGGTTTAAATCGGGATTCTGATTCATGGCCAAGTGGCTACATCCGCATGTTAACGTATGCGATGGCAAATGCACGAGTTAACTTCACCGTTCATTAGTGCATACCAAAACTCAGAGACTTCATGGATATTGTGGTTGAATGAGCGTCTAACATTGATGGTCGGTAATGCTTTATAGTATTATATAAGAGTTATTACTCCTCAAGTAAATAGGGAACACTAACCAATGAAAATTTTCAATAGACTATCTGAAAATTGTGGGATATAACTCTTCCCTCAGCAGATTCAGATTTTATATATGCTAAAGAATATATATACTTTTAATTAGGGTTAAATTGGGATTCTGATCCATGACCAAGTGGCTACATGCACAGATTAACATATAATATCGTAAATACACGATTTAGCTTCTTCATACAGTAATTCATACCAAAATCAATATTGAGTCGATTGTGGTTAAAGGAGCGTCTATTATTGATAGATGGAATTTTTGAGAGAATCTTCAGGGGTTACAGATTCACAAGCAAATGGGAAGTGACACTTGAAAATGTTCAATAGATTTTTCAAAAATATGTGGGGCAAATCTCCAGGTTCAAATTATTGCAATACTCGTGGCTTAGTAGTAACGGGCACTAATGTGCAGAAGGTTCAGTGTTCGAATCCGTTGATGATAATTTTGTAGTTCTTGCTGTCACAGATGAAGAGGCTCAATGGGAATTGTACCATTTTGTGTAAAAAACTCTCTCATGGATAGTCAGGCTACTTTGTGGGAGTTTTAGAGTTTTCTTCCATACAATACGCAAATGCGGGAAGTTACCCCTAAAAGTCTTCCATTCCTCACCTGCCGATAGACTGTCCATGGGATGCATAAGTAGAGCATGAGGAAAACATATGTTTAACAAAGAAGTAGGTAAAAGTTTTAGACTGTTTTTATTAGTGTAGTATATAGAACGCATGCACCAGGATGATATGAAGAAAGTGCCCTAGTTTCTCTTAAAAGTGCCTTCTAAATCACAACTTCACCATTAAGAATAAAACGAGTATACTTATCAGATGCTTCAGAAGCAAAGATGTCATAAAAAATAATAAATTTATGAGATTATTGCAAATATATTTTCATCTACATTACACAAATTGCTTTCTTTCTTTCTATAAGAGTAAAAAAGTCTTGCAAATATTTTTTATGATCGCATCAATAAATACAAATCCCATTACCATATTTTTTTATTACAAATATTTTGATTTGCATCCTCCCACTGAAAAACATCTCTTGATTATTGCTCTCATACCCCATCCCCCTCACAACACATGTCCGCAATCATTCTATATTAAACCTCCCTTTTCGCTATTAACCTTTTTGGAAGTTGAACGCAATAAAAAAGGGCCCCCACAAAAAAACGTCTGGTGGTGTATGGACCTAACGATATGAATCTAAAGCCCATAAAGCTATGCCCTCAACAGTTAAAAGTTATCACTCTATTTTCTCTCAAAACCGGGGTACAGGCAGGCAGAATGAGAATACGAATAAAAATAGAAGTAAAAAATGACCATCCCCCCCTTCATCTCGTCCGACCGTGATAAAAACGAGACTGGTAACTGGAACATTAACTGTGCTATTCATCAGGTTTATGTGGAACATGTTAGGCTTAACGATAATGTAACCGTAAAGGGATATGTGGTAATGCCTTCATCTGTTGTTTATGATGCATTTGTCACCGTGAAAAAAGGATTTTTCGTTTAACTTGGAAGTTATTCCGACATCTGCAGCGGGTAGCATGTGAACACTCTCTCTTTTTAATGAATAATAAAGTTTTTTCTTTATTTCTTGCGCGAGCATACTCAATTGGAGAGGATATAGTTTAGGTACTATTTTCAAGTGAGATCAATTTTGTTAAAGATATCTACTTCTAATTCTTAGTTATAATATTTTATTTTTTCTTCTAAATATTACTGTGATTCCTTACTGTTAGCAATGCAGAAGGATTTTGGGTAAACACAAATATATTTCTGGGCTGTTTTGTTTCTTACACTCCACATTAATGCTTGTTTATCTGGACATCCCAAATAGGCAATTGTCTGTCTGGATTTCTGATGAGCGTCTGTTTCACAGTGTCATGGTAAACAATTATGGAATGCTATCATACTGAATAAAATTTTAACGTAATTGGTTATATGTATCTCAAGTGCTGTGCGGTTCTTTTAGTTGAGGTATCTAATGCCATGGATGTTATGACCTACAAATAAATTTTAAATAAATGGTGTTCCCATATCTATGCCCAATTCTTCAAAGATGATGTCACTATAGATGTACAATATAAACACGGCAACCGAACTGTCCATTGAACTATATAATTGTGCTGATATGACTTTCAGCATATCTAGTATATCATATGTTACGTGCAGCATAAATATTCAAGCCCAATGATATTGGAAGATTTACGATAAGATGGAACTGACCAAGTTAGCAATAACATCTCATTTGAACTACTCTATTGGAATAGCTGTACATGAAATTGGCCAAAATGGACATGGATGTCTCCAAATTCTACATCATGTATAAACAAATCAGTTGACAGCATGTGATTCGAACTCGATCATATAACACATTATTTACCATAGTTGGAATTCTGTAAATTTTTATCCAAAGATTACATAAGATCTTAAGAAATGTTACAATATTAAATTCATTAATATAAAAAAAAGTTTCCAAGAATCATGGAATAATATTAATTCTCATACAAATTAGCAAAAAGTCGTTATTATTAGGTATTTAATGCTTAACGAATCATATATATATATATATATATATCGAAATCTGCCAGAAGACATACGACCTTGTCCCATTGGCCCACCATGGGGTTGTTGCGCTAATGAATGTTACCTAAAAACAATCTATACAAATAAAGATATGTTAAGTTGTGTTTATTCATTTTTATTTGATAATTATACTGATGCGATAAAGAAACCTTGAAAACAGATGTGTATTTTAAATCTTCTTCCATACAAATATGTGAGCATAAATTGAAATAAAGAAAATAGAAGTTCTAAAATACAAAGACTAAAGTCAAAATGATGCCTGTTACATTAGAAATAGAAAAATAGGCATGATGTCGTCAATGTTTAGAGTTCTGAGTATCTGTGATATTCTAGAAGCTTTCGGACCAAATAATTTTTCCCCACAATTTTTCTACAGCTGTTTTCTAACACAGTTCCTAGTTAGGAAATTCAATCTTGGCCGATTCAAGCTTGAAGTTAACAGCAGCTGTTGTCGTAGGTATGACCATTGTAGTGAACATCTGCCCTTGCGCTATACAAACCTTCAGTGGTAAACAAACTTATTGAAGATAGTTTTAAAGAAACAATTATTTCCTGGCAATTAATTATCCTTCATATTACATGCATAGGAACATTTATTTAAATTTGAAATTTTCTTACATCTATACTTATATGAAGAAATATTTAACCTTTTACTTTTATTTCATGTAAATATCTTTGACTTGTTAAAATACTTTATTTTGTATAACTATACTTATATGGTTGTAAGGCTATTGAAATATTTGTGAAATATGAGATGCCATTTTGAGCATTACATAAAACAATTAAGAAACCATACTAGTGTGTTTGTTTTGAATCGAAATTGTTGATACATTAAAATTAATAATATGGGGAAAAATTCGGAATTAATAAAATGTTTGATGTTTTTCATTTAAATTCAAATGAAGATATTTCTTTTTAAAGTAAGCTATTTAAAGGATTGGTTATACATAAGGAATGTAGTTACAAAATTTTATCATATTTCAGCTCTCATCATCATATTTTATTGAACAAGTTTAGAAATTTATTTTCAAAGTAGGCAAATGATTGTATTTTAAACTGCACAGAAATTAAAATTTCAGCTTTTACAAATAATCGTTGTTATCCATATGTCAGAGCATGTAAAATTGAAAACATATATGATTCATGTCATCAAATGAAATTTGAATAATCGCTTTTAAAATAATAAAGTATTCTTCTGGAAAACAAAGAACCTACCTGTAATAATACCTGTATCAAAGATAATGAAAATAAATAATAATGCTTAAAGATTTTGAAATAATATACCTGAGCAATATATACTTCTAATATGTTCTATATGTTCTTTTACAGTTTTTCATCAATAAAATTAAAATGTTTCGAAACATTGAATTTACCAGTAAGATAATTAAATAGCTTGTAAGGAAGAAACTGAGTCATATAATATTCTTTCTATTCATTCAATATTCTTTTTCATTCTTTATTATTAATGTATAATATTTTTGTAAAAGAATAAATTTTGTATTGCATTCCAAGCTATTTAATTGCAAGATCGTTTATATATTTCATTATATACTTAAATCTTATTTCAACAATTATAATTTTTTGTATGAATAATTTTACAACTTTTTCTATAAGAACTTCAATAAACAAAGGATTATAAATTTAATATCCTTTCAATATTATTTTCCATTCTTTATGAATCATCTATACTTTTTATTTGTAAAAGAATAAATTTTGTATACCGAACTATTTAATTGAAACAGTATTTATATATCTCATAATATAAATAAATCATACTTTAAAAATGAAAATTTTTTTATATAAGTAATTTTTCTATAATAACTTAACAAAGGAATATCATTTGAATATTCTTTCAATAATCTTTTCCATTCTTTATAATAATTTATATATTTTTGTAAAATAATACATTTTGTATTGCATTCCAAACTATTTAATTAAAACAATATTTATATATTCCATTAAATACCTAAATCTTATCTTAACAATTAGAATATTTTTATATAAAACATTTTACAACCTTTCCTATAAGAACTTCAATAAACAAAGGAATATTACTCTAATTTTTAAAAGAAGTTCTAGTAAGCGTAGAATATAAATTGTATATTACCTACATTTTATGTTCTCTCACATTTAATTACAAGTCGTTAAAAATAATTCTTATCGACAAGTAGTACATTTCATTCTTTTAAACAAAAGGACTTTCAGATTCATTGTTTTCAAACGGTTATTTTTATTCATTCTAATTATCTTCGAAAATGGAATGGATTGAAAACAATTTGCAAGACGACTGGGGGGCATTTATTTACATAAAAATATTATAACACAGCGACTGAAAAAGAAGGTAAGATACAAAGGCAACCAACGCAGTTATCCACAAATTGAAGCGTCATTTGTTATCAATTTAGGGGGATCATTTTAGTGTTATTTTTTATGGCATTTGGCCATAAACGATAATATATCTGATATGCAATCGAGTTGAAATAACAAAGCAGTGCATTTGTTTGTATTACGTTATTTTTTTAAAAAAATTCTGCATTGCATCGTTAAATAAAAATCATATAAAAGAAAACCCTAAATATGTATGCACTGCTATCATTTTCTTGACAAAAAAGATTCGATTTTTGCATAGAATGTGATTTTTTTTTTCTACTTTTATCTTTTGGCAGTAACTAAAGTCAAACGCAGACGATATGTAAAGAATCGTTATCGAAGCTGAAGTGCGTTTTTTATTCGTTCGTTCTTTTTTTTTTTCGTTCGAATTCCATGTTTCTTTGTTTAAATAATGATTGTAAGTTAATGCTGCATAAAATTGTTCTAGATGCCTGTGTTTTTGGTATGTTATTCTTTCTTTTTTTTTTATTCGGTTGTGTGCGAGGTAACTGATATGCATATTTTTTTTTACCCCATAAACGTGAAATAAATTGAAACGTTTACAGATTTTTTTGTTTTTGTTTATGGAACTAAATTTTAAATTTGATTTAAAAATATTTTTTAGAACAAAATGTATCTTTATTTTCGTTTGGTATTTTTGTTTTTTGTTTTTTTATATACTCTCATTTTTTGTTGATACTAATGTCGTTTTCTTTTTGCATTATTTAGAAATAGTTAGAATAAAATGGCATCCAAAATGCAAGCAGAATATATATAGGAAAAAAAAAATGCAAATTACGCAATTTTCCACTTAAATTAATTTTTCATTAATTTTTTTAATGTGATTATTTAATTTAATATGTTATTTAAGCGTAAAATTAAAATGAAAAAAAAGAAAAAGTTGGAAAAACTGAAATTCTTTCACGAATTTCATTTTATCATGTATGAACATAATTTGTTGGACAAATACATATGGAAGAATAACAATGTTCAATAACCCAGGAAATTTACGAAGCAATAGATCAGAATACTACAAGAACTATAGTTCTGCACTTTAGGGTTCCGCTTGATTATGTGACGATTTATTCCTTTTCGGTTTCCGCCAAGTTTTCATTCTTAATAAACAAAATGACCGCTGCGATTACAAAATACTGCGGTTTTGGCGATTCCATTTGGTGCAAAAAAAGATACTTGGTCGAAATTAGAATCCTATAGTACAGAATCATCACAAGAACTATACAATTCGATAGCGATTGGAAAATTACAATATTTAATAACTGTAAATCTTTATGAAGAAGCAATTGTTCAAATACTACAACGAATACTACACAATTCAGTCAGAGAATCCTGTTGAGGGTTGGTTAAATTAACTTTCATAAACATAAACTGATCCTTAGATACTGTTTTGAGGATATTGAAATATATTGACTTGATGTGGGTCAATCGTTATGTTTAGCAACACATATTTCATGACAGTTTTACAACACACATAAATAAAATCATGTGAAAATCGGCATTCATTTTAAATAAAGATTTTCGTAATCAAAGTTCATCTTGTCGTGGTTGGCAAGTAATTTGTTTTAATTAATAACTTATAACTCTTATTCATTTTTTATTTTATAACTTCACTTTTTTGGGGCAGACTAATAAAATTATTATATTACACCAAAACATATTTATGAAAATATTTTCTTGTAATTTGAAATTTAACCTTAAAAGATTGAAATTTTCATATAAACTTTCAAAATTCATTCTATGAATATTTTTAACTTTATATCAACATTTAAATATTTCATAAAAATAAATATTGCTTAAAAATAAATGTTTCGAACTAAAAAATGTATAGCCAAATTTTCAACTAAACTTAATTTTTATATTTTCATATATTCAGATGATGAATTATTATTTTGATACGTACTATATGTAATACTTGAAAAATATTTATTTGCGAAACCCAATATATTAATCCTCAGAAAAATTGTAGTATGAACACGATATTGTTTGGGCATGTTGTCTGTATCATCAGTAAAAATATGCAGGAATAAAATATACTTAGTCGATAAATAAGAAAGACTATTAATAAAGATATTCATATGATGGCATAATTAATTGAAAACTGTGACTACATTCTTCATTCTACTTTTTAGTACAGATTCCAATAAAGTTATAGTTAATAAACTTGATGGATCTTTTCAACTGCTTTATGAATTGGCTAGGCTATTGGACAATATATTACTCTGGATGTTGAACTAGACCTATGTACTTTTAAAGTAGGGACTAATTTTCCTTAATGGATTCGCTAGGGCTATTGAATATTGGCATGTTCTTGTGGCTAATAAACGCGATCGATATTCTAATAAAATGATGTCTAATTTATCTATGGTAAATTGGCTGTGGTATTGAGCATTGGTGTACTTCGATAGATAATGAACTTGATCGATGCTTTATTAAAATAATTTCTAAATTATCCTTTGAGAATTGGCTGTGGTTATCGAACGTAGATATTGAGTAGTAGATATTGAGCTTCTTGTAGATATTGAGCTACATCGTTGTTCATTTAAAAAAGTGACTAATGTTTTTTGAGAACTGGTGTAGTTATTGAACAGTGGTATGATACTGTAGATAATAAAGAACGTGACCGACGTTCTGTTAAAATGATGCTTTAAAATAATTTCTAAATTATCTTTTTAATAATATGTTGTGGGTATCTAGTGGTGTTATATATGTGTTATCAATGTTTTTGTAGATAATGAACTACATCGATGTTCATTTATAAAAGTGACTATTTTTTTCTTTGAGAATTGGTTGTAGTTATTGAACAATGGTAGGATACTGTGGATAATGAACGTGATCGAAGTTCTATTAAAATGATGCTTTAAAATAATTTCTAAATTATCTTTTTGATAATATGTTGTGGGTATCTAGTGGTGTTATATATGTGATCAATGTTTTTGTAGATAATGAACTACATCGATGTTCATTTATAAAAGTGACTATTTTTTTCTTTGAGAATTGGTTGTAGTTATTGAACAGTGGTAGGATACTGTGGATAATGAACGTGATCGACGTTCTATTAAAATGATGCTTTAAAATAATTTCTAAATTATATTTTGATAATATGCCGCGGTTATCTAGTGGTGCTATATATATGATATCCAGTGTTCTATTGGATATTGAACTAGATTATTGTTTATTTGAAACAAATAATTTTAATTCGTGAATTGGCTGTAGTTATTGAATAAGTATATGTACCTATGTATAATAAACTTGACTGAGGTTCCATTAAAATGATGTCTAATTCTGTTTTGTGAACAATGTGTGATTATTGAACATCGTCAAGTTTCTGTGTCTAATGTACTTGATCAATACTCGAGTAAAATAATTTCTTAATTATTCTGTGGTTATAGAACACTATGATGTTCTTGTAGATATTGAACTATATAGATGTTCATTTGAAACAGTGAAAATTTTTTTCTTTGAGAATTGGTTGTAGTTATCGAACAATAGTATGCTTCTGTGGATAATGAACTCTATCGATCTTCTCATAAAATGATGTCAATTTCTATTTTGATCATTAACTGGGATTATTAAACATTGACATGTTCCTGTCTTTAATGAATTTGAACTATATTGTGTTAAAACAATTTCAAAATTATCCAGTCATTCTTTGAGAATTGGCTATGATTATCAAAAATTATAATATTTTTGCACATATTGAATTAGATTGATTTTCATTTAAAATAATATCTGATTTCTATATATTATAATATTGATCTTCTGATATTTCTTGAAATGGTCGGGATTATAGAATATTGATATATTACTATGGCTAATAAACTACATCTATATTCTTTTTCGTATGTCTATATTTGAATTTATCTATTAAGATTATAGTTAACAACAAAACAACTACAATAAAAATGTAAGCAATCGAATAAGAAAATACTAATCACATGAATTATCAATTCAAACTTCAAATTATACTGAAAACTCTAGAGCAGAAAAAAATTGTGAGTACAAACTATTATTTCTGCACTCTTACCAATTGATTTATATTAAGCACCAAATTGATTTTCCTCGCTGCATCAAATGATTGGATGTTTGAATAAAAACATATGTTGCTCACGTATCTCATCAATTTAGTGAAAAAGAAAAAAAAACTTGATACAAAGTTGATGAATCTCCAACAGAAAGGAATCGGCGTCAATATTTATCCAGGCCAATTTTTCTCCTACCTCCATCTTCTGAATTTCGTTTTCAACAGAATTCTTGAATGTGACATTCAAAAGCAAATACTTCCATGATGTGAGAAAACGAATGCGAATGGTTTGAGTTTGCATTACCTTTTTGCGAATGTAAGGTAATGTAAAATTTAAAAGAAAAAATGAAGAAAAGGCTTGAGTTTATTTGCTGACTTTGTGTGATGTAAGACCGGTATTTACGTAGGTATTTTTCATCAGACTCTGCAAATATTTTATTCATCTTTTTGAGGAGATAAAAAAAAATTGAATATATTCGTTGTATTTACTATGTAGTTTAAAAATATTTTGCTGCTTGTTCAACCTTATCAAAACATTGATGTTAAGTTAATTAATCAAAGTTTTGTTCATTATGTAAATTCGCTTGACTGCTTTTTTTTTTCTGTTTATGTACATAATTTGGATAATAAATATTGAGATATATGCAATAATTTTTCTTTTTTTTACAAATATGTGTGCTAAAAATAATTGTTATCATAGTATAATAATTTGTAAAAAATAATTTAAGTTTGAAAATGATATTGTTCTAGTGTGAACTCCGTACCATCCACTAGAGTGGTAAGAAAATAAGTAAAAGTAGAAGTTATTAGTTAAAACCAGTTGAATATAAATATATACACATAGAGAGAGAGAGAGAGATTCAACAATTTTTAAAAGCTGAAATTATAGCTTATATGTCACACTAATTTAAGATTAAAAATACGATACATAATAATCAAAATTCTAAATTTCATATTCAAGTAAATTTCAAAATATTATTCAGGATAAGAATAATATTAGACATTATTAAATGAATCTGTTAATAAAAATCATTTCATCATTATTGTTAGAAAAATTTAAAATGTCCATAATCTATTTGGTGTATTTTGCTATAAGTTCGCTAATTCTGAAAACTGATGAGCTTTTCACTAGGTTCCAAATTTATATATATATTCCATTTTAACATAATACTTTGAGTTTTGTTATACAAAGAAAATTGCTTAATAATAAAAAATTAAGACATTTTTGATAAAAAAAATTAAATCTAAAATAATATTTTGTATTTGTTTTACAGTATGCTATTAATGCTACAGTATGCTTTATTTTTTTATGCTTATTAAATATATGGTATATATTAGACATTCTCGTTTGTAACTCTGTAATTTCTGCAACAATTTTTTTCTCCTGGAAGGGTGTTTATTTTACAAGTTACTCGTTTTATTTACTCATAATCAATTGAAAAATAGTTACTTTATTTGCTACTAATAACTACTTCATTTATAGCTACTAAATATAAATGCATCATTATGACAATTTACAGTTAACATCTCATCTAACTAAATTTGCAATAAAAAGATCATAAAGGTCTTTGGTCATGGCATTCAACGTATTCTGTATTTAATTGTAAATTTTCAATGAATAAATTTTATTGGCATAGTACTTAATGTTAAAATAAAAGTTGAGAATTTTGGAATAGTCCTCTAAGGTAGTATTTAAAAATCAGCTTATTTTATTATTTTTTTTATTTAGAGATAATTTGTTATGATTGTCAACTTTCCTAAAACATATGTTCACTGAAAACTAAATACTTTTTTTGAGTCAAATGTATTTATTTCACTGCAGTTAAATCAAGTATTATTTTATTAAAGAAAGGTAAGGATTACACAAACAATACATTTTAAATAATAAACGATTTTTCATATTAAAAAGCGGTAACCAACATATAATATTATATTAGATTCATATTGATCATGCCAAAAAAAACTGTACGATACTTTAAAAATAAATTCAAAATTCCAAGTTACACCTTTACACTGTCCATAAAGTGTTTCAATTAACATACAAATCACAAATCTCATCTCATTACAAAATATCCTAAAAATTCCTTTTCCATTGTTTGTCATGAAAGCATATTGATACTGTACATAAGTAAGTTTAAAATTCAAATTTTAAGCCTTTCTTGACTGTCCATAAAATAATTCAATTACCAAACAATTTACAAAATCAAATTTTTTTTTTACAAAATATCCTAGAAACTCATTTTGTTTAGTTGGTCATAAAAGGAGATTTATACTATGAAGTTCATAATACCAAGATTAAGTATTTCGTAGCTCTCCATAAAGGGTTTCTGTTATCAAACAAATTACAAAAACAAATTTCATTACAAAATATCCTAAAATTTTATTTTTTATATTTTGTCGTAAAAGGAGATTGATAGTATATATATAAAGTTCATAATTTCAAGATTAAGAGTCTCATAACCTTTCATAATTTATTTCAGTTACCATACAAATTTAAAAAAAATTCATTTCATTACAAAATATCCAATTAAATCTTCCATAGTTTAGCATAAAAGGAGATTAATACTGTACATAGCAAAGTTTATAATAAGAATAAGCTTTTCGTAACAGTCCAGAAAGTGTTACCAAGCAAAATAAAAAAACTCATTTCATTACAGAATATCCTAAAAAGTCCTTTTTCATAGTTGGTAATAAAAGGAGATTTATACTATAAAGTTCATAATTCCAAAATTAAGCCTTTCGTAACAGGCCATAAAGTTCTTCAATTACCAAATAAATTTCATTATAAAATATCATAAAATTTCCTCTACCATAATTTATCGTAAAAGGATATTTATACTAGCAAAGTTTATAATTCCAAGAATAAGCATTTCGTAACAGTCCATAAAGTGTTTCAATTACCAAGCAAATTACAGAAACAAATTTCATTACAAAGTACGTTAAAATTTCCTTTTCCATAATTTGTCAAAAAAGTAGATTTACACTATATATAAATTAAGCCAACCGAAACAGTCCAAAAAGTATTTCAATTACCAAGCAAATTAGAAAAAACTCTTTTCATTAAAATATCGTAAAAATTCATTTCCATAGCCTGGAATTTAATATTTAAGGAAATTTATGCTGCACATAAAAAAAAAATATTCAAAATTCCAAAGTTACGCATTCTGTAACAAATATCCGCATTCATTTTAATTACCGAAGTTGAATTCTCTCAAGACTCAGTCGACTCTCCAAAATGTCCCAAAAGGGAGAGAATTCAAAACCCAACTCGAGAACCAAACATCCTGCTGCAAATAATAAAACTCCCGCATTTTCCTCCAGTTCCAGCAGCATTTCCTCCATTGCTAAATGCATTATACCTCCTCAGTATTCAGGAAACTAGCGTGACTTCTAAAGGACGTGCCTCGATAGGTCTTGTTTGCACTTTGCATGACTGGGTTCTAGAACTGGAAGGAAGAAAATGCAGGTTTCTCACATTTCTAAACCAATTAGGAGGATAGTCTGGCGTATAATAACAACATCAAATTCAACTTTTAAAAGTTCTCTCTGGTAGATAGATGCAAGCGAAATTTGTTTGTTGACTTAATGGAAGTTGAGACGTCTTGTGCACATAAAAGCGTGGACTCCGTTATTATCTTCGTGTTTGGAGTCGAATACCCATTTGCTTCAAATCCTTTGTGCATTGACGGTTCTGCTGCTTTGTGCAGTAAGGATTCCTGGATGCAGAGTTAGTTACTTTATTTTTTTTCTCTTCCTTCACATAGTATCTTACCTAATATAAAGTTTATTGGGAAATTTCGTAGAGAGAATTATAGGAAAGTGTGAAGTAGTCTATACTGCTTTTTTTTTAATATTTGAAATTGTTCGAACAAATTAGGTTGATATTTAAAGATTTACAGAGAGATAAGTTTAACTTTGAGTTTAGTAACTTTATTAACTTTGAGATGTCTTTATTTACTTGAAGTAAATATATCACATCGATTTACAATTCTGTGTGGGTGCAGAAATTAAATGTGACTTATTGCTTTAAATTGTCTGGAAATATTCGATTTTAAAATCTTATATTGCCATGTAGTAATTAAAAGTTAACTAAACATATTTTTTTATTAAAAACACTTGCTTACGCATTTTATATATACTTTTGTATATCTATATAATTTTTATTACATGCAATAAATAAAAATAAAATCTGCAGCTGTATAATTTTCGCGTGATGTTAATATGAAATTTCTTTACTAACAATATTATGAATATTAATCTTTTTTTTTTGTGAAAAATAGAAAATTTTCGAGTGAAATAGTAATTTCTGAATCAAATTTATTTTCTTATGAAGTGATTATGATAAAAATCGAAATTATTTTCTTTTATATTTTTAATTATTCTTATTATTATAAATACTATTTTTATTATAAAGAAAATTATTAAAAATTAGTTTTAATAATTTTTAATATATTTTTTTTAAAAAAATCTCGCGACCATTTCAACATATTCTAAAAATTCTCTTACCATGGCCTGCCATAAACGGAAATTTATACTACCCATAAAAAAAATATTCAGAGTTCTAATGTTACGCCTTCTGTAACAAATATCTGCATTCATTTTAATTACCATTCCAATTACCAAAGCTTCCTCTCAAGATTCAGTCGAGTCTGCAAAATGTCCCAAAAGGGAAGGAATTCAAAACCTAGTCGAGAACCAAACATTTTCTGCTGCACATAATAACACTCCAGCATTTTCCTCCAGTCCCAGCATTGCATTTCCTCCATTGCTAAATGCATTATACCTCCTCAGTATTCAGAAAACTAGCGTGACTTCCAAAGAACGTGCCTCGATAAGTCTTGTTTGCACTTTGCATGACTGGGTTCTAGAACTGGAAGGAAGAAAATGCAGGTTTCTCACATTTCTAAACCAATTAGGAGGATAGTCTGGCGTATAACAACAACATCAAATTCAACTTTTAAAAGTTCTCTCTGGTAGATAGATGCAAGCGAAATTTGTTTGTTGACTTAATGGAAGTTGAGACGTCTTGTGCACATAAAAGCGTGGACTCCGTTATTATCTTCGTGTTTGGAGTCGAATACCCATTTGCTTCAAATCCTTTGTGCATTGACGGTTCTGCTGCTTTGTGCAGTAAGTATTCCTGGATGCAGAGTTAGTTGATTATTTTTTTTCCTTTACATAGTATCCTACCTAATAAAGTTTATTTGGAAATTTCGTTCACAGAATTATAAGAAAGTGTGAAGTAGTATATACTGCCTTTTTTTTTAATATTTGAAATTGTTCGAACAAATTAGGTTGAGATTTAAAGATTTAATGAGAGATATGTTTAACTTTGAGTTTAGTAACTTTATATGGTTTATTTACTTGAAGTAAATATATCACATCGATTTACATTTCTGTGTGGGTGTAAAAATGCACTGAGTCTTATTCCCTTAAATTGTCTGGGATTATTTGACTTTAAAATCGTATATTGCCGTATAGAGTTGACAAAAATTAATTTGGATAATATTTTATTTCAAAATATTCGTTTATACGTTTTTACATTCGTTTGTATATGATTATGCCGATTATTATATACAAATAATAACAAAAAATCTGTACCTGTAAAATTTTAGCGTGGTGGTAACTTTATAGGGTTTATTTACTTGACGTAAATATATCACATCAATTTGCGATTCTGTGTTTTGTTTAGAAATGAACTGAGTCTTACTGCCTTAATTTGTCTGGAAACATTCTACTTTAAAATTTTATATCGCCATATAGTGTTAAAAATTTAACTAACTATATTTTCTATTCAAAATACTCATTTATATATTTTTATATACTTTTGTATATCAATATAATAATTATTACAAGCAATTAATAACAGACAAATTAACATCTGTAAAATTTTAGCGTGTTGACAATAGGAAAATTCCTTACTAATAATATTATGATTATTAGTTGGGTTTTTTTTTTTTTTTTTTTTTTTTTTTTGCGAAAAATGGAAAATTTTCGAGTGAAATAGTAATTTAGGAATCAAATTTATTGTCTTATGAAGTGAATATGATAAAAATCGAGATTATTTTTTATATATTTTAAATTATTTTTATTATTTTAAATACTATTTTTATTATAAAGAAAATTATTTAAAAATTAGTTTTAATAATTTTTAATATATTTAAAAAAAACTCGTTACATTACAATATATCCTAAAAATTATCTTTCCATAGCTTGCCACAAATGGAAATTTATACTAGGCATAAAAAAAATATTCAGAATTTCAAGGTTACGCCTTGTGTAGCAAATATCTTCATTTTAATTACCATTCCAATTACCAAAGCTGAAATCCTCTCAAGATACAGTCGAGTCTGCAAAATGTCCCAAAAGAGACGGAATTCAAAACCCAGTCAAGAACCAAACATTTTCTGCTGCAAATAATAAAACTCGAGCATTTTCCAGCATTGCATTTCCTCCATTGCTAAACGCACCTCCTCAGTATTCAGGAAACTAGCGTGACTTCTAAAGAACGTGCCTCGATAGGTCGTGTTTGCACTTTGCATGACTGGGTTCTAGAACTGGAAGGAAGAAAATGCAGGTTTCTCACACTTCTAAACCAATTAGGAGGATAGTCTGGCGTATAATAACAACATCAAATTCAACTTTTAAAAGTTCTCTCTGCTAGATAGATGCACGCGAAATTTGTTTGTTGACTTAATGGAAGTTGAGGCGTCTTGTGCACATAAAAGCGTGGACTCCGTTATTATCTTCGTGTTTGGAGTCGAATACCCATTTGCTTCAAATCCTTTGTGCATTGACGGTTCTGCTGCTTTGTGCAGTAAGGATTCCTGGATGCAGAGTTAGTTACTTTATTTTTTTTTCTTCCTGCACATAGTATCTTACCTAATAAAATTTATTTGGAAAATTTCGTTCAAAGAATTATAGGAAAGTGTGAAGTAGTCTATACTGAGTTTTTTTAATATTTTAAAATTGTTCGAACAAATTAAGTGGAGATTTAAAGATTTACAGAGAGATATATTTAACTTTTAGTTTAGTAACTTTATAGGGTTATTTACTTGAAGTAAATATATCACATTGATTTACAATTCTGTGAAGGTTTAGAAATGAACTGAGTCCTATTGCCTTAAAATATCTGGAACTATTGAACTTTAAAATTTATATTGCCATATAGTGTTAAAAAGTTAAATAACCATATTTTTTATTTAAAATACTTGCTTCGCTTTTTATACGTATTTTTGAATATCTATTTAATTATTATTACATGCAATCAATAAAAATAAAATATACAGCTGTATAATCTTCGCGTGATGTTAATATGAAATTTCCTTACTAATAATATAATGAATATTTATTTATTTATTTATTTATTTTTGTAAAAATAAAATTTTCGAGCAAAATAGTAATTTATGAATTAAATGTATTTTCTTATGAAGTGAATATCATAAAAATCGAAATTATGTTCTTTTATATTTTAAATTATGTCTATTATTTTAAATACAATTTTTATTACAAAAAAAGTTATTTCAAATTTAGTTTTAATATATTTTTAAAAAAACTCGTTACATTTCAATGTTTCCTAAAAATCCCCTTTCCATAGCTTGCCCTAAATGGAAATTTATACTACCCATAAAAAAATTCAGAATTCTAAGGTTACGCCTTCTGTAACAAATATCTGCATTCATTTTAATTACCATTCCAATTACCAAAGCTGAATTCCTCTCAAGATTCAGTCGACTCTGCAAAATGTCCCGAAAGAGACGGAATTCAAAACCCAAGTCGAGAACCAAACATTTTCTGCTGCAAATAATAAAACTCCAGTATTTTCCTTCAGTTCCAGCAAGCATTTCCTCCATTGCTAGATGCATTATACCTCCTCAGTATTCAGAAAACTAGCGTGACTTCTAAAGAACGTGCCTCGATAAGTCTTGTTTGCACTTTGCATGACTGGGTTCTAGAACTGGAAGGAAGAAAATGCAGGTTTCTCACATTTCTAAACCAATTAGGAGGATAGTCTGGCGTATAACAACAACATCAAATTCAACTTTTAAAAGTTCTCTCTGGTAGATAGATGCACGCGAAATTTGTTTGTTGACTTAATGGAAGTTGAGACGTCTTGTGCACATAAAAGCGTGGACTCCGTTATTATCTTCGTGTTTGGAGTCGAATACCCATTTGCTTCAAATCCTTTGTGCATTGACGGTTCTGCTGCTTTGTGCAGTAAGGATTCCTGGATGCAGAGGTAGTTTATCTATTTTTTTTCCTTTATATAGTATCCTACCTAATAAAGTTTAGTTGGAAATTTCGTTTATACTGTTTTTTAAATATTTGAGATTGTTCAGACAAATTGGGTGGAGATTTAAAGATTTACTGACAGATATGTTTAACTTTGAGTTTAGTAACTTAATAGGGTTATTTACTTGAAGTAAATATATCACATCGATTTACAATTCTGTGTGGGCTCAGAAATGATTTAAGTCTTATTGCCATAAATTGGATAGAACTATTCGCCTTTAAAATATTATATTGTCATACAGTGTAAAAAAATTGGATTATATTTGTTAGTCAAAATATTTGTTTATACATTTTTTATATACTTTTGTATATCAATATAATGGTTATTACATGCAATAAATAAAATCTACAGCTTTAGAATTTTAGCGTGTTGTTTATAGCAAATTTCTTTACTTATAATATTATTAATATTTATTTTATTTTATTTTAATTTATTACATTTTTTTTTTTTTTTTAAATAGAAAAGTTTAGAAATAAACTGATTCTTATTACCTTAATTTGTCTAGAAACATTCGATTTTAGAACTTATATTCCCATATAGTGTTAACAAAAATTAATTTGGATAATAATTTTTAGTCAAAATACTTGCTTATACGTTTTTTTATTTATATTTGTATATCAATATACCAATTATTGAGTGCAATAAATAAAAATGCAATTTAGCTTAATATTAATTTCAAATTTCTTTACTAATAATATTATAAATATTTGTTTATTTATTTTATTTCATTTATTTATTTGTTTTGGTAAATTGAAAAGTTTAGAAAGTTGTTGTAAAAATTAGTTTAAAAATTAACTGAGGTTATTACTTTAATTTGTTTGGAATAATTCAACTTTCAAATCTTATATTGCCATATAGTGTAAAAAAATTTATTTGGATAATATGTTTTATTCAAAATATTTGCTTTTATGTTTTTTTACATACATTTGTTTATTAATATATCAATTATTACATAAAATAAATAACAATAAATTGTACAGCTGTACAATTTTAGCGTGGTATTAAATATCAAATTTGTTTGCTAATAATATTATTGCTCTATATAATCGATATATTGCAATACATATATTTGTATAGCAATATATCGATTATTACATACAATTAATAACAATAAAATGTACATCTGTACAATTTTAGATGGGTGTTAATATCAAATATCATTACTAATAATATTATGAATATTTATTATTTTTTGCAAAATAGAAAATTTTCCAGTAAATAGTAATTTATTTATCAAATTTATTTTTTTATGACGCAAATAGGATAATATAGGGATATTTTTAATATAAAGAAAATTTAAAAATTATTTATAATTTTTTTTATATTTATTATTATTAATTATTTCAAATTATTAGTTTTTATTATATTTAAATACATTGTTTATGTATTTTTTATATTTTAAATATATATATATATATATTTTAAAAACTTCAATATAATATAATTTCGTGTTTATATCCCTATATTAAATATAAAATTATTTTTGCATATTTTGAATTTTTGTTACATTCTCAATATATGATAAAAAAATTAAATTTCCAAAATATAATATTTTGAACCATTCAAATATTTTAATGCAACTTAATTCATTCCTAACGAACTTTGAATTGATATCACATTTAAAAAGCAGTAAACGTGAATTTTACTCATTTGAAACAAACAAAAAATTTTAAATTTTGCTAAATAAAACAAATTCATATAGTTTGCTTCATATAGTAATCATACATTGTAGCACAGTCATACATCATATAATGCTTTTATTTTTCGAGCATTTATTTTACTGTTCTAAAAACAAATAAATTAAAAAGGAATATTTATACATTCAAAAACAATAAAGATTTTCTTCATTTTGCACTATTTAAATATATGCTCCAAATAAACTTTAGATTTCGTGTTTTCTTTCAAAAAAGCAAAGCAAAGCATAAGTAATTCAAACCCACATACGATAATTTCTAAAGGTTATTTTCTAGAACTGTATATTTAATTTCATCACCTCTAAAATATGCAAAAGTGCATCGCAAAACATATTTAAATCCTATTCCTTTTTTTTGTCTCGTTTGCACAGCCCAGAAAAATCGATTTTTTTTAACATCCCCCGCATAGAATATGTTATTTGTTACTCAAAATTAGATGTTCGAAGGAGGAAACGACAACTGTTAAATGAGTACAAGGTGCAGATTCGGTATTATGACGTCAAGCATGACGTAAATTCATGATTTTAAAGGTCAAAAGTCAAAAATCGTCTACTGAATAAATATCACAAATTTAAATGTATTTGGCATTTGCATTTTAAAGAAAACGTCTATAGCGTTTGAATTAACTGGGAGTCTTTGATCATTTAAATTATATTTATGAGAACAAAAAAAACCAGAATTCACTATATAACTGATTGGAAATTAATTTAATTTAATTTTTAAAACTAATTTATCGATTTTTATTGAATTGCAAGAGTATTTTAATAACTGCTAATCAATTAATTCTAAAATAATTCATTAATTAAATATATTAAGAAAAATTATAAAGCAAAGCATTAAAAATTTTCAATAAAGTTATTAGCTTATTGAAAATTGATTCCTTATTTCTAAGAATGTTTCGTTTAAACTACAATTAATAGATAGTTTAGTTAAACCAGATTTAATAGATATAGCATGGTTTTACTAGTTGTCCTATATTCTTCTTCGTCATTGGCGCAACAGCCTCTTGGTGGGCCAAAGCATTCTGCCTAATGGCAGATTTCGAAATAAGAGATGTTTTCTTTTTATGGAATAGGATTGTCAGTCCAACGCTCTACAGTCATATTAGACAATTATCTATGGTTTAAAGTAGAAGTTGTTATACATAGGTAATCCCCATATAATATGACCTGCAATAGTATCTTTGAAGTATTGTATTAAGCGAATTCCTTTAGTACAAAATGGAAATAGGGTAAAAATCATTAGCCTAATATTTCCTAAGCAAAAAAAAAAAAAAATCTAAAGATACCAGTTATTATGTTATTATTAATAAAAGAATATTTCTTGCTTAAATAACAATTGAACAAACTTATTATTTATCACCATGATATTATTATTTTAATATAATAATTCTTAAATTATGGTTTAGTGATGGAGTGTTAGAATAAGTTTGGATCGATTAAAAGCAAATAATAATAATAATTAATTTATGTTGCAGGAATGCAATATTACAGTAAAATTTCCTACAATTGTCCAACTATTTCGGAAAGAAACTGTGATAAATGACTGTCGTAAATAAAGGAAATATATTTATGTCTTAATTTAAGTGGTACATGTTAATTACAGAAAATATAATTAAAGTTTTCAAAATTATAATTATTTTTTTTTAAAAGTACATAGCGATAATAGTTGATTTTCTACTTCTTCAAATAATTAATAACTTCTACAAATTTAGGTGAATTCTGTATTTAAAAAATCAATCCCAAAATACAAGTAAAATGTATGGTTTTTTTTTATAACCAATAAAAATATAATCTCCAATCAAATTTCTGTTGTGACTGTTATGGTACGTTTAAAAGTTGATATCGCTCATTCTGACGTCAGAATACAAGACGAAGCATTTTTTAAAATTATTCGTAAATTCTTACAATATTATAACTTTTTTTTTGAGGAAAAATTTAAATTGCAAGTTGATAGGATGCATGCCTAAAATATCCCAAAATATTTAACCTCTTAAAAGATAATTTCTGTTAATTTGGTAAAAACTGCAGATGCATACCCTAATGCAATTAATTGTCCTTTAACAGAGTTATGGCAACTTAAAATCCCCTCTCAACAATTTTACATGTAGTTGTAGAAAAACAAAATTTACAATTTACGGAACGCATGTAAAATCACCCAATTAATAAATATTATAGAAGAAAATTTAATGAATGAACAATTAACCATCAAAAGAAACCATTATTCATGGAATATTAACAGTATTCTCTGCATTCCTTCTCCACTTCAAACACTAAAAGTGCTGTTTCTTATCCCACTTGGTGGACAGCAACATGCAGACCACGAACCCGTGTGTTCTCAAACGATGTAGAGCAACGAGTCATGGTAAAAAATTCCGCTTGAGGTATTATTGTGTCCTAAAAGTAAGACCAATTTTCAATTTAAAATTCCCGGTCATATGGAATTTCATTTTTCTTCTTCTTTTTTTAGGTTGTTGGAACTGTCCTTGACATATGTGGGATATTTCACGTCAAAATATTCAGACTAGTTTCCAATTAAAGGAATTATTATGCTCCTCTCTTTTAATATCGTGTTCACTTTGAGGATTTCAAACCCAGATCCATTCTTCAAAAATTCATCTTACTATTTACCAAGCTGTTTTTTCCCATATTCATCATTAATGAAAAATAACTTTTTAAGTACTAAAAGTTTAATTTCTTTCATTATTTTTTAAGAAATTGCAATCTATTAACTGATGTTTATCAGTCCACCATCATTTTATTTATTTCTCCAACGATGCACTAATTAGTTAAAAAAAAGTTCCCCCAACTCAGTGCTTACTAATTTACATCGCACTAAGCCTATTATAATCTATCCTTGGATATTTTCCTGAAGCCGTTGATTTATCGGAAGAGTTCCTTATTTGGCTTTTGATTTTGTTAGACTTAACAAGAATTAATAAGAATTTCATTTTCCATAATGCCCAAGAGACGCCAGCTACTACTTCATTCAGAAGAATCTTGATAATGCCAAACAAGCATTCCAAATTGTTTTCTTTTCCTTCTTCTTAAATAAGTATGCCTTTTCCGCTGATACATTTAATAGATGATGGAAGATGCTCATCGTTTTAATGAGGAGCAAGGAAAATTAGGCGACATCTGCTTTGAAACTCATCGCGATGCGGGAGATGGTGTAAATTTTTCATCAGATCCGTAGTCGACCGAGACGAAGATGACAGCATAAAATCCTAAAGAAAAGCGGATTAAAGCGGACTCCTGCTTAATGTTAAGTGCATTAAATGTTAATGATAACAAAGTTATAAAACTTGGACTTGGAGGAAAGATGTTATTTCTGCGATATAAAATTTCCTACTTTACTTAAAATCTAATATTCGGATAAAAACATGTAAACGTATTCTTAATTTTTTTTTTAATTTGCAGGTTACTTTACATAAGTTTATCTCATCAATAGTATCTATACAGCACTTATAGCATCTATACTATTTGTAATACGTACAATTTTCTATTACTTATTTCGGCTCTTCTGTAAAGATTTGGTACATGTTTTTTTTTCCTTCAAAACTGAAATTTTTATAGGATATATTTTATGAACTATTATAATTTTGTAGAGTACAAGAGTGTTTTTTATGTGAGTACAATAGTACTTACACCTTTAAAATGGTATGAAAACGACTTCACTATGAAAATATTTTTTTACTAATATACGACTTCAATAAACATTTTTAAATATATTCTATAAATTTTCTAAAATAACTAGTAAAGATCGTAATTAATAAAATAGTGATAGAAAGTCGGAATAAAAAAGTCGGGAATCCTGAATAGGAAATTTTTTGGATGACCTCCTCACCAGTGTATTTAACTGGAATGAATAAAATGTTTCTTTTTCATAATGCTTACAACTGTAAATATGTCGAAAATATGTACAGCAGTAAATAAAATAAGTAGCAAATTATGCGTTGCTCAGGGAGTAAGCCGAATGGAGAAATCCATTTACAGTCTATATTTTTCTTTTTTTGAGGCGTTTGCAACTTTCTCTCCAGTTTTTCCAGCCGAATGGGTTGAGTTTCCAAATAAGGGTTTTATTACGCTCCTCTATTTTTATTTCGTCTTCAATTTTAAGGTTTCGAACCCAGATACGTAAGTTCAAAAATTCATCTTGATACTTACCAAGCTGTTTTGAACCATATTCAGCGTAAACGAATAAAAATAATTTAAGTATTAAGAGTTTAATTTCTTTCATTATTTTCCACGAAATTTCAATCTATTAACTGACGTCTATCAGTCCAACATTCGTTTATTTATTTCTCCTACGATGTACTAACTAGTACAAAAAAAGTTCCTCAAACTCAGTTTTTACTAATTTACCTCGAACTAAGCCTTTTATAATCTTCCAAGGATATTTTCCTGAAGCTGTTGATTTATCGGAAAAGTTCCTTTGGCTTTTGATTTTGTTGGACTTAATAAGAATAAGAATTTCAAGAATAAGAATTAATAAGAATTTCATTTTCCATAATTCCTAAGAGACGCCAGCTACTAGTTACTTCATTCAGAAGAATCTTGATAATGCCAAACAAGCATTCCCGAATTTTTTTCTTCTTCTTCTTAAATAAGTCTGCCTTTTCAGCTCATACATTTAATAGGTGATGGGAGGTGCTCATCATTTTAATGAGGAGCAAGGAGAATTAGGCGACATCTGTTTTGAAACTCATCGCGATGCGGGAGATGGTGTAAATTTTTCACCAGATCCGTAGCCGACCGAGACGAAGCCGATAGCATAAAATCCTAAAGAAAAGCGCACTAAAGCGGAGTCCTGTTTAATGTTAAGTGCATTAAATGTTAATGATAGCAAAGTTATAAGACTTGGACTTGGAGAAAAGATGTTATGTTCGCCATATAAAAGTTTCCTACGTAACTTAAAATCTAATATTCGGATGAAAACATGTAAAAGTATTCTTAATTTTTTTAAAATTTACAGGTTACTTTACACAAGTTTATTTGTCTCATCGACAGCATCTATACTATTTGTAATATGTACAATTTTCTTTTCCTTGTTTCTGCTATTCTGTAATAGTTTGGTACGCGTTTTTTTTCAAAACTGTTATTTTAATAGTATATAATTTATGCACTATTAATGCTATGTAGAGTACAAGAGTGTCTTTTAAGTGAATACACCTTTAAAACTTACTTACTTACACATTTAAAATTGTATGAAAACAACATTGCTATGATTTTTTTTTTTTTTTACAGATATATGAATTCAGTAAAATTAATTAAATATATTCTATATATTTTTTAAAATAATTAAAGACCGTACATAATAAAATAGTGATAAAAAGTCGGAATAAAAAAAGTCGGTACTCTAGAGTCGGGAGTCATGAATAGGAAATTTTTTCGTTGACTTTCCACCAATATATTTAATTCTTGATTTTTTTCATGACGCATATAACTGTAAATATGTCGAAAATATGTACATCAGCAAACAAAATAGGTAGAAAATTAAGCGTTGCTCAGGGTATAAACCAAATTGAGAAATCTATTTATAATCCTTATATTTTTCCTCAATGCATTAAATGATAAACTTGGGGAGTTTTCAACTTTTTCCCCAATTTTTTAAGCCGAATGGTTTGAGTTTCCGAATAATGGATTTATTATGCTGCTCTCTTTTCCTTTCGTCTTCACTTTTAGGGTTTCGAACCCAGATCCGTAACTTCAAAAATTCATCTTGATACTTACCAAGCTGTTTTGAACCCTATTCAGCATTAACGAATAAAAATATTTTAAGTATTAAGAGTTTAATTTCTTTCATTATTTTTCACGAAACTGCAATCTATTAAATGATTTTTATCAGTCCACCATCATTTTATTTAATCCTCCTACGATGCACTAATTAGTTAAAAAAAAAGTTCCTCCAACTCAGTGCTTACTAATTTACATCGAACTAAGCCTGTTATAATCTATCCTAGGATATTTTCCTAGAGCCGTTGATTTATCGGAAGAGTTCCTTATTTGGCTTTTGATTTTGTTGGACTTAACAAGAATTAATAAGAATTTCATTTTCCATAATGCCCAAAAGAGACGCCAGCTACTACTTCATCCAGAAGAATCTTGATAATGCCAAACAAGCATTCCAAATTTTTTTTCTTCTTCTTCTTAAATAAGTATGCCTTTTCCGCTGATACATTTAATAGATGATGGGAGATGTTCATCGTTTTAATGAGGAGCAAGGCGAAAAATTAGGCGACATCTGCTTTGAAACTCATCGCGATGGGGGATGCTGTAAATTTTTCATCAGATCCGTAGGCGACCGAGACGAAGCCGAGAGCATAAAATCCTAAAGAAAAGCGGATTAAAGCGGACTCCTGTTTAATGTTAAGTGCATTAAATGTTAATGAAAACAAAGTTATAAAACTTGGACTTGGAGAAAAGATGTTATTTTTGGGATGTAAAAGCTCCTGGTTAACTTAAAATCTAATATTTGGATAAAAATATGTAAAATTATTCTTATTTTTTTAAATTCCTACTATTAGTTCACACTCTGCCTATATATATCTTGTTCAAATTTTCAATCGTTCACAAAATACTTTTTATTCGTCCACTCAAATTCAAATATATTTTTTTTTGAGCTTGTAGTGGGAACACTTGATGTTAATATAGTTTTTTCAAATATTAATTCATTAATTAATTTTAGTTTTCTTAAATATAAGTTGCATGTATCCACCAATAGATGGCGCCAGATGTAAGAGGAAAATTCCATCTTTATTTATAAAGGACTTTCTGCAATAGAGTGAAAAAAAGTAGGAATTGACATTAAAAAAAAACCTCAAAAAGTGAGTTCAATAATATTTACACCTTTAAAATTGTATGAAAACCACTTTGATATGAAAAATATTTTTTACAGATATATGAATTCAGTAAAAGTTATTAAATTTATTCTATAAATTTTCTAAAATAATTAGTAAAGATCGTAAATATTAAAATAGTGATAAAAAGTTGGAATAAAAAAGTCGGTACTCTGGAGTCGGGAGTCATAAATGTGAAATTTTTTTGGATGAGTTCCCACCAATGTATTTAACTAGAATGAATACAATTTTTCTTTTTCATAATGCTTATAACTGTAAATATGTCGAAAATATATACAGCAGGAAATAAAATAGGTAGCAAATTAAGCGTTACTCAGTGTATAAACCAAATGGAGAAATCTTTTAGAATTCTTATATTTTATTTGAACACTTTAAATAATGAACTTGCGGATTTTGCAACTTTCTTCTCAGTTTTTCCAGTCGAAAGGTTTGAGTTTCCGATTAATGGATTTATTTTGCTCCTCTCTTTTCATTTCGTCTCCAGTTTCAGGGTTTCGAACCCAGATCCCATAGTCGAAAAATTTATGTTATTACTTACCAAGTGATTGTTCCCCATATTTAGAGTTTAGGAAGAAAAAAATTTTAAGCATTAATAGTTAATTTCTTTCATTATTTCCCACGAAAGTGCAATCTATTAACTCATGTTTATCAGTCCACTGCCATTTTATTTATTTCTTCGACGATGCACTAATTACTTAAAAAAAAACAGTTCCTTCAACTCAATGCTTACTAATTTACATCGAACTAAGCCTATTATAATCTTCCAGAAGAAGAATATTTTCTCGAAGCCGTTGATTTATCGGAAGAGTTCCTTATTTGGCTTTTGATTTTGTTGGACTTAACAAGAATTAATAAGAATTTCATTTTCCATAATGCCCAAGAGACGCCAGCTACTACTTCATTCAGAAGAATCTTGATAATGCCAAACAAGCATTCCCGATTTTTTTTCCTTCTTCCTAAATAAGTATGTCTTTTCCGCTGATACATTTAATAGATGATGGGAGATTCTCATCACTTTAATGAGGAGCAAGGAAAATTAGGCGACATCTGTTTTGAAACTCATCGCGATGCTGTAAATCTTTCATCAGGTCCGTAGCCGGCCGAGACGAAGCATAAAATCCTGAAGAAAAGCGGATTAAAGCGGACTCCTGTTTAATGTTAAGTGCATTAAATGTTAAGGATAACAAAGTTAGAAGACTTGGACTTGGAGTAAAGATGTTATTTTACGATGTAAAAGTTTCCTATTTTACTTAAAATCTAATATTAGGATAAAAGCATAAAAGTATTCTTAATATATTTAAATTTACACGTTACTTTACACAAATTTATTTGTCTCATTATCAGCAATACTGGAATTTTAGTGTTGGAAAAGATGAACCCATCGAATGCCGTACTACTGTGTCCAAAAAGTAAGACCAATTTTCAATTTTAAATTCCCGGGGATTATGTAATTTCAATTTCTTTTTTTTTCTTTTTTAGTTTGCTGGCACTGTCCTCGACATCTCTGTGAAATCTGACGTCAAAATATTCGTTAGTACATGAGTTACGCTTGGCTTTGTGAGACGCTAAAACTGATTCCGGCGATTTTTGAAATGTCTGAATTAATTGACCAAAGAACTTGCATTAAGTTTTGTTTGAGGAAACGGTATAGAATGTTGCAGAAGGCAATTCGGTGAGCATTCCTATATCGGAAAGAAATGTTTACAAGTGGTATATACAGTTCAAAGAAGGCAGAAAACGCGTTGAAGAACGCATTAGTAATAATAAATTTTTAAAAATGAAATTGTTTTCAGGTAATTTCATCAAAATCAATAACAATAAGTTTAAAAAAGGAAATGCTTGCAAGTAATATTCATCAAAATCAACAATAAAATTTGAAAAATGGTTTATAGGTAATAATCGCAAAATCAATAATAATAAAATTTAAAAAAGGCAAGTGTTTACAAGTAATAATCAACAAAATCCTTAATAATAAATTTTAAAAAGGGGAGTATTTTTTGGTAGTTATGATCAAAATCAATAATATTAAAATTTGAAAAAGGAAAGTTTTTACATGTAATAATCATCAAAATCAATTACAATAATTTTTCTATATTTGAACAAGTGAAATATTCAAATACACACAATTTATAAATAACTGTGTAATATTATTATATTAAGATATTTTCCCCTTGTTTTATATGAATTGGAAACAAATACAAACTAATTAAGGTATCCATTTCCACAAACTTGCATGCAGAACAAATTTATTCACATTCAAAACAAATACCATAGTATCAAACCATATTATACACAACCCAAAAAGAAAACCAAAAATGAATAATTACGAGAAAGGACAAAATAATCCAGAAATATCCGAAAGCAAATCTAATACGGGGCAAACTTCATATCCTTAAGGTAATTTTCCCCAAGATTCGAAGAAACCCAAGAATTAAACCATGATTTATGTCGGAAAATTTGATTATCTGTATTCTGGAAGGGGGAGGTAGTTTTGCTGAAAATACATTCCCTTATTTGCCCCGTTAATGTACAAATCAATGCAGCGAATCCATAAATTTCGTTTATCGCCCGAAAACTGAAAGAGAAGATGACAACAATAGTTAGTCCCTTGCAACCGTCCATATTGATCGGAATATTTATAGCCCCTGCATTAGAATATTGCATTATGGGGGTGTATAGTTACTGAAACTCCAGTTTTCCAATGTATTTCGATATTTGTAAAACTTTCTGAAAACAATCGAATAATTTATTTGTGAATGTCATATGTTTATCACAGTGTTTGTTACCATAATCCATTATTAACTTTGGGAAAATATAATGATAACTTGATTTTGAGATTTCATTTTATTGTTGTTTAAGTGTGGAGAAATTTAAGCAGATTTTGAGCATTTTAAAATGTAATATACTTGTTTATACAAAAATATGTTTATGTTTATATATATCAATGTAATAAACAAAATTAAATATACATGTTTCATAATCTTTTAAGTAAAATAAATGTAATTAATTAATATTATTATAAACACGCACATATGAAGATTTTTTAAACTTTATTAGTCGTAATTATATTTCAATCATGAATGATAGCAATTTACTCAGAAATATTGAAATGTAGTAAAATAGTTTTTTTTTTAATTTTTTCTTTTGAATAATAAAAACAAATATTAATTTTAAGAGTTAAAATAATATTTTAGTTAATTCTGTGAGCAGAATTACAATTATAAGGCATTAGTAGCAATCATCAACAAATCTGAAAAAGGGAAAGTTTTTTACGAGTAATAATCATCACCATCAATAACAATACTTTTTTAAAGGGAAATGTTAAAGTAATCACCAAATAGTAATCGCCAAAATCAATACTAATCAAATTTGAAAAAGAAAAGTTTTTACAAGTAATAATCATCAAAATCAACAACATTAAATTTTAAAAGGGGAATGTTTACTGATAATAACCATCAACAGTGAAATTTGAAAAACAGAATTGTTTGCAGGTAATAATCATCAAAATCAACTATAATAATTTTCTATATTTGAACAAGAAAAATATTAAAATACAAGCAATATATCACTAAAAGTTTAATATTATTATATTAAGATGTTTTTGTCCTTGCATTACATGTATTGGAACCAAATCCAAACTAATTAAGTTATCCATTTCAACAAACTTGCATGCAGATCAAATTTATTCATATTACAAAACAAATACCAAAAACCAAATTACAAAGTATCAAATCATATTATACACAACCCAAACCAAGAAAATCAAAAATGAATAAGTACCAGAAAGGACAAAATAATCCAGAAATATCCGAAAGCAAATATAATTCGGGGCGAACTTCATATCCTTAAGGTAATTTTCCCAAAGATTCGAAGAAACCCAAGAATTAAACCATGATTTATGTCGGAAAATTTGATTATCTGTATTCTGGAAGGGGGAGGTAGTTTTGCTGAAAATACATTCCCTTATTTGCCCCGTTAATGTACAAATCAATGCAGCGAAAACATAAATTTCGTTTATCGCCTGGAAACTGAAAGAGAAGATGACAACAATAGTTAGTCTCTTGCAACCATCCATATTGATCGGAATATTTATAGCCCCTGCATTAGAATATTGCATGATGGGGTGTATAGTTACTGAAATCCTGTTTCCCAATGTATTGGATGTAATATTTGTAAAAGTTTCTGGAAACAATCGAGTAATTTATTCGTGAATGTCACATGTTAATCATGGTGTTTGTTACCATAATCCTTTATTAACATTGGAAAAATATAACG
Organism: Caerostris darwini; assembly: GCA_021605075.1. Classification (NCBI taxonomy): domain Eukaryota; kingdom Metazoa; phylum Arthropoda; class Arachnida; order Araneae; family Araneidae; genus Caerostris; species Caerostris darwini. The sequence continues at coordinate 105,773 of BPLQ01003486.1, read as the reverse complement.
ATAACTTGATTTTTAAATTTCATTTAATTGTTGTTGAAATTTACAGAGATTAAAGCAGATATTGTGCATTTTAAAATTTTAAATCACATCCTAAATTATTAAATAAAATAAATTTAATTAACTAATATTATATATTACATAAGTACGTTAGTTAATTTTGTAAAAAGGATTGCAAATATAAAGTATTAGTAATGTAATAAAAGTGGCTTAATTTTTTTATTGCAAAAGTATGTTGTACAAAAACGCTTTTTATTGCAAATGTGTTTAATAAATAAATGTTAACAAAATAAAACAGACAGGCCAAGAAATAACTAAAAAGTTAAAAAAAAAAACAGTGTTAAATGAATATAGATTAAGAATATATATATCAAAATTAACATAGATTAACAACATATATTTAAGAAAGTATGCATTATTAGTTTAATTATTTCTATAATATTACCTATTATATAACAGTAAGACAGATAAACAAAAAAAAATTAGAATATGAGACGTATATGTCTTTTTTACATCGTTTAATATTAATTTAATTTAATTTAATACATCTCTACATGGACATCACTAATTATACATCAAGAGGGACCTTGCCTGTTCTCTGTAGCATACCTTTCTTAATGAGGGCATTAATTGTTTTTGTTAGTCCTTGGTGCTAATTTAACAAATTTTATATGCATTTATATGTAAGGTTGTTCCCCAGCTTACTCGAATTAACTCGTGAATTTTTTTCGAACTCACGCATCGTGTAATTTCTAATTATCACTGCATTTGTGATGCTAAAAATAATCCTCATTAAGTGTCAACACGCAAAAGTCGTCCATACAACACTCCATCATGCAGAGAAAGGAGTTAGAGGAATACACGAAATGATCCACTTAACTTTAAACGTGATTTGCTGAAAAGAAGAGCTGTTTGTAGCAAACACTTCAATTACATATTGTGATTAACTTTGGTTGAACCACATTTTTCTTCTCATATTATATAACCATGAAAACATTAAATGTATAGAATACACATTTATGGAATCATACCATGAACAAAATATCACAAGTAAAGAATATCACTAAGTAATACCACATGTATTATGGTGCGATCCTTGCCGCATTAAAAGAAACATGAACAGAATGTCACATGTACAATGAATATCCCAGGTACCATGAATATTACCCAAAATATTGATTTGTAAAAAATATCACGAGTATCATGAATACCACAATGGTATGATAGGTATAATGAGAAGAATACGTACAGAACGTCACATATGCCATGCATGTTATAGGTACCTTGCATGTCACCAAAAAGATTCATTTGTACAGAATGTCACAAATATCATGAATATCACAGGCATCATAAGAAGAAAGCATGCGCAGAATGTAACATGTGCAGTGAATATAATAGGAACTATGAATGTCATCAAAAAGATTCATTTGTAAAGAATATCACAAGTGTTATGAGAAGAAAACATGAACAGAATTTCACCATGAAAAGGACACCCGTATAGATTGTCACCATGAAAAGGACACCCGTATAGATTGTCACCATAAAAAGAACACCCGTATATATTGTCACCATAAAAAGAACACCTTTACAGAATGTCCCAGATGCCATAAAGTTCATAGTGAGACATTTGTACAGAATGTTACCATGAAAAGAACACCTTTACAGAATATTATTCCGGTACCTGTCACCATGAAAATAACACCTGTGCAGATTGTCACAGGTACCATAAAGGTCCCCATGAGGAGAACACATGTACAGAATGTTACCATGAAAAGAACACCTTTACAGAATGTCACAGGTACCATAAAGATCACTATGAAAAGAATATCTGTACAGAATGCTACCATTAAAAGGACACCTCCACAGAATATTATACCGGTACCGGTCACCATGAAAAGAACACCTGCACAAATTGCCACAGGTACCATAATGGTCCCCATGAGAAGAATGGTATGGTATGTACTAAGAGGGAAAAGCAAAGATTCGGAGAACTTTTTAGATATTTTTCCGTGAATAATAAAGATTTAACGTGAAGAATATGATGATAAAAGATAATGAAGATATGATTATAGTCATCCCAAAATTTATCTCTTTGTTACAGTTGAGTAAATCGTACAAATTTATTTAAAGTATCGTACAATCGTACAATTTTATTATTAACAACATTTATTTAAAGCAAGATGGCTTTACTGCATAGTAAAACTTCATAATATGATTTCAAGAATTTACTGCATGTGAAGTTTAAAAACTAAATAAATTAGTATAAATGGTCCAACTACGAAAATGGACGTACCCTGAACGGTAAATTTAACATATTTATTTTTTTTTAAAAATCATAGATGTATTTAAAAGAAGTTTTAAAAAATTTATGTTATTTCATTTGAAACCTTGATAAATGTGTTAAGTTACACGAGCTGTATTTCAATTTATATATCATTTGGAAGTAAGGCGAATTATTTCTGGTCTGCTTCACATTTAGTACATTTGTTATTTACAAACTTTATGTTTACGTCTTGTGTACTACAGTAGTTTATCAAAAGCGAAATTTGGATTATAAACATGTTTATTTTCATTTATCAGACTATTTGAGGCAAATACTATATATCCAGACTTCTAGGTTTCATACATACATTTTGATTCATTTTAATGCATACTCTTAGCTTTACATAACATTAAAATTGTAATATATGTATTTATCCTCTATAAAAGATGGCAAATGATAACGCAATGGTATCTAATAAATAAGAAATAACAATATACGCTTGAATGACTTAGTATAAAAGTTTGTAAAATGTTTAGTATAATATACTGTTTGTAAATCTTACTCCATTTATTATTGTTTGCTGCAGATTTGTTTGTAAATATAAAAAGTGACATTTTACAGATACATTGCATACTAGTAACTTGACGGTAAAATATTAAAACGAAATATTTTACTTATTTTTAAGTGTTAAAGTAACTTGGTAATTAGTATGTTATGTACTGGAGGAGGTTAAAATGCGATTGGTTTGAAATCAGACAAAAATATACAGAATTCACGGTTTTTATTCCCTTGACTTCTGAAAACTGTAGTTAATCCTTATTTCTTTAAATAGATGACAACGCCTACCTTCATAGGTTTCATCTAATCAATATTTTTTTCTAGAAAATGAAGCAATTCTGAATTTGGTAGGGCCAATCAGATCTCTGGACTTACAGCCTATGGAACATATCTAAGAGTTCGTGAAAGGACATTAGAAACTCTCCGTCAACCTCAGAAGTTTGGTTTGTGGCTCTGCAGTCATTTTGTGCACACTTTGGGTTAATTAGATAAGAACCTATAGTTTAACATGGATTCCGAACCTCTCACAAACATCCATGCCACTGCCAGAATTCGAAATTGAAGTTTGTGGCGCCAAAGGCCAGAGTGTTTGCCAATTGGCAATCAGGCTGCCCACTTCAGAGAACCTTTAAAGTTCTGAAAACCAAATTGCTGTAAAAATAGTAATAACTGTAATGGGAAACTAATAAACTGCCCGTTATCCTATATTAATTATAGTTATGAAAGTTGTATAACTATTAAAAGGGATCATATCCTAATATGTTATTTTTTTTTTCATTGTTCTACATTGAAAATTGTTTAAGAACAACCGACTAGAAAGCATATTTATTAAGAAGAGTTTTTTAATGCTCTTTTAACTGTATTCTTATACTGCTTTAATTGTATGTTTTAATACTGCTATACATATGAAAATCTATTTTATATCTAATTAAACTCTAACAAAAACTTTTCTATTTAAACAAACTTTTATATTTTCCTCCATTAAAATAGCGTGACGTTAACGATGATTTGAAAGAATGTCGCCGTTGAATTCCTGGAATATTACTGCACTCTATGCATAATACAAGTTGCGTGATAATTTTGAAACCCGAAGTAATGGTTGTTATAGATGAAAAAAATCAGTCTGCGCATAATTATCTATTTTGTTTTATCTTTCTGCAACTTCCATTAACAGTGTGAAAGCTTTTTTTTCCTCCTGTGAATAATCTTCTGCTGGGAAGATGAATGGTTTAGGGTAAGTAATCAGTTTTGACACATCATCCATCAAATTCAAATTTTCGACACCTCAAAATTTTTGGTGTTCACATTTTTTCTGACAATGTGCATTTATGTTGCAACTAACCAAGCATAAAACAGAAATTAATTTCGAAGTTAAAAAAAATACGCATTTTTCGCTTAAATTTTATGTTTTTATTGATCTTATGCATACAATAAGTAGTACAAGGATATAAGACTTAGCATATTTTGTTAAAAGCATAAATAATTATGCAATGTGCATTTATGTAGCATATAACTAAACAGGAATTAATTTCAAAGAAAAAGAATTACACATGCTTCATTGAAATTTTATGTTTTTATTAATTTTAATCATACAATATATTGAATGTATCAATAATATATTTTTATTGATAAATTCATACGATATATCTTATTCATACATAATTAATAATAATAATACTTATTAATACAATAAACGCAATACTTTAAAGGTTATAAAATATATCGATTGAAAATTGTATATAAATGCATACTTTTTTTTTATTTATGAAATAGGAAACTTGGGATATTTTGCTAAAGGCATAAATAATTATGCAATATGCATTTTTGTAGCATATAACCAAACAGAAAACAGATATTAATTTCGAAGAAAAAAAATTAATTAAAAAACTTATATTCACTTCGCTTAAATTTTAGGTTTTTACTGATCTTATACATACAATAAGTAGTACAATAAATGCAATACTTTAAAGGCTAAAAATATATCGAATAGAAATTGTATATCAATGATTTTTTATTTATGTCATAGAAATCTTTGGATATTTTGCTAAAAGCATAAATAATTATGCTCAGTTCTTTATGTTAAATTTTTTTTAATTTTCTTCTAGAATTTATATGATAAATCTGCTTATTTTTCTACATAAAATTTATTCCGAGTTTCTAAAAACTATGAGAATCGATTGCGTTTGTCATGATCAGCATATTGCCTCATGTGTCGGACTACCTGGTGGGAGTTTTTCGGGTTTTCTCCCAAACAATAAGCTAATTCGGGGTAGTTATCTTTAAAAGTGCAGAAAGCAGTGCCCTGCTTCTTCAACGACATGGAACAATAAGTCAGACTAATAATTATTAATAATCAGTAATTAAAATATAATTACTATTCTTTTCCTTCTCAATAGAAATGGAATAATATTCTGGCTTACGAATTTATCATTCGCATTGACATCATAAACACGTAAGTTATCGGTTAGTCTTCTCTTATTAACTCTCGAATTAAACTGACAAAGTTCAGGAACCAAATGTGCTATCCACCATGTTGTTCAGCATCATGCTTATAAACGCCCATATTTCATAATGCTTATAAATTTTCATGCTTCATAATGCTTATAAACGTCCATGTTTCATAATGCTTATAAACGTCCATATTCCATAATGCTTATAAATTTTCATGCTTCACAATATTTATAATTTTCCATGTTTCACAATGTTTATAAGTATTCATGCTTCCCAATATTTATAAGCGTCCAGTCTTCACAATGCTTATAAACATCCATGTTTCATAATGTTTATAAACTTGCAACTTTCATAATGCTATACAATGATTCCAATTTCCATGCTACACCATGTTTATAAACGCCCATGCTTCATAATGCTTATAAATTTTCCATGCTTAATAATGCTTATAAATATTTCCATGCTTAATAATGCTTATAACTTTCCATGCATCACACTGCAATTATAAATTCCCATACTTCCATACTTCCAATTATAAATTTCCATACTTCAAAAAGCTTATAAACGTCCATGCGTCACAATGCTTATATGCTTTCATGTTCCACAATAATTATAAAATTTCATTTTACAAAGTAAACATCCATGCTTCACAATTGTTATAAATTCCAATGTTTCACAAAGCTTATAAATTTCAATGTTACACAATGCTTATAAATTTCTATACTTCACAATGGTTATAAATTTCTATGCTTCACAATGCCTGTAAGCCAACTTTCATCTTGGTTTTTGCAGTATTTTAAAATTCCACTTTTTATTCCTAACTAAACTCCAGCAACATAATTACAGCACATAATTAATTCAACTCTTTATTTTTTTTAAATTCTTTTTCCCACTAGTGAAATAAAAAAATAAAAAAAACGCAGTTTTCTTAAATGTTCCCAAGTAAGAATCTGAAATGCTAATTTCAGCAATTTGAAATTCCCTGTCTTAAATTGGATCAGTAGGTAAAGTCCCACGTAAAGCTACAGAGCTTCGCGACGGCATTTTAACGTGTGCGGTTCCTTAAATGCCAGCAATTTACTTTCAGACTTCTGCTTCTGCACAATTCTTTCTTTTAAGACAAATTGTACTTTTGCAATTCTGAAGAACACAACAAACCAGTATTTTCTCTCTTTTTTTGCAATGAAACAGTCGTCTGCAAAGTTTAGGAAACATTGCAGCACCGTGCAATTACATTTGACTTCAAGGTTGTAAGTTTTTTCTTTTCTCTTTTGATTTAATTTGGGATAAATTTATGGTATGCTCTGGAATGTTTAAGATGCGGGAATGCTCTTGAAATGGTAATAGAATTTGTTTTGCTTACTTTTATGTCCAGTTAAAGAACTTGGTATATTTACATTTAATCAGATTAAACATTTTATAGTAAATAATTAAATAAATTAATTAATTTCTCTTGTCATACAGATAGAAATAAAAAAGAAATACCATGCAAAAAAATGCTAGTTGACTGTTTAAAATTCAGTTAATCAGATTCAGATATATTTTCAGTTAATCAGATTAAATATTTTATTGTAAATAATTATGTAAATAAATTAATTTCTCTTGTCATTCAGTTAAAATTAAAAAATATATATATCATGCAAAAAAATGCTAGTTGACTGTTTAAAATTCAGTTAATCAGATTAAATATTTTATTGTGAATAAATTAATTTCTCTTGTCACTCAATTAAAATTTTCAAAAAAAATATCATGCAAAAAAAATCGGCAAAGAAATGCTAGTTGACTGTTTAAAACTGTTTGATGAAAATTATATAATTGGCTTATAACATTCCATGCTCAGTGGTAGCGTGCGCAGCTGGTGAGTATGCTATGCGTGTGCAGCTGGTGAGTGTGCTACGCGTGTGTAGCTGGTGATTTTTCCTATAAGCTAAGATAAATTCTTAACCTTTTAAAAAAATTTCAAAATTTGATGACATTTAATCGACCATAAATAATAATAATAAAAATTATTTGAATCATCGGGCATTTTTTAGAATAAACAGAAAACAGCATTTTTTATATATTTATTAATAACTTTTTTAAACAATTCAAAATCATGTAAGATATTTTTATTCTATGTAAATGCTATACATACAGTGGCGTAACAATAAAGTGACAAGACGGGCAAATTGCCCCGGCCCGATCTATGAGTTCAGAAAATGCCTGACATTTATTATCACAAAATAAAGTGAAACTCATTAATTCTGCATTTAATAAATTTAAGTTACTGAAGTGATAATAAAAACGTGTATGAAGATTTTGAACTTCATGTGTATGAAAAATATATCGCAGCTGGTTCTGGTAGTAATAGTAATAGAAGCAGTTACTCATAGGTAATCGTGATGGTAGGACTTTCTTGATTTCTGGTTCCTGAATAGGCATGTACAGAATAAAAAGTGGAAATTCCTCGTGCCACCCATGTGCCCTGGGAACACTTTTAAATTCACTTGTTATGGATTACCCCTGATTCTTGAATAAGTACTTACAAAATTAAAAGTGGGAATTATCTCTGGCAAGTCAAATACTTCCAGAAAGTGGGGAAGTCCCTTATTTCACGGATTAACTTACTATTAAACTCTTATCACTATTAACTTACTTTTTTGCTTCACTAGATCCACGATCAGTCGTAAAGTTAATTGGTTGATTGTGGAAATTAGATAATAACATGACTAGTAATAGAAAGTATCTTAGTGGGAGTGAAAAACGAAAAAGAAAGACGGAGTTTGAAGAAAAAAAATAAGAAGTTAGTTAAAATAAATCATTACTTTAAGAGTGAGGAAGACACAAATGAACAATGCAGCAGTGATAGTATTGAAGTTCCCAACAACATTGATCCAAAGTCAACACAGCCTTGTATTAGAAATACACATAATCGAGACCAATTTGAAGTGACTGAAATTGACTCGGAAACAATTACATCTTTCACACACATTACTGATAAGAGTCATTTTAAAGTAATAAATTATCCAACAATGATAAGGCACCTTGGTTAAAATATACTCCTTAAGATATTATCAATTTTTAATTTCTTACTTCTTTTACACATAGGACATTATCCTTAATGTTAAGATTTAAAAAGAAATTTAAATCTTCCTATTGCTTAATACAGGGTTATAAATCCAAGAATATTGTTTATTCCTTCGATATTGTTCTTAATAAATAATATCCTTTCAGAAAAGTCCTCCTAAATATAGATGAATTATAAAAAAGACGAATTATATCATAGCTTTTTATTTTTATGAAATAATTAGATGATTAAGTACGTCATTTGAGCTAACTTAGAATTTGATGTCAAATCTCTTCTAAATAAACAAGCCATCTTTGACTAGCTATAGCTTAACCAACTATTAATTCATATTAACAGAATTATGTATCCCATAACTTCATAAAGTACCTTGTTTAAAATATATTCCTTAAAACATTATCGTTGATCTTTTTACAGAATAGACATTATGTTTTATCAACCAAGATGTGGTTGATGTTAAGATTGATGTTGATGTAAGGTTAATGTTAAGATGTAAATCTTAACATCAACCTTAATGTTAAGATTAAAAAACTAATTAAAATCTTTCTTTAATAATTTTTTTTTAATAATAACTTTTTTTAACATGGTTTTATGGAATACTTAGGTGATTAAATAACCCATTTGAGCTAAATTAAAATTTGATGTTAAATCTTTTCTAAATAAACAAGCCATCTATGACTATCTATCGCTTAACCAACGATTAATTCATATTAACTGAAGTATGTATCCCCTAACTTCATAAAGCACCTTGTTTAAAATATACTCCTTAAAACATTACCAGTTTATAATTTCGTTGCTCCTTTTACACACAGGACATTATCCTTAACGACAAGATTTAAAAACTAATTAAAATCATCCCATCGCTTATTGCAGGATTAGAGACCAGAGAATGCTGAATATCCTAGTGATATCCTTCTTAAATTATTGAGATTATTCAACCGCGGTTCAAAATATATCACAATAAGTGCCTTAGCAAAATTATGCCCTCTATTAAAATCCAAGACTTATTACACCGTAATGACCGCTGAGATCTGAGAAATAAGGAGATACTGAGATCTTCCGTGGTATTTGTACCTCGCGAGGTTAATTTATATAAATTACAGATGGGGGTTGGAAATATTTAACAGAAAAGTAGTTTGATTTTCTTTTTGGTTTTATGTTTTAGTGTTAATAATTGAAATTGATGGGACGAATGTGCCAGAGGTATTTTTCATTTAGACTAATTTGTATCGCTTTGAGACAGTGTAACAAAGGGCTTTGTTCTTATTTAAAATTATTTATTACTACGTAAGATCTCGGAATAATTCATGAATAACATTAAAATATTTTTTTAAATGATTTTTTTTATTTCTGTTTTTTTTTTTTTTTTTTTTTTTTTTTTTTCCTTTTTCGTTATTTGACATATTCTAATTAGGTTCGTGTTACCAGTATTCTAGTAAGAAATTTAAGATTATTAAGGTGCATTTTTCTTAATGTGATTAATTATTGTGTAATGAAATTAAAAAAAAAATTATGCAAATGATAATAAAATACAGAGTCACGTATTAATAATAATAAAAATTCTATAAAATTTTGATGATGTTTTGTCATCAACTAATACAAAGTTATGATTGGATTTACAAAATTACAAATTAGTGATAAATATATTTTTTTTTTAATTTTAATTTGTGATATTTACGTGAAAAATGACAAATGCTTTTTTTTTTCTATTTCACTTGAAATTATTGTTATTGCAAATGAAAATTGCTAACTAATAACAATAAAGTAGTTTATATTTAAGAAGAAACTTTTTTTATTTACTAATTATTTGCAATTTTTTTAATAAATTTGAAAATGATTATACGTGGTTGCAAGATTTATATGTGATTAAGAATTTCTGATGTCAAATAAACATGTTTAAGTGACAAATTTTAGAATGTTCCAAATTAAATTAAATAATTACACGTGTAAAAAAAATGAAATAAAAATTTAGTATGAAAGAATTTTTTTTATTGGTTACATGCATATTTCTTCAAAAAGAAGAATTACATATATTTTCTAATATTTTTTTCGTATTTTGTATTTATTATTATTATTATTATTTTGTATTTTGATTTCTTCACAAATAAATGAAGATTTGTGAAAAAAGAAGTATTTTTTCTTATAAAACTTAAAATTCTTTTATAAAAAATGGTCAATTGTTTATTATTTTTTTTTAATTATTGACAATACCGATAACACCATAAAATGAGAAATTTGAAAACTTTTTTTGTTTAGGAGGATTACATATTTATACATATAAATCAATAACATTATAATAAAATGTAAATGATAAAAATGTTATAAGGTTTTTCAAATCCCAAATGTATGATACATTGCTTTTTAAATTAGCGAATAATTTATTTCGAGAATTAAGAAATTTTGAATACTTAGGATATACTAGAAATTAAAAAGTACCTATGAGTTGTATCATATTAATTATAAAATGCTGTTAATTGATTTAAAATATTAATTTATTATAATTAAAAGAATTTATGATTATAAAAAAACGTGCTATTAAAATACGAATTTGGAATACATAATACGAATTGCAAAATTCTTTTGCAGAATTTTAAGTTACCATATTTAATTTTATTTCTCGTTAATAATAATAGAGGCATTAGATAGAGAAATAATTATAGATAAATAATAAATATAATAATACAACACATCTATAAATAATTATAATAATATACAATGTAATAGAGAAATGATAATAAGATTAATATCATTGAAATTTTCAATATATTGTGTAGAAAAATGTAGTTTTAAAATAATAAAATTTTTATAAATTCTGGATTTTTACCTTAAAATAAGGCTTCCAAAAATATGTATTTAAGAAATAGGATAATATCAGAAAGGCTTAAAAGGGAATTACATATTTTTTAAATTTAAAGTAATATGATAGAAAATTTAAGAAAACACACCAAATTATAATTGAAAACTGAAATGAAATATTGTATATAGTTAACTGTTTATTCAAATTTCATCATAATTAGATGGAATTTGAATAAAAAGTTTATAAAAATAATAATTACATAAATATTTTTAATTTCGCACAGTTCAGAGTTATTAGCTCAAATATCTTGAATTTTGTGCAATAATTCTACGATTTTATTAATAATGATTTAAAGCAACTTTTAATATTTTCTCTTTTGATAAATGGGCCCATTAGTGAATTTACATTTAAAAAAACAAAATAAAAACTTAATTCATCATTCAAAAATTTTTATAAAAGGTTTTTCAAATGATTAATAGTAATACAACGAACATGATAGTAAAAGTAATAAATTTTATTTACAACATTTTTACTGATAGTCTTGTCAATAAATTTTAATATGTACACGTGAACATTTTTTTTTAAATTTGTGGATTTAGTGCAAGCATCTATTTAAATTGAGTGAAATAAATTTTATGTCAATTGAAATGCAATTCAGTTCTGACAGAGAAAAATTTAGAGCCTTTTTTTTCACTTTATAACTTCGAATAATTTATTTCAAAACCCAGATTAAAAATATGATTTATTATCAGTTGCTACCCAAGAGGTCACTACCATCCCTCATATCGAGAAAAGTGGATTACTTTTATGATTATTTGGTTTTTTCTTAAAAATAAAATTATTACCTTTTATTAATCGCTTGCAAGATATATTATAAGCAATTTATGATTTATATTAAAACAAATTTCCTATTCAATTTTGTTATATCTAAAGATAAGTTTTTATTTCACAAAATTTTTTAATTATTTTATTTATGAACTATATTACGACCAATTGAATAAATAAAAAACAATATTGAAACTGTTAATAAGTTTGAAAATGAATTAAAATTTAAAAAAAATTAAATTTAAATTTTCCTTATATATTTTTATTTTGTAATTAAAATGAATTAATTATTCGTAAGCTTAGTAACAGTCAATTATAATTTACAAAATAAATGTTTTTTGGCGAACTTCTAGGATTTGGCAAGATTTATCATATTTTTTCTTTCTTTAACGTTTTATAATCTAGAAATTTTTATTTTAGAAATATGTATTTATATTTAAGGTACATATTAAAAACAATAATTATTTAGCATTAAAACTTTTTTATATTACTTAATTGCTAAATAATAATAATTATCATTATTAACTTTTTATTATTTAGCATTAAAATCTATTACAAAAAATAATTATAATTATTTAATTATTAAAATATAATTATTATTATTAATTATAATTTTAATTATTTTATTTATGAACCAAATTATGACTGAATAAATAAAAAAATATTGGAACTGTCAATAAATTTGAACATGAAGAGTAAAAAAAAAAATTTTAATTAAAATTTAGACTTTCCTTACGTTTTTTTTTTTAATTTGTAATTAAAATAAATTAGTTGGATGTAATGTTAACAACAGTCAATTGTACGAACGTATCTTACGGAACATTGTATGAACGTATCCTTGAAAGTATTTTATCGCTTTAATTTAGTATACATTGATAAAATTCTGAGGTATTTTAACTTATAATCCATGTATTATGGGCAGTAGGTACACTCTGCTCCAATTCTATGCGAATACAGATGTGTCTTGCCCAAATCTCTATTGATAAAATCTGAAATTATATTGCCACTTACAAATTTTAATTTCAGAATTATTTAAAAAAATAATTTTAATTCAACCTTCGCAATCTTTGCAGTTGTCATCAAGATTCATAATATTTTTCTTTTGTCAATCTTTTATGAATTTTGCTACTTTAAAAAAGGCATAGAATATATTTTATCGCTTTAATTCAGTATACAATGATAAATTTCTAAGGTATTTTAAAGTATAATCCAAGTATTTTTATTCTTCTTCTTATTATTATTATTATTACGTTATTATATATTATTATGCAGATGGTACACTCTCCTCCAACTCTAGTGGCCTGATGGCCAATTGGCTAGCGCTCTAGCCATTGCCACCACAGACTTCAAATTTAAATCCTGGCAGTGGCATGGATGTTTTTCGTTGTTCAGAATCCACTTTAAAACTGTAGGTCCCGGTCTAATTAACCTATATTGTGCAAAAAATGACCGTGGAGCGACAAACCAAATCTTTACCTATACGCGAATATAGATGTGTTTAGTTCAAATCTCTACAGTTAAAATTAGAAATTCCATTACCATTTACAAATTTTAGTTTGAAAATTATACAAAATCGTTTTAGTTCAATCTTCGAAGTTGTCATCAAGATTCAAAATTTTTTTCGTCTGCCATTTATTTTGTGAATGTTGCTACTTGAAAAAAAAAATCAATGAATGTAATTTATCACTTTAATTCAGCATGCATTGATAATTTTTTAAAGTATTTTAACGTATAATCATTGTATTATAGACATATGGCACAGTCTCCTCCAATTCTACGCGAATATAGATGTGTCTAGTTCAAATCTCAATAGATAAAATCTGAAAATTCCATTACAAATTCCAAATTTTAAATTCAAAATTATATTTAAAAAATCATTTTAATTCAACCTTTGTAATCTTCGAAGATGTGATCAAGATTCAAAATTTGTTTCATCTGTCATTTATTTTGCTACTTGAAAAAAAATCAACGAATGTATTTTATCGCTTTAATTCAGTATACATTGATATATTTCTAAAGTATTTTAACGTATAATCTGTATTACAGGCAGATGGGGCACTTCGCTACAATTCTACGCGAATATAGATGTGTCTAGTTCAAATCTGAATAGATAATATATGAATTATTTCAAAATTTCATAAAAAAAATCATTTTAATTCAACCTTTGCAATCTTCGAAGTTGTCATCAAGATTCATAATTTGTTTCTTCTGTCATTTATTTTGTGAATGTTGCTACATGGGAAAAAAAATCAACGATTGTATTTTATCGCTATAATTCTGGATACATTAATAATGTTTTGATAATATATGATGTTAGGACATAAAAGCTTTAAAATATGTACATATATCGACAAAGAAACTAATCAGAAACCGGAACATTGTTTTTTCTTCTTCTTCTTCTTTTTTTTTTTTTTTTTTTGAATTCTCTTAGTCAAGATTATGCCATCACGCAACATTCAGTTCCTTTACCATGCATTTAGAACATCATAAAACGGAAACAAAAAGCAGGAGGAATCGAGTAATAAATACAGATCTTGATAATAAATGCTGGCTGGTCAATTAGCTAGCAAGTTTTATCCTTGCTGGAATTCCAAAATTTACTGCGCCCACTCGGCTGTACCTCCATTAGCATCAATTACCTGATAATGTCGAAGAATAGAAAGAAGAAGAAAAAAAAATGGCGAAGAAGCAGAAACAGGGAATTGTAGTAGTTATTTCCCGAGGGAATCGGTTTAATCTTTCTTCTTCGTAAAAGATTACAGTCAGTTGAAATTTTATTTTCATTATCTCGAAACGGCGGGTTTTCATTGTTTTGTATCAGCTAATAATCATTAGCTGAGGCCACTGTTGCGCCATTTTTTGGGTTAATTATGCCATGCATTGTAAAATAAGTATGGATATTGTTTTCTGCGAGATTAGATGCAAAGTTGATGACAGAAATGGTAATCAGAAAAACTTCAAATGAGTTCCGTTTTATATATTTTTAGATTCTGTGCATTTCTATACTTGTGTGCTGTTTATGTAGTTATTAATTTTGCACACATATTATTTTAAAAATCAACCCCAAATGAATATTGTGATTTCCACTTAATTTTCTTTGAACTTGCGTTAATAAATTTTACATTTTTTCGCAGTATTTTAAGAATTCATATTTTAAATATTAGTTTTATTATTATTATAATTTTTATTAATAATAATAATTATTATTATTATTATTAAACAATATAAAAAACTTTTAATTCTAAATAATTATTGTTTTTAATTGTACCTTAAGTATAAATATATATATCTATATTAAATCATTTAAATTATTTTCTCTGTATTATAAAAATTCACATTTTTAATATTAGTTTTAATGCTAAATAATAAAAAGTTAATTGCTAAATAATAATAAAAATAATAATTTATTATTATTATTAATAATTATTATTAAACAATATAAAAAAAATTTAGTATTAAATAATTATTGTTTTTTAATATGTACCTTAAGTATAAATATATTTTTTAGTATGTATTAAGTATAAATATGTATTTATAAATTAAAAATATATATTTCTAACTTTTAAAATGTTAAAGAATGAAAAAATATTCAATTTAATTAAGAAAAAAAAAATGATAAGTCCTGCCAAATCTTAGAAAATCGCCAACAAAACGTTTATTTGTCAAGTAGCAACTTTCACAAAATAAATGAAAGAAGAAACAAATTATGAATCTTGATCACAACTTTGAAGATTGAACTAAAATTTGTAATTGATAATGGGATTTCAAATTTTACCTATAGAGATTTGAACTAAACACATCTATATTCGCATAGAGTTGGAGGTTTGGTTTGTCTCTCTTTTGTCATTTTTTGCACACTTTAGACTAATTAGACGGTGATCTACAGTTTTAAATTGGATTACGAACCCCTCACAAGCATCCATGGCACGGCCAGGATTTGAATCTGAGGCCTACAGTGCCAATCGCCAGAGAGCTATCCAAGTGGCTCTCAGGACGCCATAGTGTTGGAGCAGCATATAACATAATTACCCGCATATAATACACGGATTATACGTTAAAATACCTTAGAAATGTATCAATATATTCTGTATTAAAGCGATAAAATGCATTCAATGATTTTCTGGAAGTGTTAGCAAACTTATTTCTCAAAAAGTGTTTGCCTAGAATATGTGTCTAATTATAATAATAGTACATTTACAGCGAAAAATAATTTTCGTGTGATTGCCTTAAAAAATAAAGTAACTTATATATGATGTTATTGATATTAGAACATAGCTTTTTTTAACTTTACAAGGTAAGATTTAATCTTATAGTGTGCAGGTTGGGGAGTTTGGTTATAATTGGTTGTGGTTGGGGTGAGACTTGAGACACATGCTATTTTTATATCCACAATACTTCAGTAAAATTTAAAATAAATTTTAATGGCAAAAAATTTCTCTATTATTGCAAAAAAAACGATCGATGAGTCATTTTCAACAAATTCATCCAGCAATTTAAACTTAACATGAAAAAATCATAAAATCCAAAAATAGTGTCTAAAAAGACAATTATAGATAGATATAGATTTGTATAAAAGATAAGCTTTTTAACACATTATTATAATATATTCTTCAGTATCTTTTTGCCCTGGTGTGAAAAGACAAGCTATTTGTCACTTTATTGTAATAGACTTTTCAATATCTTTTTAAACCGAGGTAAAATGGTAGGCGTTTTATACCATATTATAAGACTTTCAATGTATTTTTAACTTAGGTAAAAAAGTAAGCTGTTTGACACAGTGTGATAGACTTTTCAATACCTTTCTAATCCTTTGTACAAAGATAAGCTTTTTAACACCCTATTATAATAGACATTTCAATACCTTTATAATCAGGGGTAATAAACTATTTGACATCGTATTATAAACTTCTCAATACCTTTTTAACTCGTGGTAAAATGGCAGGCTGTTTGATACCATATTATAACAGACTCTCCAAAATATGTTCAACCTAAGGTAAAAAGGGTAAGCTTCATGATACTATAATATAATAGACTCTTCAATGTTTTTTTAACCCATAATAATAAGGTAAACTGTTTGACATAGTATTATAATAAACTCCTCAATATCTTTTTAACCCCAGGTAAAATGGTAGACTGCTTGACACATTATATCTTTTAAACCAGTCAATATCTTACCGGTCCAATGTATTTTCGGTCAATATCTTTTTGAACCAAAGTAAAATGTAAGCTTATCATCGTTTCATAATAGACTCCTCAATAAATTTTAAAATTGAGGTAAAAAGGTAAGCTTGACATTATATTATAATAGACTCCTCAATATCTTTTTAATCTGAGATAAAAAAATAGATGTTTGCTGTTTGATGTCGTATTATAATAGACGATTTACGCAAAAACAAATTTTAAAACTATATAGTATCTCAATGACTTTTAAGGGTCAAAATATTCAGAAGAGTAAAGTTATAAATTTATAACATTAAGGAAAAAGGTAATTCATTTTTGTGATTACCTTTCTTTAAAAAGCATCCCATGTTAGAAACATTATGAAGATCTGTCTTAACTTTGGCATACAAATTTTAACAGTCTTAAAGCTGGCTAATAAAACTTCGAAACTTAAAATTCCCTTTCATTATAAAGTCGATAATTCTAATTCAATTTGGAGTTAGGTAAATAAAAGAATCTAGCCGGAAAATGGGAATTAAACTACACAGTATTATACTAAAATGTGTACACATCTTAATGTTCGAAAAATGATAAATGGAACAAAACTTTGCTCCGAGTCCTAGATATGACAGCGAAAATAGCAAAAACTTTTCTTCATAGGTAAAATTAATGAAAGCAGGCCTCATTTGCAAATGAAAGAATATTTCATTCTTTTTGGATTATGCATGCATTTTAGGTAAATTAATGCGTCAAAATTCGAACTTTCAAAATTCTTCTGAAAGTTTTCCTGATAAATGGATAGTTATTAAGATATATATCCATAAATTTTATGTGTTTGAGCGGTTTAAGCATTGACTGCTTTAACTTGGGGAAACTACAAAATCTGGTAGAATAATGACTTGGCCATTTAGATCATTATGAAACATTAAAAACTTTCTTTTAAATACGCGATATAGTTGTATTGGGTTTAAACAAAAGCTCAAACACGCCAGAGTTTACACTAATGCATATGCAGATAGCGTTAACGTTATTTCTGATATGGATGTTTTTAATGGTCTCTTCCATTAATCGTTATTTGTGGCACTGTTTTAAATAAATTATAAATATTCATTTGGCAAATATTTCGTGTTATTGAATTATTTAAAAAATTCTCCAATAACCAAGCCAATAACTAGAATGCAAGAACTACAAGTATTACAATCAACTGGCAACTAGGATTTCGTAAACAAGGAGAATCGATAGTGATTGTGGCAATATGAATTAAGGGCTGGCGTCAGCAATCAGACGTTCTTGTGCAAAGTTTTAGAACTAATACTTTTGATTCGTAAATGTTGTGTTGTTACCTTAAATGTACTGTTGACAGGCATCGTTCCCATTAATATTCAATTTGCACTCATGGTATTCATAAGAGGCCTAATAAGGAAAGTAAAGGGTATATTAAGGATTTTAAAAGACCTTCTGAAGGCTGTACGTGTTATTTATAAAGAACATAATAAGGACTATATGCATCTTACATATGGTCTGTAAGAGGCCTAGTAAAGGGGAATAAATAAGAGGCATAATTAAACATTGTACGAGTCAAACAGAAGTGGAATAGTAAGGACTGTACTTTGCATACATAAGTGGATAATATCAGTACATTTCATGCATAAATTTTTTAAAAAGAACTGTAAGCGAATATATATATATAATAATAATAATAAGGAAAGTTAATGGTATATTAAGGGCTTTAAGTGGACTAATAAACGTTGTACGTGTCATTCATAAGAATCATAATGAGGACTATATATGTCATATGAACTGTAATTGTCCTAATAAAGTGTTATGCATAAATGGCATAAAAAAAATGTAAGCGACTAATATGTGTGTATATGTATATATATATATATATATATATATATATATATATATGTATATACATATATATACTAGCATACTATATATACTATGTATATACATATATATACTAGTATACTACATATATATACTATGCATATACATATATATACTAGTATACTACATATATATACTATGCATATACATATATATATATATATATATATATATATATACTATGTATATACATATATATATATATATATATATATATATATATATATATATATATATATATGTATATATATATATATATATATATATATACTAAAGAAAGTAAGGGGTATATTAAGGATTTTAAATGACCTAATAAAAGCTGTACGTGTTTTTTATAAGGATCATAATAAGAATCATATATATCTCATATATTGATTGCAAGTGGCCTATAAAGGGTCATACATAAAGGGTATAATTAAAGACTCTACTAGTCATAAAAAAGTGGCATAATAAGGACTGTTTACGTACATAAGTCGATAATATTAGTATATTTTATGCATAAATGACATAAAAAGAATTGTAAGCGATTATATAGATACACACATATGTGTGTATGTGTGTGTGTGTGTAAAAATAAGGAAAGTAGATGATATATTAAGGATATTAAGTGACCTAGTAAAGTATGTGTCATACATAGCGGGTATAATAAAGACTGTACGTGCCATACTACATAAGTGGTATATAAGCACTTTATGTAGTACAATAAAATCTCAATGGATTAAAAAATAGAATGTACAAATTTTCTCCAATTATTTTGGTATCAATAAATTTTAGATTCATAAATTGATATCTAGTTAATTAGTTAAAATATTAAATGTAAGTGAATAAATTAATCTTATAAAATTAAATATTCATTAATTTATTAATTCATGCATATATAAAAATAATTTATTCAGGGTTACATTAATTAGAGCATTTTTTTTCATTTTATTTTTATGTTTTGTAAATTGTCATTTTTTTAATTGACTATCTATATAACAAATCTTAATGATTATTTACTTAAATTAAATATGTATATATTATTGTGAACACATATTGAAATATATTTAAAATTTAAATGTAAAGAAAGAATCACATACGATGTTCTGGTATTATTCATATTTTGCTAATATTTATAAACAATTCTATTTACAAATTAATTATGAATTCTAAGAAATGTATTATACATATGTACAAACAAAAATATTTTATTTGGAAATTTAGAAATGTTTAACTTAATTAATAATTACTAAGATCAAAGGATCAAATAACAGATTGTAAAATACCTCTCATATTATTTTCTAAGAATTTTTAACATTCATTAAATAATTCGGTGAATGAAAAGTAAAAATATTTTGTTCCAGCTTTTTAACCATTTTGAAAGGATATATATTTATTTATAAAAGAGAAATAAATTTGCAAAAACTCATTTGACCTGTAAAGCAACGTAACTCCATAATTAAAATCAATGCACATAATAAAAACGATAGAAATAAATTATTATGAACGATAAAAAAAAATGTTTCTTAATTGCAAATTTTCTAACTAAATGCAAGAATATGTTTATTTGCTGTATCGAAAACAACATAGAAGATTATCAGAAATAATTATAAAGTTCTTTTAAAAATTCAGATTTTCAAAAATAAAGTAAATAAATAACTTTTGTAATACTAATTTACATCAAAGGTTCTTAAAAAAGCTATTTAGCTTTTTTTTAAATTCATAATTTAAATACCTTTTTCTTAATTTTCATGTCTCTCATTTATTCAAGAGAAAGTCAGAAATTGAAAAAAAAAAATTCTTGTCGTTCAGGAATATTGCTTTTAAGAAATAAAAAGGAAATATAATATTGGATAGCGCAATAATTATTCCGAAATATTTACAAAAGAAATGAAAATCGGTAAAATATTAATTGGAATTCAGAAGTGTAATTTCTTTTTTTTCCCCTTTTAGTTAGAAAATAAATTTTTAACATTGTATCATTTCATTAATTCATTTAACTTTATTCAGTTATTAAATTAACAATATGCTTCAAATATTGTTTTATTTTTATAGTTGACAATTGACTACATTGACAATTTTTCTTAATATCTGATTAATTGTAAGAATGTCTTGTTTTAATATCTTAATATTTGCCGTGAATGTTCTATTCGTTTTACACACCAGAAAAGGTTTGGTTCCTAATAATTATATTGTAGTTAGTGCTTTAAAAGCAAGAAAAATGAACGTATATGAAATGGTATACGTGAATATGAAATGTTATACGTTTAACATAGCAAAGATGGGTTCCCAATGTAAACTAGAATTATAATGTAATTCAATAGAAAACTTGAATGAACAAGATATTGTTCGTCAGATTAATTGGCAGTCTATGTCGCGATATTTTAGTTTGTGGTGGAAACCTAACTAAACGTAATAAAAGACTTCTTCATTGGTGCAACAGCCTTATGGTCGACCAAGGCCAATTTTTTTTCTTTCTACGGAGCAGGTTTGTCAGTCTTACGCCCAATGCCTACTCTGCCAATGCTCTATATTAGACTGGGACCTACGGTTTAAAGTGGATTCTAAACCACTACAAACATACATTGCACAGCTGGGATTCGAACCCGAATCCTGAGGCCCTGAGCGACAGAGCGCTAGACACTCGGCCATCAGAACCAATTAAATTTCATAACTTTTTAAAAATACATGAATACCCTTATGTTTACGCGAATGCCCATATGTTATTAAATTTACATGAATGCCCATAAAAATATAGTTCCACCGGCGATTGTATGGAAAAGTTATCAGATTTAACCAATAACAGGAATTTGTATTTTACCATCGATATGTTTAAGATGTAATACTTTAATTGCAAAATTAATTGCTATTTAATTTTACTTGTCTTGCTATGTTTATATAAATTATACAATAATATATAATTATTGACAACAGATTCTTTTATAAAGAGTATATTTATGTAAATCACGATAACATGATGACTTAATAAACTCAACAGCAAAGCAATGTTTTTCACAAATCAGTACAATGAAAAAAAAATTTTATTCCTAATATAATGGATAATACAGAGAGCTGTATCTGCATTAAAGATTCTGGTTCAAAATGTCTTTCAAAGTCTGACGATCTATATTGATAAATCTTTCAAAAGTCTAGAAATTCAAACTTCGATGATTAAATGTTGAGTTTTCTTTATAACAAAATTATATTCATAAAAATAGACCTAATCATTGATTTATATAAAAATAATTTAAACTTATTATACTATTCAGTAATATTTAGTGATACTGTTTCCTAAAAATATGCATACAAATACATGCTTTGTTCATAAGAAGGAATGCACCGAATAACTTTGTCCTAAAATATATCTTTGGTTTCCCGATTTTATAGTGCTCTGATCGATTTCAATGGGAATTAAAGCGGAATTGGTTTAACGAAAAAAAAATATCGAGTCAGATTTAAAATCTCAGAATAAATGAATTTCGTAGTAACTCAAATGACTTTTAAAGTATACTTTTATTCAGCAGATTTTAAAAATCAAATTTTACGACTGTAGAGTTTGTTTCTTTGATAAAGTGACTCAGTTTTTATTTTTCTAAAAATTCAGTTTCAGACATCTTAAAACTCTTCAAGATTACGTTTTCGGAATTATTTTTTATTGATATATCTCTTATTAAAATTTTGATGAAGCTTTTAAAGTTTTTCAAGATATTATAATATGCATCTGCTTGACATTTCCTTTTCATTTCCTTAAAAAAAAATTTTTTTGCAAGAAAATTTTAATTTCATTGATAAAAAATTGACATTTCCGAATATTCAGAAACGAAAAAACATAAAACATGAAGTCAATGCTAGTTTAGAATTTGCATTTATTAAGATAAAGTTTTTTGGTAATTCATATTTTTAAAATATAAAAAGAAATGCTGATTATGGAACACATAAAACTATAATTAAAGTTAATAATCTGTAAAAGAACCATCAATATTAATTAGCAGGAGGTTAAAGATGTTGTTTTTATTTAGTAATATGGCTAAAAATGTGCCTAGATTTAAGCTTAGATGAACCTGATTAAGCCTAATTGAATATTCGAAGAATAATTTAGGTTACTCAATACCAATCATTATTCAATTTAATTTTTTTTTTAATCTCATTAATAATACAGACACTTTTTGCTTATATTTGATGGCACAAAATAAAAAAATGTTGAAACAACTATGCTATATTTTTTTCTTTTATAACCCCAATTTATAAAAATATTTAAAAATGTTTTTTATAATAAATAAAATAAATAGAATACATATACATATATATATAAACTTTTATAATAATATTTATTTTTAAGAAGATCATATTTTATGATATTTATTATTCTGAATATTATCTTGACAAATGATTTAAATTTTGTACGAAATTAAAATTTGGTTATTAAATTATTATTTGTTTACATTTCTTCTGAAGATTACCAACCACAAAATTAACCCAAAGAAATATGAAGCTTTATTATTAAAAGCCAAAGATATTTTTTTTATTATACATAACATGTGCATCTGCTTTATTCATTACGAAAAAATAACTCAAATTAAGTAAAATTTAATATTGAAAAGTGCGGTTTTTCTTTGGAAAAATAATCAATTACTTAAAAGTCTATGGTATTTGTCTGGCTTTTCTCTTACAACACACAAATGTGAGTCAATTGCTCCTAAAAGTCTTCTCGGATGGCAATAAAATCCCATAGAAGCCTACATCTAGGCTATTCGGGACCTACAAAAGCAGGACACCAGGCTTATCAATGTTCAACAAGAGAATACTTTATTATTCAATTTGTTAAAATTTGTTTATATGAATTTCTTTAATTCAACAATGAATCGTTTAGTGCTTATATTGAATCCCGTATGTTAAATTTTTGAACGGATGGGACTCGATTCGATAGTCAACTAAGGAATTGAGAAAGTTCATACGCCAGATAGAATATGCTAGTATAGCTAACGGTGTAGCAGTAGTGTACCAGCCAAGTATGCTAAAAGTGCTCGATGGAAAGATCTTGACTTTGAAGCTGAGGTTACTTCCGTTACCCAGACTGCATGTCTCAGTGTGTCTGTTAAAATTTGCAGTGTCACCAAGAATAAAGGGAAGTTGAACTTCCATTTGGAGGGTGATTATAAATCTCAAGCATCATTCAAACGCTCCCGACTCATTAAAGGGAATTCTTGCAGTTTGCACGGAATTCATAGTGCATGATGTTCAGTTTGCCTGCTTTTCAGGGAGATGAGATGCTTCAAATTATTTACTATCAAATTATTTTACTAAGCTATGCTTCAAATTATTTACATATTTCTAAAATATCACTGAAAGTCTACTTTTAAGATGATTTCAAGGAGCTTGTTTCAGCTGAAACTGTAATGCTCATGAACATACTAATGTTTAGCTAAATGTTTTATATTTTGACGTTTCTTTAGGCTCTTAAAGCCTAATAGTTTCAGGCTTTTATTTATGAATAAAACCATAAATGTTACAGTATTGAAAAATTATTTCATAAAAGTAGAAGAGTGAAATTTTAATAACAGAATTAACTATATAGACACTCTATAATTAATGTTAAGAGTATAACCTTTATATTACCATGCGAGTTTGCTAACTAGTTTGCCTAAAGACGAAATAAATAACTTAACAGTTGATATACTATAATATAAAATTATTTTCTAAAATTATTCACTTGCTGAGTTTAAAATTGACATAATAACATGAGTATAATCTTCCTTTTACCATGCATGTAAGCTAACAAAAGGTGTAACAAATAACTGTTGGTTTATGTAAAAATATTTTCTTCTAAAATTACTCACTTGTAGAGCTTGAAATTAACTTTGGAGGATAAAATTTTAAGCCCTCTTTGGTGAAAGCTTATAAAGATTTTACTACCAAATGGTTTACATCTAACAAATGGATTTTACGACTCGTCCATTGCTGTCCAAATAATCCAGTCCTAAATATTCCAACGCAAACCCGGGTATTCCAAAAAGCCTGTCAAAGCAATGAAGACGTATATCAAAACGCAATATTGCGTTTTATGTCATCTGTAAAATTTGATTCCTGTTGAAAGCATTTTTATGGAGCCGTAAAATCTGCGGGGAAATGCGTCATGAATCCTTTGATCCGGTGGATGCAGATCCGCCATCTCTGAATCATCTCCAGATGAGATTGATGTTGGCTTATGGGATTTCGAATAAAATGATTCGCATTTTTTTCCCCTTTAACCATTTGGCAGGCGACCTGTTTGGAATACCAAGGTTTAGAATTTTGAATGCGTCTTCCGTAATCACAGCAGAATCTTTGAAACTTTTTTGCATGATGTACACAAATTGACTCATTTGCCATTGTGTAATTGATGACTAATTATTAATTGTACAATATATTTTAAAACTAAAATAGCTTTTCAAGGATGTCTTTAAAAGGACAACATTTTTTTCTGTTAAACATTGGTGGTGTGTTCCATATACACTCACGTCCATAAATTAAGGATAATGAAGTTCAGGCAAAGAAAGAAACAGACGCAAAACAAATTTGACTTATTTGTAAAGTCTATTTATTAAACAAAAGGTAAAGAGCAAAAAAGATGCTATATGTTTGACATAATTAATAAAAATTGCGATTTTTACTCCCTGGAGCAAATTTCAAAAAAGAACCTATTTACAAAAAACAATATAACATGGTTAGTATGATTGTTAATATGGATGTCTCCCGGATGATGCAATACAGGCCTTACAACGCCTAGGCATGCTGAGTATCAAATTATCAATCTGATCTTGGGAAATATTACACCACTCATCAAGCAATGCCCTCCGAAGTTGCGGTTGACGGGCTGCAATTCGTCGGCCAAGCATATCCCACGCATGCTCTATTGGATTCAAGTCCGGTGAGTATGCTGGCCAATCCATACGGGTGATATCCTCCAATTGAAGGCATTCGTCTACAATGTTCGCACGGTGAGGACGGGCGTTGTCATCTATAAACAGAAATTCAGCACCCATGGCGCCCCGAAACAAACGTACATGTTGTTCCAGAATGACATCCCGAGAGATGTGACCTGTCATCGTTACACTCTGAACTTGCAGGTCAGTTCTGGAACCAAGAATAATTCCTCCCCAAACGAGCCATCCTGCACCACCGCAACGGTGTCGTTCAATGGTGTTCTCTTGGTGGTAACGGGTACCTGGCGCTCTCCATATGAAAGTCCGGCGAGAATCAGACTGCAAACTAAACCTGGACTCGTCGGAAAACATCACACCAGACCACTGTTGCGGTGTCCACAATGCATGCTCTCTACTCCAGGTTAATCGCAGGCGACAGTGAGTTGCGTTAAGTGGAACACATCTGAGAGGCCTACGAGCATATAGACCAATGTGCCCTAAGCGTCTGTACACGGTCTGCCTTGAAACTGTCGTACCGGTAGCTGACGAGACAGGTCTGATGTTGTGCTCCGTCCGTTTCTTTTGGCAGTAATTGCTAAATACCGGTCCTCATTCGGCGTTGTAACTCGGGGGCGACCTGTGCTTTAATATCTATTCACATTACCATCATCTTGGAATCGTTGCCAAAGCCTGGAAATGACACTCTAGGCGATTTCAAGTTCCTCGGATACTTCCAGCTGGGTACATCCACATTCCAGTCGTCCGATAATTCTACCACGTAAAAAATCCTCCAAATGCTTCCTTTGTGCCATAGCTATGTGGTTATTGCACTGAAAGGCTTTTAAAACGCTTGTGAACAATTTTACTTCCTTGCCACCATTCCTTATATACCCCTCTATTACACTCTCGTCATTGTGACGTACCATCCGCGCCATCTGGTGGTTTCCTGTAATTTGCATATTCTTCTTCAAGATGTGTGTGATAATTCTACAGGTCAAATTTTTATTTTAGAGTTCAATTTCTGTGTGATACTGAATTATCCTTAATTTATGGACATGAGTGTATATGTCCGACGACCAACCCTCAATTGGTTATTGTTAAGAGTACCTTGCTAGCCGGGAAAATTTTAAGGGTAATTGGCCCTGCAATACAGTTCAAATACAGAACACAATATAGTTTAAAACTAAAATAACTTTTTAGTCTTTAAAAAGACTACATTTTTTTTTGTTAAACATTGATGGGTTTCGAGTTCCACATTTATATCTCACGACCTACTCACTAACGCTTAATATCAGGAGTACATTGCTCTCCGGGAAGATTTTTATGGGTAACTGGCCCTGTAATACAGTTCAAATACAAAGCACAATGCAGATTAAAACTAAAATATTTTTTTAAGAATGTCTTTAAAAGGACTATATATATATATATATATATATATATATATATGTGTGTGTTAAACATTGGTGGGTCTCGTGTTCCACATATATGTCCCACGATCTACCCACCGATGGTTAATGTCAGGAGTACATTGCTTTCCTGGAGGAATTTTAGGGATAACTGGCCCGCATTTGAATGTCGTATTGGAAGAAACTTGGAAACTCCCACTTCGCACCTTTTTTTAATTTTCAGTATCTGGGGGACTTTTTGGAGTAACTGAAATATATTTGAACTTCTTATGGGAATTAAACTAGAGAACTCCTACTGCTCAGACTGCCCACCGCTATGAGATGCGTTACATTTATTATCACAATCGCCCTCGGAAAGCATTGACTACAACAACGACCCCAGCTTATTCGATCATCAACCATCAACTGTCCTGCACCCTAATTGTGCAAGTTGCTATTGGATCAAGAATCAAGTACATAAAGCAGCTAATGTAATAAGTGACTCTTTACACACTTTGCCTCAATTGACATTCAGTCTACCTGTTTCTTAAAGCAGAGACTGAATGTCTCCAGCATGAATGTTGCCAGCAGATTTGAATCTCATCTCTCTTGCACGCTAGCTGCAGAACTGAACAGCGGATCGACTGACAGTGAATATTTAAACCATAGAATTTCATCTTAAAGTCTATCAGTATATTATGTATTCTTAACAATTAATAAAATTATGTTGTCGTTATTATTTAATTGTTAGGATACGCTTTCTGTTTTATTTTCATATTTCTTTAAAATCTCAAAATGATTCTTTTGTCACAATTTTCATTTTTTTTCTTTCGTTTCAAATAATGAATTTAAATAGATTTTTTTATGGGGTAATTTTTTGTTCTATTTTCAACAAAATACATCTCTTCTAACATTCGGGAAGAAGCTTCTCATGCTTCATAAATAACACACATACTTTTTTATTAATTCCAATTGATAAATTTTATTATTTTTTTTCATTAAAACAACTATCAACAAACAATCAAGTAAACAGTGTTAACTAAAACAAAGCAATGATTAATCTTTTTTGACTGGTATTATATTACGGAATATTGGACAATTAAATGCTTCTAAGAGATTCTTAGCCGAGATTACTAATATTTTAGAGATGTATTTTGTAAGCATAAATTTATGATGGCATCTTTTCAGAAATGCCTTTAAGAAAAAAATGTTAATAATTAAATTTAAAGAAATTCTTATTCAAATCCTATTTGTTTTATCTACCTATAATTCTACCTATAGTTTCTATAATTTTTTGATAGTTATAAATATATATATTTTTTATTTAATTAATTAAAATATTAATTGAGTTAAAAAAATTCTAAGAAGAAAACCTTTCTAATTATAATACCTATTTTAAAGATTTAGAAAAAGAAATAAAATGAAATGAGTGTAATTAAATAATTAGTACGGTACATTAATGTAAAAAATTTAATTTTCTGCTGATGAAAAAAAAGTGTAAATAATGGACAAAAAAAATATAGCGCACAAATAAAACATTTCCCTTGGTAGATCTTCCCGTATGTTACAATTAAAATTAATGTGGTTGGTTGTGTAGTATTTTTAAATAGATCTTAAGCCCACAATACAAAAATTAAGGATATTAAATTTTATAGTTTAAATTAACTATTAATAGTTAACTATTATATTACCATTTACAAAAATTAACAGTTTTTTTCTATGTCCCATTTAAGTATTAATTTAACTCTTAACTTTAAAGCTTTAAGATTTTTAATGCTTTATTTGAACTTTATTTGAACTTTTTATCTACTAATTAGAACTTAAAAATTCGTTCATTTTCAGAATTCGTTCACAGTTTCTCATAAAAATCAAATTGGCAATTTGGAAAACCAAACCACATTATTTGGCAATTTTACCAAAACTAATTTATTCATTTGTTTTTATTTATACTTTTTACTTTAATTTAACAATTTTATCAATCATTCTGTAAATAATTTAAGGACATATTTTAAATTTCTACATCCTTAATTTATTAAATTTGGCTTATTTCATAATTGCAAAATAAGAAACAGTATTTAACTTTCTAAATTATCGTATTTCACAAAATAATTAAATTTAAATATTAATTAAAATAATTAAATTATTTAAATTTAATTATATTATGAAATACGATAATTTAGAAAGTTAAATACTGTTTCTTATTTTGCAATTATGAAATAAGCCAAATTTAATAAATTAAGGATGTAGAAATTTAAAATATGTCCTTAAATTATTTACAGAATGATTGATAAAATTGTTAAATTAAAGTAAAAAGTATAAATAAAAACCCATGAATAAATTAGTTTTGGTAAAATTGCCAAATAATGTGGTTTGGTTTTCCAAATTGCCAATTTGAATTTTATGAGAAACTGTGAACGAATTTTTAAGTTCTAATTAGTACATAATACTTATTCGTGTTAAACTGTATAAAAAATTAAATTGTTAGATCATTAATTAATTAACGAACAATATTTGCAAATATGATATTAACATGGTTACCTATTAAGAATAAAAGAACCACCACTATTGATTGATGATGAAAAAAAAAAAAAAAAAAAAAATTGAAGCGACATTCCATAATAATAAATTTGTGTGTTTAACATATTAAGCAATCTTACGGAAGATTTTATCTTTAAAGATTTTGAAATTAGGTAAAGTTTTCGGTACTTTACCTCAAAGTTTTAAATTACTTTATGTCTTAATATTCTCTAATTGCAAAATAACTAGCCTTTAAGACAATGAGGTATAACTGCTTATAGTAACTTATTTTCAGTAATTAGCCAATCAATTTATTGGGGAAAGTTTTAGAAATATTAACTAATTACGAGAAATTCTCGTATCATTTTAAAGTTATATGGACTTTTTTTAAATGTAAAGTCTTTGATGATAATTTCTTAGCAAAGAGATTCAATGAGATTTTCAGTAATTTCTTAAGTCATTTAAAAAAGCGTGTATTGGAAAAAAATCAATTATACACTAATTACTGAAATCCTTAAAATTTTTTTTTTAAATTTAGGTTAAAAATTAAAATTTACATTTAATCAAAATTAAAATTCAAATTAAAATTAAATTTGTAATTAAAATAAAAAATTGAAATAATTCAAATTAAATATTAAAAAATATAATTATTTGAAAATTAATTAAAATAAAAAATTAAAATTAAATTAAAATTTAAAATTATTTATTAAAAAATAAAATTAATTAAAAATTAATTAAAATAAAAAAATTAAAATTAAAAATTATTTATTAAAAATAAAATTTATTAAAAATTAATTAAAATAAAAAATTAAAATTAAATTAAAATTTAAAATTATTTATTAAAAAATAAAATTAATTAAACATTAAATTAAAACATGTATTAATTAACTTTAATTAATTAAAATTAAAATTTATGTTTCTATGCAAGTGCACAAAATACACTCCAAAATTCTTTCTTTTTTTTTTTTTTTTTTTTTTGTAATCTTTTTTCATCTTTTTTTTTAAAAATTAAGAAGTATCATTCATACATTAATATTCTAAGACCTTAAAAATAATATTTTTGGAAAAATAAGCTGTTTATTCTGCTTAATAGTAATATGTATTTCCTACACAAGTTTATTTAACAAAATCAAGGAGACATTGTAACATAGAAATAAGCATATGTTATAATTTGAACACATATTGTATACTACGTAACATTCAGCAAATTAAACACAATTCTTTGAAATCATAATATTTGCATGAAAGTCTTATTTGGTTAAATGTATTCTTTCTAAACAATTGATGGATTAACAATGTTTGGTTCAATAAATAGGCCTTCAGAGAAATATTTCCAAGACATTAGAGATTCTACTTAACAGAATTCTTTTTATTCTAAACAGCATTATACAAACAAAAATGCATGTTTTTCATTATATATTGATGTACTGGGTATTACTAAAACTTTGATTTAAACTAAAAAATCCATAGAAAATTAGCTTAAATTTAAATCCAATTTCCCACACTTTTATTTAACGAAATTAAGATGAAATTGTAACATATTACATAGAAATAATAATGTTATAATTTGAACACATATTGTATGCAACGTAACATTTAACAAATTAAACACAATTCTTTGAAACACTAATATTTGTATTTGTTGTCTTATTTGGTTAAATGCATTCTTTCAAAATAATTGATGGATTAACAATGTTTGGTTCAATAAATATGCCTTCAGAGAAATATTTCCAAGACATTAGAGATGGAGCACAACGAGTCTTTCCGCACGAGTGGAGAGAAATTCCTCATATATTACTGTCATATTGATGGAATTAATGCACTTCAAGAATTACAACATGTATTTAGCCGTATTTATTCGGTTAGTGCTAAATGCATTCATGTTTAAACTCGCATTCATTTCTAAAAATGATTCTCTCTTTAATTACATGAAAACAAATTAGTTTTCAACTGAGGCTTTTAATTCCCTTTGGTTGAATTCAGTCGTTCGTTCACTGTATGGTGAAATTGTAATATCATTGTAACAACCTTGCTTGTCTTTAATTTTAAGTTTTCTTCTAAAATCTTTCTTACAAAAAAAATCTTCTAAAATCTTTCTTAAAATCTTTGATACTCGACAAATGCAATTTCGAAAGTGATTGTAACACATTGTTTCACAATTACTGAATATATATATTTTGGATTTTTTGGCCCAGTCTACAAACTAGAAATTTTAATACCTTAAATTTTTATTTAACTTAAATAATCAATTATTGATTGCTTAAAATTCAACTGAACATGCACTTTGTAATCACAAGATGCATACTAATATATCCGCAATTCTTTGCGCATATACAAGATGCGTGATATATATAAGCAATTACATGTAACATCTGCCAGGTGATTATTATTATATGCACAACTGCTTGTAGCATATACAAGATGCATGATATATATACGCAATTACATGCAGCATCTGCAATATTCATAATATATGTATATACGCAATTACATGCAGCATCTGCAATATTCATAATATATGTATATACGCAATTACATGCAGCATCTGCAATATTCATAATATATGTATATACGCAATTACATGCAGCATCTGCAATATTCATAATATATGTATATACGCAATTACATGCAGCATCTGCAATATTCATATGTATATACGCAATTACATGCAGCATCTGCAATATTCATAATATATGTATATACGCAATTACATGCAGCATCTGCAATATGCATAATATATGTATATACGCAATTACATGCAGCATCTGCAATAATATGCATAATATATGTATATACGCAATTACATGCAGCATCTGCAATATGCATAATATATGTATATACGCAATTACATGCAGCATCTGCAATATGCATAATATATGTATATACGCAATTACATGCAGCATCTGCAATATGCATAATATATGTATATACGCAATTACATGCAGCATCTGCAATATGCATAATATATGTATATACGCAATTACATGCAGCATCTGCAATATGCATAATATATGTATATACGCAATTACATGCAGCATCTGCAATATGCATAATATATGTATATACGCAATTACATGCAGCATCTGCAATATTCATAATATATGTATATACGCAATTACATGCAGCATCTGCAATATTCATAATATATGTATATACAATAATAGCATCTGCAATATTCATAATATATGTATATACGCAATTACATGCAGCATCTGCAATATTCATAATATATGTATATACGCAATTACATGCAGCATCTGCAATATTCATAATATATGTATATACGCAATTACATGCAGCATCTGCAATATTCATATACGTATATACGCAATTACATGCAGCATCTGCAATATTCATAATATACGTATATACGCAATTACATGCAGCATCTGCAATATGCATAATATACATCATATCTGTATATACGCAATTACATGCAGCATCTGCAATACGCATAATATACGTATATACGCAATTACATGCAGCATCTGCAATATGTATATACGCAATAATATATGTATATACGCAATTACATGCAGCATCTGCAATATGCATAATATAATACGTATATACATCTGCAATTACATGCAGCATCTGCAATACGCATCTGCAAATGCATAATATATGTATATACGCAATTACATGCAGCATCTGCAATATGCTGCAATTACATGCAGCATCTGCAATATGCATATTATATGTATATACGCAATTACATGCAGCATCTGCAATATGCATAATATATGTATATACGCAATTACATGCAGCATCTGCAATATGCATAATATATGTATATACGCAATTACATGCAGCATCTGCATAATATATGTATATACGCAATTACATGCAGCATCTGCAATATGCATAATATATGTATATACGCAATTACATGCATCATCTGCAATATGCATAGTATATGTATATACGCAATTACATGCAGCATCTGCAATATGCATAATATATGTATATACGCAATTACATGCAGCATTACATGCAATCTGCAATATGCATAATATATGTATATACGCAATTACATGCAGCATCTGCAATATGCATAATATATGTATATACGCAATTACATGCAGCATCTGCAATATGCATAATATATGTATATACGCAATTACATGCAGCATCTGCAATATTCATAATATATGTATATACGCAATTACATGCAGCATCTGCAATATTCATAATATATGTATATACGCAATTACATGCAGCATCTGCAATATGCATAATATATGTATATACGCAGCATTACATATACGCAGCATCTGCAATATTCATAATATACGTATATACGCAATTACATGCAGCATCTGCAATATGCATAATATATGTATATACGCAATTACATGCAGCATCTGCAATATGCATAATATACGTATATACGCAATTACATGCAGCATCTGCAATATGCATAATATACGTATATACGCAATTACATGCAGCATCTGCAATATGCATAATATACGTATATACGCAATTACATGCAGCATCTGCAATATGCATAATATACGTATATACGCAATTACATGCAGCATCTGCAATATGCATAATATACGTATATACGCAATTACATGCAGCATCTGC
This sequence comes from Caerostris darwini, assembly GCA_021605075.1. Classification (NCBI taxonomy): domain Eukaryota; kingdom Metazoa; phylum Arthropoda; class Arachnida; order Araneae; family Araneidae; genus Caerostris; species Caerostris darwini. Next base: position 71,389 of record BPLQ01003486.1, on the reverse strand, counting down.
AATATGCATAATATACGTATATACGCAATTACATGCAGCATCTGCAATATGCATAATATACGTATATACGCAATTACATGCAGCATCTGCAATATGCATAATATACGTATATACGCAATTACATGCAGCATCTGCAATATGCATAATATACATCTGCAATATACGTATATGCAGCATCTGCAATACGCATAATATACGTATATACGCAATTACATGCAGCATCTGCAATATGCATAATATACGTATATACGCAATTACATGCAGCATCTGCAATATGCATAATATACGTATATACGCAATTACATGCAGCATCTGCAATATGCATAATATATGTATATACGCAATTACATGCAGCATCTGCAATATTCATAATATACGTATATACGCAATTACATGCAGCATCTGCAATATTCATAATATATGTATATACGCAATTACATGCAGCATCTGCAATATGCATAATATATGTATATACGCAATTACATGCAGCATCTGCAATATGCATAATATATGTATATACGCAATTACATGCAGCATCTGCAATATGCATAATATATGTATATACGCAATTACATGTAGCATTTGCAATATGAATAAAATATATACAAGATAATTATAAGCACAATTGCCTACAACAGGGGTCGGCAACCTGCGGCTCGCAAGCCGCAAGCGGCTCTTTGGATGTGAAACTGCGGCTCTTTAGTTCCATACGCAAATATTATTTATTTCATCAAAAAAAAAAAAGCATTTTAAAATCGTTCTGATTTGATTAACGAGGAATCTGAAGAACTGTTTCATGATTTCAAAAACAAACCAGAAATCTTGAAAAAAAATCAAAGATTAGCCACTATCCGCTAAAACAGTACAAGATAGAATAGCTAAAATATCTTCAAATGTAACATATTTGCAGGTGGAAGATATTCAACTTTCTTCTGCCTTATCACTGGCTATAGATGAGTATTGCGACATAAAAGACACGGTACAATTTGCCCTTTTTGACAGGTATATGTCTTCCCAAGGTCCAAAAGAAGAACTTCTAGGATTGCTACCGCTCTCGGGACAAACTAGACGGGAAGATATAGCGAATGTCGTGCAAAAATGCCTTGAAGACAATAAGATCGATTTAAATAAAATCGTTTCAATAGCAACTGATGGAGCCAGAAGTATGACAAAAAATAAAGGGGCAACAACGATTCTTCAGAGCAAAATAAACCACGAAATTCTTGCGTTTCACTGCATAATACACCAAGAAGCGCTTTGTGCCCAAACATTTCCGGCCGAAGTAGTTGAGGTCATGAATTTGGTAATCAAGATTGTTAACAGCATCTTGTCAAAAGCACTCTACCATCGTCAGTTTAAAGAATTCTTAAACGAAATAGAGACTCAGTATTCCGACCTCCTTCTTCCAAAGATAAGGTATTGAAACGTTTTGCTTTGTGCTCGAATGAAATAAATACATTCCTAAATAAAAAAGGCATTAATCACCCTGAGTTAGAGAACGGCAAATGATTGCTTTATGGTGGATATCACAGCGAAATTTAATGAGCTGAATCTAAAACTGCAAGGAAAGGGAAACCCAGACTATGTTTTGGTAGCAGAATTGGTTTGTTTTGAAGAAAAATTAATTCTTTTTGCAGAAGATATTCAGAGCGGTATATTACTTCATTTTCAATTTCTAAAGCAATATCGTGATAAAACTAGTGCAACTGTTGACACGAGATACTTCAGCACAGTTATAAAAAAAATTAAAGATGAATTTGCTGATAGATTTGAGCAATTCAAAACCAACAAAACCACTCTAGCATTCATAGTAAATCCTCTCAACACAAATAGTAACGAAATCCACATTGAGTCATTTGGAATTGATACTGGATCTCTAGAAATGCAATTGATCGATTTAAAAAGTAAAGCTTTGTGGAGTGTAAAATTTACAGAGTTGAAAAGCAAGTTGGAAGAGTTGGAGGTCCAGAAATGTATGTACGTAACGCAACAAAAGTGGACAACTTTAAAAGAAATGCCGCGACTTGAGGCACTTATATTCGAATCATGGAATAGTCTTCCAGATTGCTACAGTGAGGTGAAGTTGGCATTTGGAGTGCTGACTATCTTCGGATCGACATATTCGTGCGAGCAAGCGTTCTCTTGCATGAATATAATTAAAAGGAAAGTAAGAAGAAAGGAAAATTTAGAGGCGTGTTTGAAACTTAAAGCAACAAGTTATGAGCCAAATTTATCCAAACTTTCTAAAACCTTGCAAAGCCAATGCTCCCATTGAATTTGTTTGGTCAAATGTATGTTATTGTTTTTTATTTATTTTAAGTACAAATTACATTGTTTAGTAAAGTTTAAATTTTCTACTTGAATAACCATGCAAAGCCATCGCTCCCATTGAATTTGTTTGTTCAATTGGTTGTTATTGAAGTACGAGTTAATGTTGTAAGTAAACGTTTAATTGTTTACTTAAATAATAAATAATTATCTAATAATGAATAAATAGAATGATATAATGAATAAATAGATATGTTTTCTTATGAATAAATAGATTAATTTTTTTTTTATCAAAAAACATTATTTGTGCGAGTACTAACAGGTGGGCTAGTATTATTAAATCGGCGCTACTAGTATTAAATCCATATGATTTTAGTTAGCCCTAACCTTCAAAAGACACGTGTATAAATTTGACAGCTGTTGCACTATTAGTATGCGAGTTATAGCATTTTTAGTGAAGCAACTTTAGTTAGTTTGAAAAAATGGATAAAACGGAATTTCATGTGTTAATAAAGCATTGCTTTCTGGCGAAAAAAATACTATTGAAGCCAAGGCTTGGCTTGATAAACATTATTCGGACTTTGCACCAGAAAAATTAATCTTAGAGAAGTGGTTTGCTAAATTTAAACGAGGCGAAATGAGCACCGAGGATGATGCACGCAGTGGACGCCCCAAAGAGGCTGTTACCGACGAAAACATCAAAAAAGTCCACAAAACAATTTCTGATAACCGTAAAGTGAAGTTGATTGAGATAGCTGAGACCCTAAAGATATCAAAGGAACGTGTTGGACATATCGTGAATGAATATTTGGATATGCAAAAGCTCTGTTCAAAGTGGGAGCCGCGCGAGCTCACAATCGACCCAAAACAACAACCAATTGAGGATTCTAAGCAGTGTTTGGAGCTGTTCAATTGTAATAAACCCGAATTTTTGCGTCGATATGTGACAATGGATGAAACATGGCTCCATCATTTCACACCGGAGTCCAATCGACAGTCAGCCGAGTAGACTGCACGTGATGAACACTAAAAATGCTATAACTTCATTAAAAATGCTATAACTCACATACTAATAGCGCAACAGCTATCAAATTTATACGCGTGTCTTTTGAAGGTTAAGGCTAACTAAAATTCATATGAATTTAATACTAGTAGCACCATCTATGTGTCAGCCTATGAACTTTTCAGCCCACCTGTTATTTATTGTTGGCAAGAAAAAATTTTGTGGCTCTTTAAAACTTTGAAATTTTGTAAATTGCCATTTTTGGCTCTTCCGACTGAAAAGGTTGCCGACCCCTGCACTAGGGTTATAGAATATTCCGCATAGATATTCAATGCCAATAAGAGTTTATCATGCATTGTAGGTATGGTTCTAATAAACAATGGAAAATGCTTATTTTTATTTCATATAAAATTTATTTTCTGGAACAGTGGTTCTCAAATAATGGACTCTACGTTAAGCTTAAAGCAGCTCAGTTCAAAGCCCTTGAAAATGAGATCGATAATTTGAGCCTTTGATTGCCATTGAGTCTTTTCTTTTATAGAAGTAATGATGTCAGCTCACACTAAAAACAGAAAGTTCTCTTGTTATCTTTTAAAACGATATTTAAACTCTACATTTTTTTTAATCAGTTGTCATCGTGTCCCGCTTTTTAAAATACAGCAAGCTTTTAGGAATCACTACACAATAGTTAATATTTAGGTATAACAAAATAAAAGTCATTTCTTATAGATAACTACACAAAAGTCAAACCTTATAAATAACTACACAAAAGTCAAACCTTATAAATAACTACACAAAAGTCAATCCTTATAGATAACTTCACGAAAGTCAATTCTTATAGATAATTACACAAAAGTCAAACCTTATAAATAACTACATAAAAGTCAATCTTTATAGGTAATTACACAAAAGTCAATCCTTATAGATAATTACACAAAAGTCAATCCTTATAGATAACTACATAAAAGTCAATCCTTATATATAACTACACAAAGTTATCGATTGATTGTTATCGATTCTCCTCGTTTGTGAAAGCAGCGACTGCAAAGAAAGTGTCACAGGATTCAAATTCGTGTCCACCTACCCACTATATGGATACTACCGGATCATATGTTGGTATCTATTTCTCTATATACATCCTTTTTTTTCCTTTGACATTAAAAGTAATAATATTCGATTAAACTTTCACTTAAAGTAAAATAGTAAAACTCTCCTAAACAATAATAATAATAATATTAACTGTGAAAAAAACACTGTATTTGTTACGGTTTAAAATATTTATTTTTGTGCAAATTTGTCATTAAAAATCGTCTAAATATAACATTGATTATGTATGTAGATATTAAGTACTCATTTATTCAGTTGGCTATTTTCTTAAAAAAAATATAGCTTAATAAATCAATACACATGGATTTTTTTTTAATAATATTTTTGCTTAAACACTTTCCTACATAATAAAATATATCACAATTTTTTTCTTACTCCAATGTTTTGCAGTTTCATACCGAATGATTAACTAAAAGCCTTTTCACAACTTGTAATGATTTAATTGCTTTTCTAACGGACGTGAGCATCACAATGTAGTAGCACTCAAGCTAATTGGGGCAGTTTATCAACATACTTAGACTAATTTAATGCTCCAGAAAGTTTACATGGAGTCTGTGTGTTATTACCATTCGTGTGGTGTGATGGGAGATCTTCTTTAGAAAAATACATTATGTGGACATCAGTATGGGAAGAATTTCTAAAGTCCTTAAAATATTTTCCTCAATTTACCCTGTAGACTTTACTAATGCAAAATATGCATTGGGGGTGTTTAAAATAATTGAAGATTTCTTCGTAAGATGTTTAGTTATTTTAGCACTACGTCTGAAGTTCAAAGAGTCAATGACTTATTAAGAAAAATTTTGTTGTTTTATAAATTATGAATGATTTAATTTAACTAAATGTAATTGATTTTGTTGTAAATGTGTCTATGAATTCCAAAGTCAAAGACAATTCTATTGGGTTTTAAGGCAAATCAGATACAAAGCTTTTCAAACTGTAAGAATATCGATATTCTTCATTAAGGATATATTTTAAAATATTTACCATGTAGACTTGGCTGATACAAAATATGCATTGGATGTATTTAAAACAACAGAAGATTTCTTCGTGATATGTTTAGTTCTTCGAACATTACGTTCGAAAGTCAATGAATTATTCTGTTGTTGTATAAATTATGAAAGATTTAGTTTAAATAAATGTGATTTTCTTGTAAATGTTTCTATGTATTCTAAAATCAAAGACAATTCAATTGTGTTTTAAGGAGAAAAACAACCAAAGCTTTTCAAACTGTAAAAATATCGATATTCTCCATTAAGGATATATTTTAAAATATTTTTCTTAAGTTACCATGTAGAATTGGCTGATACAAAATATGCATTGGATGTATTTAAAATAATGGGAGATTTATTCTTAAGATATTTAGTTCTTCTAACACTACGTCTGAAGTTGAAAAAGTCAATGGCTTATTACGGTCAGTTTTTTTTTTTTGTTGTTTAGATTATTAATTATTTAATTTAAATAGATGTAATTGATTTTCTTGTTAATGTTTCTATAAATTCCAAAATCCAGGACAATTATATTGATTTTTAAGGCGAAACGCATATAATGCTTTTCAAACTGTAAGAATGCCGATATTGTTCATTAAAGATATATTTTAAAATATTTTCCTTAATTTACCATGTAGACTTGACTGATACAAAATATGCATTGGAGGTATTTAAAATAATGGAAGATTTCTTCGTAAGATGTTTAGTTCTTCTAACACAATGTCTGAAGTTCAAAGAGTCAATGGCTTATTACGAAAAGTGGTTTTTTTGTTGTTTTTGTTGTTGTATAAATTATGAATGATTTAGTTTAAATAAATGTGATAGATTCACTTGTAAAACTTTCTATGCATTCCAAAATCAACGACAATTCTATTGCTTTTTAAGGCGAAAAGCATACAAGTTTTCAAAGTATAAGAATATTGATATTGGATGAAAAAAATATTAATTAATATTAAAAACATTATAGCTCAATATTTTGATTATTTAAAATATCCACAACTTTGGTAAACTGGAATGTAGAAAATATATAACGCATTGCTGAATTATAAAAAAAAAAAAAAAAAAATGTGTACTCAAATTATTTTTCTCTGGGTCCATTTCTTATGTTAAATTTATTCACCCCAAAAGTTGCCGAGGTTTTGCATATGGTAATACATGACTGCATACATAAGACATATTGCAGGGGTTCGACAAGAATTGATAAATATATAATCGCTTGTAAGTCAGTATGTTCGATATGACATACTAGAAAATTCCATGCGGCTCTTCATGATCTGTGCGATGTAATAGACAATTCCATGTGAATATAATAGCATGCATTCACATGCATTTGAATATGCAAGATATATGTGGCATATAATAGACAAATATATGGGAATCTGCAAGATCTCTGTGGTATATAATAGACAAATATATGGGAATCTGCAAGATCTCTGTGGTCTATAATAGACAAATATATGTGATTCTGTAATATGACATATAATAGACATATAATATAATATGTCTGTATATATAATATAATATATATATAATATAATGTATATATAATATAATGTATATATAATATAATGTATATATAATATAATATAATATAATATAATATATCTGTGGCATATAATAGACAAATACATGTGTATATCTAAGATCTCTCTGGTATATAATAGACAAATGTATGTAAATTGTTAAGATCTCTGTGGTATATGAAAAATGAATGTGAATCTGCAAGATCTCTGGGGTATATAATAGACAAAAGCCTGTCAATCTGTAAGATCTCTGGTGTATAATAGATAATTACGTAGGAATCTACTTGTACTGCGCGCTATATAAAACACAATGCGAATCTGAGTATTTTGCTTGTTACATGACAAATGCAAGTAATATATATTGAGTAAACAAGCTATATATATATATCGAGTAGCAATAAAAAATATATTATATTCTTGATATCATAATGTTAGCATGTAAAACTTTCTTAACTGTATAATGTCAGATATGTACGCATTTAGTTTACTTTAAAAACTAGTAGAAGAATGAAAAAGTTTAATATTCATTGCATATATGATACGGTATAGAAAAAAATCAAGAAATATTATTTCTACAAAGGGATGTATAAATACAGTGGTACCGTATATACATATAATTTATTTATACCTTTATGCATGCATGACTGAATAATATAATTAACGTAATTAAACATAATTACTATTGATTAAAGCTTTCGCAAAAGAATTAAAAATGACTTTAGTTTATAGCACATATTTAGTTCAGAAGTTGAATACTCTGCGCATTTAACCGCAAAAAAGTAACGATTAAATTTTTTCAAGACAGCGATTTTTACTGTTAAATTTGCTAGATACATTTCCAGACAAATTTCCATTACGCATTTTTTAATGACTTAAATATTATGATATTTAGACATTGTAAAAGGATTACAAATGACTTTAAAATTATTAATATTAATTTCAATTTTTTCAACTCTAAATAATTTTAAGCACTAAAACGTCTGCTTTTTAATTACGCTATTAAATTACTTAAATTTCTCGAAATACTTGAATGGTATTTGAAACCATTGTTAAGTCTATCTTTAAAGGATTTATACCCACTATCATAAGAAGGTTATCTTACATTCAAGTAATTAGTCTAGACTAGTTTTTCGATAAAATTATAATAAATAATTTAGTTTTTAGTTCTTCAAAAGAAGGTGTCATTTTATTGGCGAATTTATTTTAACTTATATGTTGAAATATTTTTGTCTATTAAACTAAATTCTCTTTGAAGTTTTGAGAGTTCCTTTAATGTATTTATACATGAATTGCGATCCATTCTTAGTTATATCCATAATTTTAATATTTATACTCTTTGCATTTTATATTAGCCTTTAAAGAATAATTGATGCATATAAAGGGATGAAGAGATTAAAATTTATTTTTATTCAAATTTAAATGAAGTTTAGTAAAATATTTATTAACTGAATTTCTCAAGAAAAGGGAAATTCTTGTTGTGTAATAGTAATAACATTTTATTATAAGATACCCTTTTCTACAGGAATCTATTTTAATAAAGTCTTTTTTGCAGGTAAAATTTCGTAAGTTGTCTAAATAAATGTTTTAGAAAAGTCTATAAAATAGTACTGATATGTTCTTAATAAAGCTAATTATGTAAACTATTTATAAATTCATATAAACTGATGCTATTTTCCTTTATCGAAAGCCAAGTGTAAACTATTTTATGCGTGTTTTTCAAGTGTCTATTTTATGTAAACTATTTCATAAACTATGTCTAGAAGATGCATTACATATGTACATAATTTTTGAAGATTATCCAACTTCTTTCATAATCAAGATTTTGTTTAGACAAACATTTCCATTTATTAAGTATGCATGGTATCATTTCCTATTAGCTAATGAACTTCAAATTAAAGATGGTTTCTCAATGGATACTAGTAGTATAAAGTAATCCAATGGAAAACGTCAATGGGAATATATTGGCGTTGTATTTTAGTTTGCGATGGAAGTAACTAAATATATTAAGAGACTAATAATTACAGAAATATTATTGTCGTTTTATTAAACCATGGTGGATAAAAATTATTTGAAAAATTAAATAATGCACTTTGCTTTATAATTGCATTAAATAAAAGAAATTAAAATTTTAAAAAATTCAAAGATGAGTTGAAATTAGTCTACTTCCAAATTGCAATAAACTATACACTCATAATTTCGAAGACATTTATTAAAAAAAATGAATTTTAGCCATATTCTTATATATATGTGCAATTATTTTTATTATCATTGTTACACTGTCATAAATATATGTGTAATTATTGATAAAAAGAGGATTTCCTTTGGATTCAATATTTTATAAATTAAAAAATAAATAACCAATCGGTGGTCGAACTGTACAGATTTACACTTCTTATATCTGGCATAGACAAAGAAGCTTTCTGTTAAGCTGGATTCCCACCAGATACTAATATCGCACGCTACAAAACGTCAGCCAATTAGAAGAGAGAAAAGCCATAAGATCAGGGGCTTGATTGCCTGATGTTTCGCAGGGCATTTCGCAGATGTTTCTTGATTGGCTGATGTTCGATGTGCAGTCTGGGGGAACTCCAATTTTAGACGTTTTTTAAGCTTCGAATCCACCTTTGTATTATGTTACAAAATTTATCAATAAATACAAATGCAACTGTTTTCTAGTTAATAAACTACGACAAACACAGTGACATAGTAAAAGACATATGTATATCGTGGGGAAATAGTAAAAAGGATGCTTCAAGCTGTTCATCAACAAACAGCTTTTTATCGTTTAAGGTTTACTCTTAACTTGGATATATCACAACTAAATTTACATGTCTCATTTTTTTTATCAAGCCGTATGATATACAAAAGTCGATATACCTATGGATTTATTAATTACTTTTTTGCAGATGAAAGGACATTGGTAGAAAATGAAATCATCACTACATTGGATTCCGTCCAGCTTGGATTGAAATTTAGTTAAATGTGGAAGTTACAGGTTAAAGTACGCGTGAGAATAGGCGTTTCAAATGTGAAATGGTGGGACATTAATTAACCGCTGTGGTCTCAAAGACTTTTAATGTAAGCTTGAAAACGCTCGCGCATTGGGAGGTACAAATCATATGACATTTTACATATGACATTTTGTGACAGTTGCACTTCAGTTGCTGAGTCCAATCAGCAGCTACCCATCCTGGTGTAATAGGGCTACGAGAAGGTGGATTTCTTTCCGCGATATTGCAGAAAGACTTGACAGATATGTATCCACTGTCTTGGTTATTGATAGCAGTAGTCCCTTGAAAGTACCGTCTCAAGAGGATCTGAATGGCGCAATGTATGATTGCATTCACGATTGTGGAGACCACTGCCTTTTATTAATGTACTATCATTTCCTATTTGAAATGACTTTCCTCGCGCATAATTTAACCTTGAATCTTTAATAAACAAATATGTTATCCAGACAAATGTATTGCCTAAATTTCATTCTTTTAAAATAATTTGTTTGGTATTGGGATTTCATCTTCTATCAGAGAACTTGAAAATTCAGGAATGCAGTTTTTATTGTTATTTTATATTGAATTTATTTGTCTTGTTATTTTTTTTATTTTGCATTAAATGTATTTGTATTGTTATTTTATATTTTGCATTGAATGTACTTTTTATTGTTATTTTATATTGCATTTATTTGTATTGTTATTTTATATTTTGCATTAAATGTATTTGTATTGCTTTCTTTTTTGTTACTTTGTATGTAGGAGGAATATTATAATTTGTGTTTCACAAATAGTGCCACATGAAGAACTCGCATCGTTAATTTTCATTGATCAAATCTGACCAAGGTGTCATTTCGTACGGAATATGTTAATTCCATTACTGCATTTTAAATAAAATGGCTAAAATCCAATAAAATTTTATGTATCTTATTTTATGTCTACTACTAAGTATTTTTATTTCACGTCTATTTAGTAATGAAACACTAATTTTTCAATAACATTTTTGTTTTCCTTTGTAATATCTAACTCTATGAAAAAATGTTACTATGTTAATAGAATATGAGAAAATGATACTATGTTAACAGAATAATATGAGAAAATGATGCTATGTTAATAAATAATATGAGAAAATAATACTATGTTTTTCATAAAACCTACGGAACACTTATTTTAAGAGCGTGAAATACGAAATAAAAATAAATATTTTCTTTAGGAAGAAAAGAAAAAATACCACTTTCACGTATGTTTTCGTGCTCTATCTAGGACACGAAAAAAAAAAGAGTATCAGATACTTTGAAGAAATGTGTTTCGAGAAAACAAGATTAAAAATAAATCCGAGATTATTTTCAGAAAATATATAGGCTGAACTGAAGTTTAAAATTGGATCGGCATTTAAAAATGACATTAAAAGATCACTTTGGACAAAATGTTAATTATAAAAAACATAACATTCTTTTTAATTTGCAACTTTTAAATAAATTCCACCCAAAATGTGTAGAAAGATTTATTTAGCTAAATTTATAGCATCAGAAGTAAAAACTGGCTTGTAGCATTTAGTTTTAGAACAAAAGGATCCGTGTTCGAAACCCGATAAGCTTAATAAGATTCTATAAGAACCATAAGATAGATGCAACAAATCTCAGTGACATTAAGTTTTTCTGTTGAATTCGAAGGAGAGGGGGGGAGGAGGAAAAAACGAGCACTACTGATGTCATCCCTGATGTTGTCCTTTAAAAATTATGGTGGTGGGTGCAGAAACAGAGTATGGTATTTAAATGCGGGTGCAGTGTAACAGACCTCCTGTAGGATGCCATGGGTAAAGTTGAACTTGTATATACTGTAAAATTGGCAAATGGCATAAACTAAAGTGTCAATATTTGAAACATCAATACAAATAATAAAAAGAACCTTAATGTGTATTTTCATAAAGTATGTTGATGAAAAAGTGAATATTTTCAAATAAAATTTAATAAGAATTATTCACAAAATGATTCCTCAAAATGAATGCTATGTTTCTAACTAATATCATAAAATCAATTACAAAAATAGCATTAAAAATCTATTCAACCCAATCAAATCAAATCAATGATACTACAAAATACTGATACTACTGAATAATAATGATAAACTGATGATCAAATAATGATACTACTGAAATGATCCCTTCTTTCAATAAAAGCCAGTCCATGAGCAACATTCTTATTTCGCTCTTGTGTCCTTTTAAAGTGTCAGGGGTGTTTCGAATATCCTTTTGGATACCACTCCTGGAGGATCAATTATTTAAACTCTATCATGCTAAAAAAATTCTAATATACAATAATGAACAATTGTATACTAAGAGTTATAAAAGCCTCTAAACACTTTTATCTTTTCCGATAAGCGATATACGAAAAAGTAAAGAAATGATAACAGAATCAATCTCTCGCACTGATAAATATTTTCTCTGCAGACTACCCACATTGCACCGACTCATTGCCCGTCAGACCGTTCTACATGTCTACAGGATCACACATTTACAGGACGCTGAATGTGTTAAAGAAAATAATTTCGAAAGAATTCTTTAAAAAATATTAAACATACTACTTACAAATATAATTCTCATAAATCAACATCTATGTTTTTCACTTACCTAGAAAAGAGAAAAAAGAATTAAATTTCAAACAATTGGAACACACATCAATAAACATTTACATTGATATTAATAAAATGCTAATAAAGCTTAATTGAGCAATTTCTAAATTATAAAAGGCAAATCAGCAATTTTTTTATCATTAAAGAACAACTCTCCGTAACAAAAAACATCGTAATCATATATTTGAAACATAAGACACATTGGTATTAAAAGCATTTTTTGCTTTTTAATGATGATTTTAAGTGGATAATATACATTAACATAAACAATAATTTATTATTTAGCAATTTAATTTTACACTAATTGCAATACATATATTTTTTTTAATATTCTTTGAAAACAAACGAATAAATGAATAGAATATCAAATAAAAACATTAATCGCGAACAGCAATTTTTTCTACTTTAATCTGATTTCACTGATTTAGTTAATTTTTATTAGCATGTTTGCATAGATAATTCCAATCGGGAATTATCCTAATAATAAATAACACATTTATTATAAATTAAAAATGAATGGTAAACATCATACATTTTTTATATTATTTTTATTGAACTTCCGACTCGAATTTGAATTCGATCTTGTGATTGCAGAGATAATTCCAATTGGGAATAATAACAATAAATATCACATTTATTACAAATTAAAAATAAATTGCAAACATCAGCAATTTGTTTTATACTATTTCTATTAAATTTGCTATTCGAATTTATCAGCATAATCCCACAATTTATTTCATCTTTCTTTTACAATAATTTTTCATCCAGTTTATTCACATATACACTATACTTTGCATTAAATGGAATAAATTTATGATTAAAAAATAATCAATAAGAATATTCACAAACGAAAAGAAATATAAATTAATAATTTAACTCATCATCAAAATCATCGTCGTCATTATCTTTGGCACAACAACACCATGGTGGACCAAAGCTGTCTGCCTACTGGCAGATTTCGAGACAGGAGATGTTCTCGTTTTACAATATAGGGTAGTCATATCACATCCATTCAATTTCTACGTTTACTATATTATATTAAAACTACATTTATATTAAAACTCACATATAATATGAAAATAAATTCTATTTAATTTTAAAAAACAAATAACCATGAAAACCGATCAGACTTTACCCGAATGTGGAAAAAAAGAATAAAACAAATTAAATTCTTTACATTTTCTTCTCTTTCAAAGTCTTTATTGAGATTAACGAACACACTCTACAGAATAGCACCACGCTCACTAGGCATTTAAAATATTCTAAAAAGAACAAAAACCTGGAGAACACCTCTTGAGACAAACTACTACACGCCATTGCCACAGACTCAAAGTAAAATTACTTGGAGCTCAAAATCAGACGATTTCGCGGATGCTTCCAAACTTACGCAAACTAATGACGCTTGCTAATTCTTCAGTAAAAGTTTTCTAGCTGCTTGGTTGTAGCGTGACAATGTTAAGTGCCGATATGTTGAAAGAGGGGAAATGACGACGACAACTAGTTCTACAAGTTATCAAACGGAAACACTCGATGGAACAAGTTTTGGAAAGGTAGATATTGTGTTTTGCGACGGGCAAATGATTTACAGCATCGACGATTTTTGATAAATGATTTCCCTCGTAATTGCTCGTCAGAGAGCATTGAAGCATATTGAGTTCTGGAAATTGCTTTCCCATATCCTTAACTGATAGTGTTTGCATTTCCATTTTCTAGGCTTAACATGATAAATGTGGCGATTCGAATTGCATTGAGAATAATGTGCTCTCGACAGATTCCACGCTTGGGAATTCTGCCTGCTTTTGCTTTGTGATTTATTCATCGTTGCGTTGTATTCACTAATGCATTTCTGTCTATTTTCGGCAGTCATCTTTCTGTTTAGAACAAAATCATATCTCTGTTGTGAATGTTTTATCTTATATTATTTACAATGAGAACAATATATTTTCGACAGATTCCAGACTAGTGAATTTGGCAGTGATTTATTCATCTGTGTGATGTATTTTGCAGTATATAAGCAATATGTGTGTCAATTTTTAAGTAATCTTTTATTTATATTTTAATTTATGATCTTCCAATTTTTAAGTAATCATGTATTTTTATTTTTATTTATTATCTTCAAATCTTTCCAATTTTTTAAACCTGGTGCACATATGCCATCATTGTCATGTTTCAATGGTAAATAAGGGATTTCAATTAAAAATAAACCACAAAAATAGTAAAATTTTTATAATGCTTTTATAAACTTTTATATATTAGTAAACAAATATTTTCTAATGTGTCATATCACAAACATTCAATTTATACGTTTGCTATATTATATTAAAACTACAATTACCAAGAGCATAATTTTATGAAAATAAATTCTATTAAAATGAAAAACACAGAAATTTTCATGAAAACGATAAAACTTTATCCGAATGAGTCAAAAAAGAATAAAATATATAAAATTCTTTACATTTCTTCCCTTTCAAAGTCTTTATTGAGATTAACGAACTCACTCTACAGAAAGCACCAAGCTCAAAAAGCATTTAAAATATTCCAAAAGGAACAAAAACCCGGAGATCAAACTTGAGACAAACTACTACACGCCATTGCCACAGACTCAAAGTAAAATTACTTGGAGCTCAAAATCAGACGATTTCGCGGATGCTTCCAAACTTACGAAAACTAATGACGCTTGCTAATTCTTCAGTAAAAGTTTTCTAGCTCCTTGGTTGTAGCGTGACAATGTTAAGTGTCGATATGCTGAAAGAGGGGAAAATGAGGACGACAACTAGTTCTACAAGTTATCAAACGGAAACACTCGATGAAGCAAGCTTTGGAAAGGTAGATATTGAGTTTTGCGATGTTTAAATAGTTTAGAGCATCGACGATTTTTGATAAATGATTTCTCTGGTAATTGCTCGTCAGAGAGCATTGAAGCATATTGAGCTCTGGAAATTGCTTTCCCATATCCTTAACTGATAGTGTTTGCATTTCCATTTTCTAGGCTTAACATGATAAATGTGGCGATTCGAATTGCAATGCGCATAATGTGCTCTAGACAGATTCCACGCTTGGGGATTTTGCCTGCTTTTGCTTTGGTGATTTATTCATCGTTGCGATGTATTCTCTAATGCATGTGTGCCCATTTTCAGCAGTCAGAGAGCAGTTATGCTTAGAACAAAATCATATTTGTGCTATAAATGTTATATTTTATAATATTTACAATTCGTATAATATATTTTCGATTGATTCCAGAATTGTGAATTTCGCGGGGATTTATTCTCCAATGTATAGCTAATATGTGTGTCAATTTTTAAATAATCTTCAATTTATATTTTAATCCATTATCTTCTAATTTTTAAGTAATCTTCGATTTTTATTTTTATTTATTATCTACCAATCTTTTAAATTTTATATACATGATGTACGTATGCCATCATTATCAATATGGTCTAAATGGCAAATATGGGATTTCTATAATAAAAGCCAAAAAAAAAAAAAAATTAGTAAAACATTTAAACTGCATTTATAAACTTTGATGTTAGCAAACAACTAAACCTTTTTACCTTAAATTTATGCGTTTACTATATTACATTAAAGCACACATTTACATTAAAACTAAACGAGTAAAAATAAGAAAATAAATTCTATTTAAATTAAAAACAAATTATCATGAAAAGCTATCAAACTTTGTCTGAATGAGGAAAAAAGAATAAAATAAATTAAATTCCTTACATTTTCTTCCCTTTCACAACATTTATAGAGATTAACGAACACTCTCTACAGAAATCACCTCCCTCAGAAAGCATTTAAAATATTCTAAAGAGAACAAAAACCTGGAGAACATACTTGAGACAAACTACACGCCATTGCCACAGACTCAAAGTAAAATTACTTGGAGCTCAAAATCAGACGATTTCGCGGATGCTTCCAAACTTATGCAAACTAATGACGCTTGCTAATTCTTCAGTAAAAGTTTTCTAGCTCCTTGGTAGTAGCGTGACAATGTTAAGTGTCGATATGCTGAAAGAGGGGAAAATGAGGACAGCTAGTTCTACAAGTTATCAAACGGAAACACTCGATGGAGCAAGTTTTGGAAAGGTAGATATTGAGTTTTGCGATGTTTAAATAGTTTAGAGCATCGACGATTTTTGATAAATGATTTCTCTGGTAATTGCTCGTCAGAGAGCATTGAAGCATATTGAGTTCTGGAAATTGCTTTCCCATATCCTTAACTGATAGTGTTTGCATTTCCATTTTCTAGGCTTAACATGATAAATGTGGCGATTCGAATTGCATTGCGAATAATGTGCTCTCGACAGATTCCACTCTTGGGAATTCTGCCTGCTTTTGCTTTGCGGTGATTTATTCATCGTTGCGAAGTATTCTCTAATCCATATGTGCCCATTTTCAGAAGTCATCTTTATGTTTAGAACAAAATCATATCTGTGTTCTGACTGTTTATTTTACATTATTTACTAGGCGAATAATAAGTATGCTTTATAAATTAGGCTGCATTTTAGAAATTTATTCATCTTTATGATGCATTCTCTAATGAATAACTATGTGTGTTAATTTTTAAGTTATCTTTCAGTTTAAATCAAAATCATACTCGTGTTCTTGTTGTTTTATTTTATGAGAGTTACAATTCGAATTATTTGCTTTCGGCAGATTCCACGCTTGTTCTGTATTGTGAATTTATTCATCTATGCGATCTATTCTCTACTGCATGTGTGTCCATTTTTAGCAGTCATCTTTCTGTTTAGAACAAAATCATATTTGTGCTATAAATGTTTATTTTATGTTATTTTCAACGTTGATACACTTTGGGGATTTCTTCTTCTGTGTGATTATTCTGTAGCCAATATATGTATGTTAATTTTAAATTATCTTTCAGTTTAAAACAAAATCATGTTCTAGTTGTTTTATTTTATATTATTTACAATACGAAATATATGCTTTCGACAGATTCCACGATTGTGATTTTGCCTGATTTAACTTTGGTGATTTATTTACCATTGCGATGTATTCTCTATTATATAGCCATTATGTTTATCAGTTTTTAGCAGTCATCTTTCTATTTCGAACAGAATCATATCTGTGTTATAAAAGTTTTATTTTATGTTATTTACAATGCGAATAATATGCTTTCGACAGATTCTACGCTTATGAATTCCCCTCTTTTTAATCGGGGATTTATTCATCTATGCAATGTATTCTCCAATGTATACCCGATATGCATGCCAATTTTTAAGTTACCTTTCAGTTTAAAGCAAAATAATAAATATATATATATTTTAATATTATTTACATTTCGAATATAATGCTTTCGGCAGACGCTATGTTTTGAGTAAGTTAATTTATCCTGTATAATGCTAAATCTACTACATTATTGGCGTTCTAATGCCAAATGACTTGGGTCACAGTGATGGCATTTAGGTATTATTTTATAAAGGATAATTTTAATTATTAAAGATACTAAGCATATTTGATCAAAAATTTTCTATTTTTATTTGCGAGTTTTTATAAAAATAGCTTGCAAACAATTACGAATAAAATGTAATTAAATTTAGGTTATTTTTTAACCACATTATAACTATTCGGTTCTTCTAATGTTGATTATTACATTTAGTGATAGCATGTATATAGATATTTTATATCGAATGTGAAATTAAACTTAACTCCTTTTATATATATATATATATATATATATATATATATATACACTCAAGAGCCAAAACATTATGACCACTTGTCAATAACGAGTTGGCCCACCTTTGGCGCGCAACACAGCTTCAACCCGCCTTGGCATAGATGCCACAAGTCCTTGGTAGATGACCGGAAACAGATTGTACCAGATGTTTAAGCAACGGTCACGCAAATTCGAGATATTGCGAATTGGTGGTCTTTGAAATCTGAGCTGCCGTCCCAGGACATCCCAAATGTGTTCTATCAGATTGATATCCGGGGAGTTAGGTGGCCATTACATTAACTGGAATTCAGCATCATGTTCCTGGAACCACTCCAACACAATTTTAGCTTTGTGACAAGGGGCGTTGTCCTGTTGGAACATTCCATTTCCAGCTGGAAAAACAGAGGCCATGTAAGGGTGCAACTGGTCCGCAATGATGTTCAGATACCCTGTAGCATTCCTGGTCTGCTCTACCACAACCGCGGGTCCCAGAGACGCCCAAGAGAACGTCCCCAAAGCATAATACCACCACTACCGGCCTGTGTTAGACCTACTGTATATTGAGGGAGCAACTGTTGGCCTGAAAGACGGCGTATCCTGACACGGCCATCTGCGTGATGAATGAAAAACCATGATTCATCTGACCAGGCAACTCTCTCCCACTGATCCATGGACCAGTCACGATGTTCCCGGACTCAGCGCAGGCGCAGTTGGCGATGACGCTTGGTCAGCAAAGGCACACGAGTGGGACGTTTGCTGCGCAGCCCCATATCCAAGAGTGTCCGCTGACCAATGTGCTCCGATACTATTCTACTTGGCCCTGCATTGTATTGGACTGTCACCTGAGCCACTGTCTGGCTCCGGTTTTGCTTCACCATGCGAGACAGTCTCCGACAACCTTTTTCTTTGATAGCGTGTGGACGTCCAACACCATGTCGTCTACTGCTGGTTTCACCGTCATTCATCCACTTTGCATAAGTACTAACAACTGTAGATCGCGAACAACCCACGAGTCGTGCAGCTCCCGAAATACTTGTTCCGAGCCTTCGAGATATTATAATCTGCCCTCTATCAAAGTCGCTCAGATCCCATCACACACAGAAGTAAGTGAAAGAATGATTCTTCAGACTCTCCAGCAGCAGTTAAATACCACTTCCCCCTGATCACGTGCCTTCCACGTCATCCAGGCGAGTTCATTGCAAAATGGTGGTCATAATGTTTTGGCTCTTGAGTATATATATATATATCTTTAAATATATATGTCATTTTTATGATAAGTTATTTGATAAGGTTTTCTTTTTCAGAATATTTATATGCACATATTTATGTCGCTTCTTTCTAGGAGAAAATTTCAGAAATTTCTCTAATGATAAAATTATAAAAATTACTTGGAAGAGTTATAGATGATCTTAAAATAATGAAATCCTTTGCATATTGAAATCAATATATATTTTGAATGGTATACGCACAGATATAATTAATCGTTTATTGAAAATACAATATCTTATATATTCAATCTTATATAAAATATCATTATTCTTGGCTTATATTAAGTCATTAAATAAAAAGTAACTGAATTGAATCATGTAAAATTTTGTAATAAAACGATAAAATGTTTTATGGCATGCTTTGCTTGTTAACGATAAAATAAAAATAAAAATATTTGAAAAAGAAAACTGTTTAAAAAAGTTTTAGAAGAATAGGAACAGGGAAGAAAAACTTAGTTGGTTTTATATCATTAAAGATAACATGAATAAATTAATGTCAAATAACGACTTGACTTTAATGAATACAGAATTAAAACAAAAACATTTTTTGGGAAACATATCATGAATAATTATGTACTAAAATATGATAATCTCGAAATTTTAATAATATTATGCAAGAGAACAAATTTTATATATTCATTGTATCCAAAAGAATATAAAACTTTATAAAAAAAATATAATAGAAAGAATAAGTCCGCACTTTTTTTAAGTGAAAAAGACCAAAATTTCATTGTGGGAGCTAAGGATAATAGTGCCAACGGCTATACCATGCTGAATATACCGGTTCTCGTTAGATCACCGAAGTCAAGCATTATTGGGCGCGGTCAGTACTTGGGTGGGTGACCACCTGGGAACACCGCGTGCCGTTGGGACCTGAATGGCCGAGTGTCTAGCGCTCTGGCGCTCGGTGCCACAGGTTTCGGGTTCGAATCCCGGCGGTGCCATGGATGTTTGTAGTGGTTCCGAATCCACTTTAAACCGTAGGTGCCGGTCTCCTATGACTGTAAGAGCGTCACGGAGCCAAAGTCAGACTTCTACCTACGGGTGCTCCCTCACAACAGAAGCTGCTTCTTCCCCCTTCAATCATGAGTACGTATGGGTTCGTGGGCTTGGCCAGCCAAGTGGGATAAGAAACAACAACAACAAGGATAATAGTTATTGCATGAGAAAAAATAAAACACCTCTCTCCTCACCAAGAACACATACTTCTCGACAACCTAAATAAATTATTCGATTTTATTACACATACATTTTAATATTAATATCGAAAAGAAAGTTACTATTTCGTAATTTTAAATTTATTCTTATAAAGAATTAAAATTAGATAAATTCTATGTAAAAATTATACAGAATTGTTAAAGAAAATATAAAAAAATTCCAATTTACGTCTGAAAATTATCAATTTATTCAAAGTAGACACCATGGAATACCATATGACTATGGGAGTACTTGTTTGTAATCCTGCAAACATTTTAATAGGCTTATTTTATTTTTTTCATTAGTTTAGTGATTATTCTTTCCCTATGCATCAGTTTCTTCGGTGAATTTTCTTTTATGGCGTCAATCGAGTCAAAACGTCTGTCTCAAAGAGTGAGGATTTTAACTTTGGGAACAGGAAAAAGTCACACGGTGTCATATCTTGGGAATGTGGTGTTTCGTCAAGATGTTTTTCTTTTTGCTGCATGATGGGAGTCCGTAGAAACTCGGAAAAACGTCTTCAGCGATCTGCGTTCGATGCTCTCTTTGGAAAACATTGAGCTTTCTAAATCAATCTGATGAGTTAATGATCAAAATATCAGACATAATAGTACGAATGGAATTAAAAGATACGTTCATTTCTTGAATCAACTCTCTGGGACTTGTATGATAATTTTTAACCACCAACTTCTTGAGTTTGTGGTTGGTTTCGTCGGTTCGTAGTAGTTAGTCGAATAGAAATTAGTTAGAAGTCGTAATTAGAGTTGAAAATCAATAACTCTTAACAATAATGATTAACATAGTTAGACCGGAATTTGGTTTGTCACTTTACAGTCTATTTTTGCACACTGCAAGCTAATTATACAGGGACCTACGAACCTTCCAAATTTACACAAAATACTAGGTAAAAGCTATAGGATGTTAGCTTATTAAAGTCATTACGTTTATATCAGAACTCTGTTACTTTCATTGAATTCTCAATATTTTAATTTATGGTCAAAAACCTGGCATCACTTGAAAAAACTATAGTCCTCCAGTGGGTTCCTGCCCACTGTGGGGTTCCAGGCAATAAGAAAGCCGACTTCCTGGCTAAAAAAGGGGGCTTTAATCGCACAAAAAATATCTCGTCCTATACCCTACTACTCTATCAAAAATCTCATCAAAAGATCAATTAAAGTCTGCTCTCAAGAAGACCTCTATAACCGCGTTTCCCAAAAGTCCTGGAAGAATGCCACCCCAAATCTATGTAATGGTCCAAGGCGTAGAGCAGTCGCTCATTTCCGACTAGCCACTGGACATGACTGCCTGCGTAAACATCTTTACAGACTCAAAATTGTTCCTTCCCCGATATGCACTCTGTGCAGCTCTGGAGAGGCTATGGACTCCACGCATCTACTGCACTGTCCTGCTCTGAGCAAGACTTTTCTCGCAGAGCAATATTGTAAGGCTAAAGATATGTTAGATTAATGAACTCTGTTTCAGCATATTTTGTTGTATTCTTTGTTCTTTTTTATTTTTCGTTGTTCTTTTTATTGCTGTAACTGTTCATAATCTGCTATTGGAAAAAAAAATATGATCAATCATTGGTAGGAAGATTACGACAACAACAGAGTGTGACTTAGGATACAGCAACCGAGTTGCTGTATCAGAGTTGCTTTACCGCACCGAAATTTTATCTCAAAAAGAAGAAAATAATTTCTTAAGGGAATATCACCATGTATCGAAATATGAAGGTTCACACCCAGCTACTCAGTCTACATAAAATTTATCATGACCAAACTCTACCATATACACCGGAGTTTTCATTCTTCGAACCAAGTTTCCGTAATTCGGAAACATTATCCGCTACTTACTAAGCCACTTCTCTCATTTGACGACGTTATTACAGAGAATTTTAACGTCTTAAAGTATATTTCATATTATATTGTAATATCCTCAATACTCTACTAAGGAAAGACCATTTCGGAAGCTTTAAGCTAGAGGGGGTAACTACTACAAAAGATTTCCGGTGGCTTAGGATGCTGATGTCTAAGCCGTCTGAATTTAGAACGATTATCTGTTAGTAATATATCATATCGTCTGCTGGAAATATATTGTATCGTTAAAATTCGTTCTATTATCCTTAATAAATGAAATTTTTGTTCTAGTTTATGAATGATGTGTATCCCCATCATAAACAGACTCTAGATTTGCTTGTTTGTATGGTATTTAAACAGAGCTTTCGTACATAAAAAAAACAGCATGCTACCAACCAAGTCACTCTCTACTTATATAAAGTGATATCTTATTTTACGTCCTTAATACTTTTCAGATTGATGTAAGTAAGTATCTGAAAAGGATTAAGGACGTAAAATAAAATATCACTATATGATATATGCCACCCAATTTTTCCAGTAAGGAATAAAGAAAAATATTAATCCGTTACGATGCGGAGAAACCCTACTTTTATTGGTATATTATACATTGATATAGCTGTGGTTGTATAAAATTATAACTCTTAATGCTGAATTACAACGCATGCAAATAAGTTATATAAAATACATATTTAAATGAAAATGACCCATAATTAATTTGCACATTTCTGTCTTTTTTTTCTGTCCTACCAGATTCTTGTTGATTCGAGTCCTGGCGGCGTCATATATGTTTGTGAGTGGTTCAGAATCCACTTTAAACTGTAGGTCCCGTTCTGTTTTGCCCTCGTGAGCACAAGATGATTGTAGAGCGACAAACCAAACTAAACTCCTTAGAATACTTTGCAAATAGAGCGTTGTCTAGATTCTCCAGACAATGGTTTTAAAACTAGCTTGGACCTTTTTGGGGGGTGAAAATTTCCTACAAATTTTTTGACATCCCATCTCCTCGACATTTATTTTGACACACATCATATTTCAAATAATGGTCGCATTTTAAACAATTGCTCCTGATGGCCAATTGCCTAGCACTCTGGTCTTTGGTACCACTGGAGTCGTATTCGAATACTGGCGATATCATTGATTTTTGCTAGTGGTTCGTAATCCACATCTTAGTAAAATTAGCCTAAGTGTGCAAAGGATGACCGTAGAGCAAGCAACTTTTTAAAGGGGCAGAACTTATTCCAAAGAGAACATACTAATTTTCTTTACAAAGAGACAGATATTACCGTTGGCTTAGGATGTCTAAACCACCAGACATTGAAACGTTTATCCATAAGAAATACATCTGATGGTCTCGTGTCCTAACTCAATGCAATACTTTAACATCCTACGAATGTCTTGTCTATATTCTCATTATAAACAAAATTTCCGAATTTAATATGAGTGTTGGGATTTGAACCAAGCTTCTTTAGTTAAGAAACCAAGAATGATAACCACTATATTATTCTGTATCCGTATATGTAAGGTGACGAACTATCGCATCGTATGCAATAGTAAGTGAAAATTTTACTATTCCGTACGTTGCGTTTTTGACCCATTTATGAAAGGACATGACATAGTTCCTTAAAGAAAACACATTTTTTTTTCGCTGAATTCATTCTGTTTTTTGAAAAACTATTTTCAACACAGAAGTATGATCTGAAAGAAACATGGGATTCCTGCACAGAATGGAAGCAAGTATTGATATTCCCAAAATGTCTTATATTTTAGACGCGGCACTTGATAAAAAGTTGTGGCTATCAGAAAAATCTGAAGAACGTATTTATAACTGGAAAAACTTCCCCTTGAAATGAATGGGGTGGAACTTCTGGTGGATTTCTGTTTGAATTCTTGTGATTTACTTTCAAAGAAATATTTCATGCTTTTTTTTTTATTGAAATATTTATAAAAAAAAAAAAAAATAGCAACTCTGGTCTGGAAAGATTCTACGATTCTGAGCATGAACGTATAAGTCTGCGTTTCGAATGCTGAGAATAAATGTTCTGAAGGAATAGAATATTGCATTTAATTTAAATTTAAATTTTGCAATGAACATATTGTTAAGTAAAATCGCATAATTATTTCCGAATTTTTTTTTTAATTATAAAAATTTATAATTGCGAAGTTTCTACTAGTGTATTAGAGTTGTCGTTTTCACATTGAGCCGATATTATTCAAAGACTAATTTCATTTTTGGTCTAAAGGCCGAGTGACAAGATCTCTATCGCTCCGTGACACAGATTTCGTGTCTGAGTCCCGGCAGTGCCATGGATGTCTGTAGTGGTTCGGAATCCACGTTAAACTATAGGTACCGGTCTGTTTAGGCGTCGTGTGCACAAAATGATCGTATAGTGACAAACCAAACCAACGCTAAATTAGTAAAACAATCTCCTCAGAATGTTTTGCAAATGGGGCGTTGTCTGGTCTCTGCAGACAACACTTTTAAAACTTGCTTGAACTTTTTTGGGGTGATAATTTCCTACAAAATTTTTGACACATGTCATACTTCAAATAATGGTCGTATATCAAACAATTGCTACCTGATGGCTAATTGCCTATCGCTTTGATTTTGGTACTACAAATATTCATATTCGAATACCAGTGGGGGCATGGATGTGTAATCCATGTCTAATTAGTCTAATTAGCCTAAAGTGTGCAAATAATGACAGTAGAGTGGCCAACCAAATCAAACGAAACGACTTTTGGAGGAGGGGGGGAGGCAAGCAGAATTTATTCCAAAGAGAACGAACTAATTTTCTTTTTCGATTACCGTTAGAGACAACGATTACCGTTGGCATAGGCCTTCGGTCTCTAAACCACCAGACATTAAAACGTTTATAGATAAGAAATACATCTGATGGTCTCATGCCCTAACTCAATGCATAAGTTTAACATCCTACGAATGTCTTGTGTATATTCCCATTATAAACGAAGTTCTCGAACTTGATATGAGTGTTGGGATTTGAACCAAGCTTCTTTAATTAAGAAACCAAGAATGTTAGCCACTATATTATTCTGTATCCGTATATGTAAAGTGACCAACTATCGAATCGTACGGAATAGTAAGTGAAAATTTTACTATTCTGTATGATGCATTTTGACCCATTTATGAAAGGACATGACATAGTTCCTTAAAGAAAACTCCTTTTTTTTTTCGCTGAATTCATTCTGTTTTTTGAAAAACTATTTTCAACAGCAGAAATATGCTCTGAAAAAAACATGGGATTCCTGCACAGGATGGAAGTAAGTATTGATATTCCCAAAATGTCTTAGATTTTAGACGCGGCACTTGATAAATAAAAAGTTGTGGCTATCAGAAAAATCTGAAGAACGTATTTATAACTGGAAAAACTTCCCCCTGAAATGAATGGGATGCAACTTTTGGCGGATGTGTGTTTGAATTCTTGTGATTTACTTTCAAAGAAAGATTTCATGCTTTTTTTATATTGAAATATTAAAAAAAAAATAGCAACTCTGGTTAAAGATTCTACGATTCTGAGCATGAACGTATAAGTCTGCGTTTCGAATGCAGAGAATAAATGTTTTGAAAGAATAAAATATTACATTTAATTTAAATTTAAAGTTTGCAATGAACATATTTTTAAGTAAAATACATTTTTCATTTTTTTTTAAGTATAAAAATTTATAATTGCGAAGTTTCTACTCGTGTATTAGAGTTGTCGTTTTTACATTGACCCGAGATTATTCAAAGACTAATTTCATTTTTGGTCTAAAGGCCGAGTGACACGATCTCTATCGCTCCGTGACACAGATTTCGTGTTTGAGTCCCGGCAGCGCCGTGTATGTTTGTAGTGGTTCGGAATCCATGTTAAAATATAGGTACCAGTCTGTTTAACCCTCGTGTGCACAAGATGGTCGTATAGCGACAAACCAAACCAACACCCCATTAGTAAAACAATCTCTTCAGAATGTTTTGCAAATGGGGTATTGTCTGGGCTCTCCAGGCAATGTTTTTAAAACTTGCTTGAATTTTTCTGAAGTGGTAATTTCCTACAAAATTTTTGACATATGTCATATTTCAAATAATGATCGTATATTAAACAATCGCCCGATAGCTAATTGCCTATCTCTCTGGTCTTTGGTACCACACATTTCCTATTCGAATACTGGCGGTGGCATAGATATTTGTTAGAGGTTCCGAATCCCCATCTCATTAGTCTAATTATCCTAAAGTGTGCAAAGATTGACCATAGAGCAGCAAAAAAATAAGGGGGCAAGCAGAACTTATTCCAAAGAGAATGTACTAATTTTTTTACAAAATGACAGCGATTACCGTTGTCTTAGGATGTCGGTCCCTAAACCACCAGATATTCAAACGTTTATCTATAAGTAATATATCTGATAGTCTCGTGTCCTAACTCAATGCAATACTTTAACATCCTACAAATGTCTTGTGTATATTCCCATTATAAACAAAGTTTTCGAATTCGATATGAGTATTGGGATTTGAACCAAGCTTCTTTAGTTAAGAAACCAAGAATGCTAGCCGTTATATTATTCTGCATCCGTATATGTAAAGTGACCAAGTATCGCATGGTAAGGAATAGTAAATGAAAATTTTACTATTCCGTACGATGCATTTTGACCCATTTATGAAAGGACATGACATAGTTCCTTAAAGAAAACTCATTTTTTTTTTTTTTCGCTGAATTCATTCTGTTTTTTGAAAAACTATTTTCAACAGCAGAAGTATGCTCTGAAAGAAACATGGGATTCCTGCACAGAATGGAAGTAAGTATTGATATTCCCAAAATGTCTTAGATTTTAGACACGGCACTTGATAAAAAGTTGTGGCTATCAGAAAAATCTGAAGAACGTATTTAGAACTGGAAAAACTTCCCCCACCGAAATGAAAGGGATGGAACTTTTGACGGATGTCTGTTTGAATTCTTGTGATTTACTTTCAAAGAAAGATTTCAAGGTGTTTACTTTTTTTTTTTTTTTTTTTTTTTTTAAATATTTATAATAAAAAAAATAGCAACCCTGGTGATATATTCTAAGATTACGAGCATGGACGTATAAGTCTACGTTTCGAAACTGAGAATAAATGTTTTGAAGGAATTAAAATATTGCATTTAATTTAAATTTTAATTAAAATTTTGCAATGAAGGTTTTTGAAATAAAATTGCATAATTATTTCCACCACTTTTTTAAAGTGTAAATTTTTATAATTGCAAAGTTTGTACTCGTGTATTAGAGTGATTATTTTCACATTGACCCGAGATTATTCACATATTAATTTCATTGTTCAATCCCATACAAGAACTGTCGCGAGCAAATATCTAACTCTTAAATTCAGAAAAACTGCAATTTTCTTTAATGGTGAAAAAAAAAAAAAATTTTATTTTACTTTTTTTTTTTTTTTTTTTTTTTTGCAAAGTATTATTTCAAAACTGATATCTGTATTCAGAATTCGGAAATAGGAAATATAAGTTTCAAAACAAATCTACATTTTTTTTTAAAGTTAAGTTTAATATTACGTAATTTTGCATTATCAATAAAATATTGATAATCATACAATTTGAAATATAATTTATCTAGTAAGAGCAATAGAACAATCAGACATCTTTAATTTCATTATCTTAAACTACTTTATAAGCAATTCCCATTAACAGTTTTTTTTTTATTAAGATAGTATTATTAATTCGAACCAAAGAAAATATATTTTAGAAAAAAAAAAAGCGACAACAAATTATTTGAATAAAAACCGTAATCTTTATTTTAAAAAAAATTATTCCAATAAATTAATTTTTTTAAAAACTTATCGTTTATTAAGACATATATGTTATCGTTTTTATTACTTATTATAATAATAAACAATTTTAAATTACAACGATAAATGATAATAAACGATATTTAAAACAAGAACAAAAAAAAAAAAAATAGAACGATAAACGAAAACAAACAATTCTTAAAACAGAACAAACAATAATGACAACGATAAATTAAATCAAAGAATATTTAAAAAATAAGTTGCAAACAAACGATTATAAAAACAGCGGCTGCAAACGATAACAAACATAAATAAATAAAATAAACGATATTAATAAAATAACTATCAAAATGTTTCTTTTAAACTAAAAATTTTAAAAATAAAGTATATTTATTTATTTATATAAAAAGAAATTAAAATATAATGTTCAAAATATTCGAAAATAAACTTAAAAACATGTTCTTTTCGGTTATATATATTTGACTTAACCCATTTACAAAATCGTTTGCTTACACACACGGAAAATGCAAACGATATTGCGTTAAACTGTAGTTTAAAGTCATTATGCTACTATCAGTAATGAATGATACAAAGCATTCCGCATCGCTTGTCCTGCCCAATACACCAGGATTATTCATGTACTGGAGTATTGCGGATCCATAATCCACAGTCCTGTGCCAACTCCTCTCCTGCGGGAGATTCATTTTCCCCTTAATCAGAGAATTATGCGCATTCTCACATTTCGGGTGTAGATGATTACACAGAAATTATATGCGGAGGTCTGTGACAATGCGAAATTAATGGCAGGCCACTGTACTATGCGATGATTGGCCGTGGTGCGGGTATTAAGAACTCAATTAAAGAACTCAAGGACAGGATGACTGCGAATTGAAAGGGTGCTGAGGATACCAGTTTCAAAAGGGACCTCGTCATTGGAATTTTTGTTGTTAGGGGTTGTATATTAATAAACAAACCAATTAAATTTGAATAATGCACTTTAAAACACATTTTATTTTAAATTAGATGAAAAGAAAATCAATTTAAGATATGGCAACATTAAATTTTGGATATTTTTTTTTCTAATGCAGCTGGCAAATACTTAAACAATTATCTTTTATGTCATGCGAGGGCTGCACCAACGTTGCGAACTTAGCACTACATAAGGGGTGCGTGCAGCTTGAAGGTAGCTATGGATGCAGAGTAACACTTTCCCCGCATTGCACTACGATCCTATTAGCTCGGGGTCTACTGTTTAAAGTGGATTCAGAACCCCTACAAACGTCCATTGCACCACCGGGACTCGAACCCTATGCCACCGAGCGCCAGAGTATATCTTGTATATAAATTGTATTATTTTTTAATTTTAAATCAAAAACAATACACTGGTGCAACTGCCCCAAGGTGGGCCAAGGCCGTATGCCTTCTGACAGATTTCGAGACTGGAAATATTAGACCGGAACCTACGATTTAAAGTGAATTCCAAACCACTACAAACATCCATGACACCTCTGAAACTCGAACCCGTGGCAACGAGAGCTAGTCATTCGGCCATCAGGCCACAAAAAACAATACTGCATTTCAAAAATATATTTTAATAAGCTCATAACTAATGAGTTATGATATGATAATTAATGAGTTTTTATAAAAACTCATTACAATAATGCATTGTATAACAAACGATAGACAATACAAAGAATACAAATAAACGATGGCAACAACAATAAACGATATTTTAAAAAACAAAATAAAAAATAATGATATCGATAAACGATATTTAAAAGAAACAAATTAAACAAATATTAAATGAATACAGCAAACAAACGATAAAGATACAAAATAACAGACGATAACAAAAATAAAACATGTTTGAACAAAATATATTTAAGACAATCAAATATCAAATTATTTATTTTAAATTAGCAATATCAAAAATAAAGAACATTTCTGACAAGTGTTCCAGACGATTTGATCATTCCAAACAATTTTATTGCAGATTTGGGCTTTATGGAGCTTCTTTGTAGAGTGTTTGACATCCCTCCATTTGGCGAAAGATTTGGCGGATGTATGGCTTTAGCGCAAACGATCTGGCGTACTCCAATCATATGCCAAACAAAATGTCTGCTTTTTAACAGGACGTTGGACTTGAAAACTAACGATTATAGAATTGTAGTTTCAATAACGATTGTGTGGAAAGGTACATTATACTATCGGTATAATGGCGGAAATGGGCAAATCGATGACTTATTAGAGTTCTAGTCAGTAAGTAAATCTATAAATCTGCAAAGTAATTTCTATAAAAAATAAAATCAATAGTTTTTGTCAATTTTTGTCCATCTAATTTGTCCAGTTTTCAATGTTTTCCAATTGTTTTATTCGAATAATCACTCATTCCACCGGAATCCGGTTTGCAGTTAGATTTTTTTGCCCATGTGTTCTTTTATAGAGCCAGAAATATTTTGGGGTATGATTTTTGTGTCGCCGAAGATTATTTGTTTCTCTGTTAAATTTAAAAATTTTTTTTTTTAATGTTTACATATATAAACAAACTATAAATTCAAATTACCGCAAAGTTGTCTATAAATTCAAATGAAATCTGTTTCAACATAGATTGTACATAACTGATACAATTACAATAGATTTCGAAGACTGATTGTGTGTGAAATTCTGACGTAATAAGAGAGAAGGGAATTTATGGAAGAGTTCCAAGTAAAATTAAAATAGTTTAATTTCTAATCTGTAATATTGTTTATTTAGCGCTCTGGTACTCCAGGTTTCAAGTTCAAATGCAAGCGACGCCATGGATGTTTGTAGGGGTTGTAATCCACTTTAAACAGTAGGTCTCTGTCTAATAGGACTTCAGAGAGTTGGGCGTAGGACTGACAACCCTACCCCGTAAAAACAAAACATCTCCTGTCTCGAAATCTGCCCTTAGGCAAACGGCCCTTGGCCCTCTATGAGGCTGTTGCGTCAATGAAGAAGAATATTGTTTATTAAACGATATTAAAAGAAAAATTAATTTTAAAAAATTTCACTATAACTATAAATGTTATTTTTATAAAAATTGTTTTTCACCGCATATGTCTGACTAGCACCCCTAAAAAGTAATCGAATTATCTGTTTCTACCTTAAAACCGGATGTTTACCTTTCCACACAGTTGGTAATTGTAAATTACATCTCGATATTTGTCAGCTTTGGAGTATGTCCAATCTCCAGTTGTAAAGCAAACATTTTGTTTGACATATGCTTGGAATATGCCAAAACCATACATGCGCCAGACCCTTTGCCAATTGGACGTATGTCAAACACATTACGGAGAAGTTCAACAAAAAACCCCAACCAGACCGCAATAAAATTGTCTGGATTAATCAGATAATGCCCTCATTTACGAAATATGCAGAAGCAAAGTTAATAAAAATCAAATCAGTAGGTGGTCTTCGACTCAATCCGAGCTGGAAAATAGAAAATTAAGTGTGGTAAATTTACATTCATGAATGTATTTCATTTAACTGCTATTGTGTTTATGTATTTTTGTGCCAAGAAGAGTTTTAATTAATTTTTGAAACCCCATCAACAATAAGGATAATTTTATGGGAACGAATTAATCATTTTTAATTATGGGGAAAAATCCATTATTTCCAGTTCGGTTTGGTATAAGACCAAAGATCTGGAACGGATTAAGCATGTATAGCGAGGATGCATTTTGTATTTGGTTGTATTAAGCTCTTATAGGTATAAATTAGACATTACGGCATGTGTCGTGCACTTATAGGTATATATTAGATATGAAGGCATGTGTCGGACACTTATAGGTATATATTAGATATCTAATATTTGAAGGAAGGCGTGTTTTAGGCAATAATCATGAATTAGGCACATATTGGCATGTATTTTGTAGTTGGAATCTTATTGGCTGCGAGTAGATAGTCCGAAAAGGAAGTTAACCGCTATATCCCACAGCTGTACTGATAGTGTAAATCTAATGCAATTGGTTAAATGTTGTTTTCGAATACTAAATAATTTGGTATGATGCTATTTATCACTTCAATTGCAACGTTTATCTTACTGGACCATAGAAGAAATTTGCTACACTGGCTTCCCATTTTGCAGCATAAAAATAACAACTATCGACGGTAGAGCATTTATGTCGAAACTTGAAAAAGCGATGCTAAACCGAAAATTGTCCGTATCGAGTTCGGCCCAATAAATCTATAAACCGGAATGCCTTTCATGTGGTTCGAGGAAATTCATCCCTAGTACATGCCACTTTGGGGATTTTGGTTTGGTTAGTCGCTCTACGGTGATCTTCTACACACCAGGGCTAAACAGACCGAAACCTACAGTCTAAAGTGGATTCCGAACCACTACAAACATCCATGCCACCGTCGCCCTCCAACTCCCTTGCTATGTTGAATATGTTGTTATTCTACTTCAGAATAGCATAAGTAAAACTGCCTGATATTCAGTCAACACCCTACACGACCTACCCTCTTAATTAATTCTTAACTGCAAAGTTACAAAATTTTACAAATTATGTCATTTGAAGTAACGATATAACGATGCTTTCAAAGATTATAAGATATTTGCTGTAAGTTATTAGATAAAAATTTACGTGCTTTTATGTAAATTTAATAAGATTATGTTAAAATAGATATGAAGATGTAAAATGGAGATGTGCTCGCTTAATGGAGTCTTCTCTTTATTCCCAGGGTCCATACCCAAAGGAGTAGGATGATTAAGCAGTGCGCCAAAAGCCCACCAACCCATAAAATAACGTCAAAATATTGCAAAACTTTCCCCCTCTTTCTTTTCTTTCTTCTTCTTTTCCCTCTTCTTTCTTCTTGCCTGAGGTTATCGAACAACCATAAAATCCAAAAGAGTTTGCGATTAAAAAAAAAAAGAATAATAATAAAAAAAAAGGGAAAAGAGGACCCGCAGATCAAAAGGGCGGGAAATCAATAAAATGTTTAAAAAGCATCCTTCTGGTATTGTGTAGCATAAAAGTCCTAAAGAGATGCTAACATCTGACACTGAAGGAACCATCTGCCGGTGACGTCACAAACTGTCCACGCAGCAGTGAAATCGTACGGGGGGAAGGGGGCTGGAGGGGGGGCAGACGAATCTTCAAAAAACAGGGAATGGAAAATTTACGGCCTGAGCAGCTGCTTCTAGAAATGTAGGAACTATTCCCATTGGAGCAGTTTGTATTTCTTTTTCTTTTCTTTTATATTTTTTTACCTTTTGGAAGATTCTGTAGAATTTGTCCTTTAAAACCTTTTTCTTTTTTTCTTTCTTTCTTTTTTCTCTTTTCCTTTCCTTCCGCGTTTTTCTTTTTTTTTCTTACTGAAAATGGCAACTGTACGTAGTGTCGATGTGTTCTGTTTTGTCATTATAAATGTTCTTTTTGAGAAAAGAGCCATGGTAGCAGATTCTATTTCTTTCTCCTCTAAAAGGGTTAGCTATTCTACAGACTCGCAGCTATTTAAGTTATGAAAGCTATTCTTTATTTAAAACGAATGAATAATTTATATAACATTAGGTACAAATAAAGTGAGGTTTTCAGATAGATAAAGTTTAATAACATAAATGGTAGCGTGGCTTCAAAAGCATTTAGAATTTGAAGGCTATTATTCCTTCATATTTTTCCTTCTACAACGTTCATTTTGTTTTTCAATTGTACACTTGTAGTATTTAAATACTACAATACTACAACTGTATTCTCTCCAAATTATCCTGATTTATCAATATATTTTTCGAAAGAAGAATTGCGTACTATTATCTATATATTGTCAGTTTCGTTGCTTTTTTTCTAACCCTTTTAAATTCAGAATTAAACTCTTATATCACCCAACGTTCCTCGGCTAGCTCAAATTTATTTTAGCATTGTGATAATATTAAAAATTTCAATAATTTCAACAGGAACGCTTGATACTATACGATGATGCAGTTCTTGTAAGAAGACTGAAGTCCAACTAACTGATATTTATTTACATTAAGACATTTAGGATTATCACAGAAACACAATATACAATTTAGATATAATTTACAGTTATTAATAATTTGCCACAATTTGTTTTTGTGCAAAAACCATTACGTTTTGACACACTCAGAGTGACAGCAGACATACCACATCATGCCTGCAGGAAGCCAAAGTTCAGACAAGTAAGAGGATTCTCATGGGATGGAGAAATCACGTGAGCTATTATGTAGAGTATGATGTATGTTCCTCGGGCCCTGGTTATTTACACTGATGGAAGCAAATCTGACTCTGGAAGAACAGGTAGCGGAATTTTTATGAAGACAAGTACAGGAGAATTTAGATATTGTTTTAGATCCGATCGGACCACAGCTCAGTATTCCGCTCAGAATTAACTGCTATAAGCGAAGCTCTGAACCTAGCTTTAGACTTTAAAGTACCTGATGTTTGGATTCTGACTGATAGTAAAAGCTCAATACAGTATTTGAAAGATTGGTCAAGCATCTTGGACAAATTGGGGCAGGATATAGTTTCTAAACCAGCTGTTTTTACTAGATCGGATCCGTGTGCTTGCAGTGGATTCCCTCCCATGTGGGCATCTACGGAAATGAAATTGCTGATCTGCTCGCTAGGGAAGGTTGCGAACTTCCCAAAGCTTCTTCTTCCAATCTGTTAGCTTCAGAGGTTCATTCCATGACTTTAGCCAGAGTGAATACCTCTTGGAGGTCGCCACCAATTCATGCAAGGTACGCCGCTAAATATCCTGGTATGTCCATGCAGTGCTCCTGTCCTAGACCTGCTCAAACGGCTTTAGCTAGACTAAGGACTGGCCACATTAAGAGTTTGACCTTCAATGGAGACGAGAAGACATATGCCCTTTGTCATTGTTCGACCATCGCGTCTCCCTCTCATCTCATAGATTGTATTGGTGCCTCTGTGAGGCAACTGTTGAATGAGGGGAGGACAGTTTACGATCTATTGATGCAGCATGATCTACTGGACTTGGTTTAGGATTTTAAATCAAGGGGATAAGCAACAACAACAACATGATGTTTCACTGCTATACGACAGAAAGAATTTAGGATGTTTTGAACCAGTAGTTCTTCACATAGCGAAACTACGCTTTAAACTGTGAAATTATTGTTGTTGTCAAAAATGTAGGTTTCATTTATGTGGTGCATATAAAGCAGTATTTAAATAATAGCATTTGATATTTGAGCTAGATATAGATGATGTTAATTATTAACTAGATATTTTTAACTTTATTCTTAATTCGCACTGGCAAATGACATACCGATTATGAAGTATTAAGGAGATAGCACCTATTAATCTGCCCATCTAAATTAAGAATGTCTAATTAGAATTTAGGGTTGGTTGCATAATTAATGATATGTGGTATATAAAAAATGTATGTACCACATATCATTAATTATGCAACCAACAAATAATAAAAAAATCATATTGCCTCCAAATAATTAAAATTAAATGAAAAAATAAATCAGTAAAAAAAATAAATAATAAAAAAGATAAAAACCTAGAAAGATAATTTTTTAAAATAGAAATATTAGCTTTAAAAACTTGGTATAATTAGATCCTAACTAGCACCATGAAAATTTTAGTCCTTTTTTTTTGTTTATTTGTAGAAAAAACAGCCCTTTTGAAATTATTTGTTCTTTAATACATCTTTTCATTTTAATATTCCCAAAAATCTACTTTATTATTGTATATCATAAATTGAGAAACAAATCATTACTTTATTATTTACCAATGATTTATAACATCCCAGTCTTTAAAATCACATAATAAATTGAAAAATACTTCAGAAGCAAATTGTTTATCGCTAATAAATACATTTTCTTTATTGAAACTTAGAAAAATAATATATATTATTTTTCAAACACGCCATTGCCAATTCACATTTGTTACTATGTTTAGACTGATCTTAAGCTAAATGAGAATCTATATACAATAAGATATTTAGTTTGTCATCTTCTAAACATTAATAGAAATTCCTTATACTGAAACATTTCGTACATCGTAATAAATAAATAAATATATATATATATATATATAGATAGATAGATAGATAGATAGATATTTGTAATATAGGCTTTAATTTTTATCTTTTATTACGCTGTCTTCTTTAAAAATAGCTTTCATATGTTTCTATTGTTAGAGGAATTTCTCACAAGGAAGTCATCCATTTTGGCTGCTACGAGACACAAAACGTTTTGATGATTTATTTTTATTTCAAATACTTTTCAGACAAAACTTCCGCCTTGCCAATTGCGATAAATTTAGCACTGATAAAAGATGTGTATATATTATATTTTGTGATTATTCGGCTTTATTTCTATTTTTGTTGTTGTTGGTGGTGGTATTCACCACTTTAATTTTTTTGTTATTTCAGCTTTAATTGCTGCATCTGTTTTATGCAGATTAAAGCAGTTCTTTTCGAGCTCGAATCCTAACGGTTTTAAATTTGATAAAGGAATAGGAGATTACATATATCTTACAAATAATTATTAATTAACATTGCATTGATGAAAAAGTAGCACAGATTTATTAGGAACAATTTATTTTTAGCATAAACATTGATGGCTCAGAGCTTCAAAATTTTCAGATTTGTTAGGAATTCTTGATGTTCAGTATTTAAATAAAAATTTTAATTCCTTCTACAACATGTTTATATAGTTTTGTAGGTATTTTCATTTATTATTAATTATGAGTCAAAACTAAATATATGGTTTTTTCATGACATAGACAAAATTCTCTGATAATATTTCAAAAAAAATATCTTACATTATTTAGTAATCACTTCACTTACGGCAAATAACATTAAAATGTTAATTAGCATTAAGTGTTTTTAAACAAACATATATTTTTAGTTGGATATTATTAATTTTCAATAGTAAATGTCTACAATTATTAAATATATAAATTATATATATGTTATTAATGTATTGTAGTGGGCAAGTTGGGAAACCAGTTGGACTAGAGATACAGCTTTCAGAACTCGCAGTTTTATTTACGCACGCACAAATACCATACACATACGAGTAGACACAAACAATATTTAACACATTTGAAGTAAAAGATGGATAATTATAGCTTCGTGGAAGGATTCCACTTCTGAGCTGGTACTCTCTGCTAAGCGTAGGATGTGCCAAGAGCAGGGTTGGATTAAATATATTTTATTTCGAGTTGAGAGACTGTAGACCAACTAAACATTTATCAGCAAAAGCGCAGGGATGAGCGGTACTTCCTCTCAGGTGAGAATCTCGAGGTCAACTGAATATTTCTCCTGAATGCCACAGGGGGCGCTCTTGCGGGTCCAGAGGTAGAAATATGGTTACAGTATTATATTAACTAAGATAAGGCTGATTGTTCTCAAAAAGATTGAACCATTGTTCAGTTCTATTATTTATTTATTTTTTCCTTTTTTTGGAAATAAAGAAGCAAAATATTATTTTTTAAAGAATATTTTAACTATTTATTAGTTTATAATTAATTAATATACTAATATATATAAACAATTTTTTTGTTGGTTGGCGTTTATTTATCATTACACAGTATCCTTTTCTTTTATATTAAACTGATTTAAAATAAACAAAAATTTGTTAGTTAATAGGCTCCAAAAATGTTTCTGATTATGTAACCTTAAAACTGATTATTTAATATTTAATATCTCTTCATTTTTTTTCAAAAAAAGATCTTTGCACTTTTTCTAGTTCCAGTTATTTCTAGTTATTTATGTTTCGAGCTGAATAATTGTACTGCACTTTAAAATTACTGCTTTTATCAGAAATCTTCTTTAAAGTTTATTATTATACAATTTGCAAAAATAATACTCATTGAAAAAAAATTTTTAAATAAATAAGTGAATAAAAAAAAAAAACATCTGATGCCAAACGTTCTAGTTAAATTACTAGATACTGGAATTCAAATCAGTAGTGATGAAAGAAACACCAGCAAAAAAATAAATAAATAAAACATTTTATATGAAAAATAGAAGAATTCGTTTTTGAATCACAGAAAAATCCAAATAATCTTTGACGCTTCTTGTAGAATTTTATTCCATTTTATCACATCTGAACCAGAACCGAACAATAGAAGAAGAAAAAAAAATTACCACTGCATTTCTGTGCAACGAAAGCATGAAATGTGATGAATACAATCACATAAAAAAGTAATACAGGAAAGAATCTTCAATATAAATAATAAAAAAATAACGCTGCGCACACACCCAAACAAAAAGAAAAAAAAACGAAAGTAAGAAAAAAGAATATCCAGCGATTCAGCTTAAAGTGATGAGCATTTGGATCACAGTCTTTATTTAAATTCAAAATGGATGCCACGAACTCTGCAAATGGCTAAACAAAAATGGACGATTTAAAACTACTGGTTTACGTTTGTAAAAATCGTTCGTATCCATTGATGTTTATTTATGTGGTTCTGTCTACATAATAACAGGAAGATTTTTCTCTGCAAGCCTGCTTTTGGAAGATTTTTTCAGATTTTATTTATTTTTTGTGAAACCCAATGTGATTTTTTTTTATTCTAAAGTTTTCTACCAGGATTTGCATAATACACCGAAATTCTAAATTCCGCCTTTTTTGGCTGTCTTCTAGAATTGGATTTCCTCTCTTTTTTTTTATCCTTTCATTCTTTTAAATCTCATAACAATGATTTAAAATTTATACATATAATATTAAGTTTCTAAGGGTTAGTATTTGTTCCGTTAGATTTGTTTACGAAGGAAATACATGGCCATTTTGTATAATTAATGACTTTTGTGTATTGTTATGCTGACAAATAATTGCAAGATGTAAGAATAATATTATGCTAACATGAACGAATTTAAACTACGTTTCATAAAAATGTTTGTTTGTTTTGAAATAGAGTATTTATTTTATGTAGAAAGTTTTCACAAAAGTCATCATTCATTGTATAATTTTGTTTTGCTGTGTTAGTTGGAAAGAAAACAATGAACTACATGAATGTTTCTTCCAAAAATTTAATTACTTTTTTATTGCTTATTAAAGTACTTTTTATACAATTTCGTTCAATTGCTATAAATTTTTACTAATAGTGTAAGATATTTTATATTATTACAAAAAGCTGAATATAAAAGTTTGATGTTGTTTAAATCTCAAACCTCGCTTATAACATATAGATACTTTAAATAATTTATACATTTATTGATTATAACCATAGAGTTTATTCTAAATTATCTATGTTGGTTTTGAAAACATATACTATTCTATCAATTGCATTTAATAATAATATATATATATATATATATCCTTTTTTTTAAGAATCAGTTATTATAAAACAATTATTTTTATATTAAATTATAAAGAAATCCATTCAATATTATTTTACTCAATTAATCAATAAAATAGAATAGAATAGAATATTCATCAACCATAGAATTTATTTTAAATTATGTTCGTCTGAAATACATATAATATTTTATTAATTGCATTTAAATATAAATATATATATTTGTTGAATTAAATGTTCAATAATATATTGCATTTGATTAATTGCTTAAATAATATTGAATGAATTTCTTTATAAGTTAATATAAAACATTGTCTTCTAAGAGCTGATTCCTAAAAAAAAAGGACAAGAAATTTATGGTGAAAAAAAAGGATGATGTAATAAGCAACAGCAACTTGTTTAAATTAATAATACTGCATTAATTTTAATTGATAAAATATAATTAGTATAAAGTAATTAATAAATAATTTATTTCATTAAATATGTGTGCTTAATTAATATAACTGGCATACTTCTTATTGGTTTTAAATTAATAATGTTACCATATTAATCAAATATTGAAAAGATAAACTTAATTTTCTTTTTTAATTATGGATAAAGATATTTAAGTATATTGAATAGTGATAAAATGTTGAACTAATTAAATTACTTTAATTTGAAATTTTAACCTTCTTTAAAATAAATTTATAAATCTATAATTAATAGATTTTTAAATAGGTACAAAATATTGATTTATTCATATATTAAGTTGTTTATACTAATTTATTCACTTGCGCAATTATTTTCTATTAGCTAATATTTTGAGTTTTGTATCATTTATTAACGCGTAGAGTTTAGCCATTTATTTTTTAAACTCTAAGACCGGTACTCATTACATTAATACATAAGTTTAACACGTAAAATATTTAATAAACTTTAAAAGTATTGTAAGCTTATATATAATATAGATTACATAAGAAATCCTTTGATTTTATCTAATGTAATATTAATTTCTTCTTTTGAATGCATATTTTTTAAAAAATATTAATATTTTTTAGTATTATAATATGTTGATGATTTATAATGCTGTAAAAATGCTTCTTCCTACTCAATGGCGAGAGGGCC
This sequence comes from Caerostris darwini, assembly GCA_021605075.1. Lineage (NCBI taxonomy): Eukaryota > Metazoa > Arthropoda > Arachnida > Araneae > Araneidae > Caerostris > Caerostris darwini. The sequence goes on along the minus strand of BPLQ01003486.1, from coordinate 30,748 downwards.
TCCTATGGCGTTCAGGAGAAAGGGTTAGTTGGCCTACAGACCCTCACCAGGAGAAGAAGTATAATTTGCGCATCACGCGCCTACCTGAGTATCGGATTTTCGGCTTTGTAGTGGAATCTTTCCACGAATCTATAATTATGTCTTTAAATGTGTTAAATATTGTATGTGTGTGGTGTTTTTTCGTGTGTCAATAATGCTGTGTATTCTCCAACATGTGCCTCAAGTATTTCAAATCAGCCACACCAAATTATGATCCAGTTGCACATTAAAATACCAAATATAAATTACTAATATAAAATTTAATTAGTTTTGTAATTAATTCCGACGTTAAAATTATCAGCATTTTAATTTTATACAGAAGAACTTAAATAAAATTATATAAATGTATACATGGTTGTCATAGTAACCAAAAAATAAGTATCCATATTAAATATTGCATAGCATGAGAAGCTAAACCATTCATTAAATTTTTTAATACTTACATTTATATATATATTTTTATTTAATATTAATTTAATTTATGATTCTTAAAATCTCAAATGTATCAGAGATTACATTTACTTGCAATATACTTACAGCGAAAGTATGAAATCTTTTTAAAGAGAGTAAATTTAATTAAAATTATATTTCGCAAAACATTGCAATTCATTATTATTTTTTAAAATAATTCTTCTTTAAAAGCAAGACCGATAATGGAATACAAAATTGAAAAGTCAGAATCGAAGCATCTTTTAAAATAAAAGAATTGCTTAAAATATATTGCAAAAATTTTAAATTATACGTAGTGTGCATTAAAAATTTATTTTAAAATTATTGAAAAATAAATAAATTTCCTCGCTTAAAATGTTAAACTTTCGATTTTAGATACAAGTTTTCAATTAAATACCTTCAGTAACATTCGCAGATTATAAAAGAAGGTTTAAATATGTAGTTTAAAATAAATATAACAGAAATTATAATTAAAAAAAATATTAACTTAAATACGTTCTTATAGAAAATCTGAGTAATTTCGTGAATTATTAAGCAGTTTGTAGGATAGGAATAAATTGAAATAAGAAAATTTTAAAAATCACAATTGATAATTAAATTTGCTTTGTACTAAATCTAAAAATGTTTTGTTTCGATATTACTTTAAGTTAAAATTTGAATTATTTCAGCTTGCTTTTGTGTTGTATGTTAAAATTCCATTGTAAAGAGAAATGATATTAACAGAACATTTATCATGAACAAATATCGAATTATATATTTTTAACTTTCTATGAATATAATTACTACTGATATTTCAACAATGCTTATATCTTTCTAATTGTTCGTTTTAACTTTAATGCTTCCAGAAGAATATAGTGATAACTAAAAAAATCTTGATATTGAAAATAAAGGTTTTAAAATGGTTGAGTTTAGATCTACTGAGTAAATATTTGTATGTTATAATGTATATTTCTTTTTAAAATATTAATTTAATTTAATTTCATAAAGAGTTATATGGAAATCATATATATATATATATATATATATATATATATAGTTTAAAAGAATAAATTAAACTTTTGAATAAATGATAATAAAATTTTATAAATTAATTTCTTTAATTATATTGTAAATAGGAATTTTTTAATTTTTAATCAATACTCTTATAAAATTTTTAATAAATAAATATTCTAATTATTTTAGGGAAAATGAATTGAATTAGATGAATACAAATATTAATAATACAAATATTTAAAACCTTCTGGGTTAAAGTATGTAAATTGTTCTGTGTATTTTAAGCAATATGTATATATGCATTTGTTTATTTTCTTAACATAAGAAAGCATTAATTTTAATAATAGTAATCATTTGAATAATTTTTAATACTATTAAAATAATTATATTCTGCCTAATTTTACAAAATGATGCTCTAAATTCAAAAAGTTGCTTTATCAAATGCTGTATATAAATGTTACCTTAGAAATTTCATATAATTTATTGCATATTGTATTAATTAATTTATTTATTGCATACAATAATTTGATAATTTGCTCATTATAAATAATAAAAAATATGTTTTATTTACAATAGAAGAGGGGAAAAAGTAATATGTTAAAATAAAAACTAAAATTACAAAAGTGGTTAAAATTAAGCATACTAATATAAATTACATAAATTTTTCTTTAAATGATTATTTTTCTAGGATAATTTTTGAACAGTTGTTTATATTAATCCATTTAAACATAGTTAGAATAAAAAAAAAATTAACAACAAAACAAAAATTAAAATAAATGATTTAAGCATTCTTAACAACAGAATGTATCAATTTAAATTATTGTAAACATTCGAATATTTTTGATACTATTACAATAATTATATTCTACCTAATTTACAAAATGATTATGCTATAAATACATGATATATAAATAAAATATTTTATTAGTGGCTTCACGAAAAATATTGCTTTAGTAATTTCATTGTCTCATTAGAAATGTTATTTCTAGTTCATTGAATGTATGCCAAATACAAAAAGATGCTTTATAACAATGTTTTATGGCATTCACATAAAATTTCTTCTTAAGAAAAAGATTAAAACGAGCCCAAGAAATTGAAGAGGATGAAGAAATTGACCGTTTTAGAAATTGGTTATAGATATTGAGCGAAAGGAACAAGCCAAAGATTAGTCAAAGTGTTAGGATAAGAAGTGAAATGATTTGACTAATCTAAATGATTTTTCAAAATACATCCATGTACTGTTTTACCAGTGTTGTGTCAATATGTATATTAAATACAATAATTATACTTGTGAAATTGAAGCATGATAAAGCAAGGTTTGAATTCTAAAATAATGGCAACATTCCAAGATTAACCTATATGATGATGTAATTTATTTGCTTTTTATTGGAACACATTTATTACAAAAATAAAAATATTTCAATTACATTTAACACTTATTAATTTATTATTCTTTAAATTATGAAATTTAAAAAAAAATAATAACTTGAACTTTGAAAAGAATATAATAAAAGGAGAAATACCACAGATGCTTTAGATTATCCATATACTTTACCTTATTCCATCAACGATATCTTTAACATAAACTGGGATATCTTGAATCTCTGATATCACTGCCAACTAAACATTTTTATGGGTTTATGCTAAAGATATCGTATATATCGAGCAAAGGACGAGGTATGGCTACTCTAAAGCACTTCGGAATTACCATCGTTTATGAGGATATACTGCAACAAAATTGCCAAGAGTATTATCTTGATGGGCTTCAGGAAACTCATGGTGCCCATATAGAAATGTATTAAATTAATTATAAATTGCACTACTATTGCAAAAGAGAAAAATAGGTTATTTAATTCCCAAACATTTAAAATTAATATAATAATATTCGGCTGGGCTGATATACAGGTTATCCATAAGATACAGAATGTAATGCAAGAACAAAACGCATAACAGCAATATTAAAAATTGAAAAAAAAATACTTAGATTAATTATGAACTATGAAAGAAATTTAAATAAACCCTTGAGAATAGCTTGTGAAAGAATTTTTAAAAAATTATCCAATTAAAAACTTTGAAAGTGGTCAAGGTTAAAAAAATAATTTTATGGGTAATAAATTTAAATGAAACAAAAAATAAATTTAAACATATTCGCTTCGTTTTGTAATCATATTCACTTATCTAGCTTCCTATTCGCCGTTTTAATAAATTTTTGTTATTGGATAAGAATTTATGGACATCCTGTAAATAACCTTGTAACACTGTAACAACCCTCAAATAATACCGTCATATGATACAATATATTTTATCATGAAAGATAAATTGTGTCATTGTATGATAAGATAAAATATATTATATTATGTAATACAATATAATATCAATATGATACAATATAATATAATACATTATCAACATTAATGGGATGCAATAATAATCTGATACCATAACATAATATCTTTGATTTAACTTTCATACCCCTAATAACATACTTTAATACCCTAATAATCTTACCATTATCCAATAAACATGTTATAAAATATATATATACATGGTACCAAGGCATATTTCATTAAATATTGTCCTATGTTGGTTACAAAATAAGATAGCGTGAAACACAGACAGGAATAAGGACTAAAATATTTTAGAAACTCCTAACAGTTGTTTTTCATAATAATGATACGAAGAATATTTAGAAATAAAAATACGAAGATATAGACTTCGTACTTGAATTAGAAGCATTAAAATACCATTCTTGTTTACCAGGGAATTTCGATATTTATTTGCAATACAATAATTCTCATTTTGTTTTCTTAAATATTAAAAAAATAATCTTAATACTGAATTCTAATCATTTATCTTCCTCTGCAGTGCATTTTATTTTGGATTTTTACATAATTTTAGTAGCGGTGTCTGAAGTAATTCTGAATTATTGTGTAGTAGGGGTTTAACGTGGTAGCTGTAAATCACTGTGATAGATTCAAATGGAAGGAGTTCAATTCAAAAACTCGACAATCGAAATATTAGTCGATCATATTAAATTTAAAGACAGAAGATCACCCAATTATGTTTGAATAGGTAAACAGCTGGTTTGAACTTCAAATTGTTCAAAATAAAGAGACACCAGAAGCCAAAGATGATCAACCGAATTAAATGGTACACACTTTTTTAATTAGCTAGCATTTTATTAGTTTTAGTTTCATATTAAATAAAATATTTTTATTTATTAATAAAAATAGAAAAATACGTGATATGTATAATACATACATTGAAATTGGCTCTAAATATCTATTCAAAATAATCTATATTCACGTTGGGAACCATTGATACACATGATAGACTTTGTATAAAAGTAAAATCAGCATTTATAGTTAAAAATGTTTATTAGTAATAATATTTACTACGTATAATGCATGGAATAAAAACGGTTTTGAATATCGATTCGGAATTTCCATACCGCGTATCCACAGGGATTCCCACGTTGAAAACCACTGTTTGAGATGATAGATTTTGTATCAAATAAAAATCAATCTTTAATTTTTCTATGGTTTATTAAGAATAGCATCTACTATACATAATATATAAACTGTAATTGGAGCTGGATATCAATGCGGAATATACTATAACCTCGTAACCCGAGTGGTTTTTATTTGAGAACCACTGTTCCAGAAAATAAATTTTATATGAAATAAAAATAAGTATTTTCCATTGCTTATTAGAACCATACCTACAATGCATAATAAACTGTTATTGGCATTGAATATTTATGCGGAATATTCTATAACCCTAGTAGTTCACACGTTACTGAAGCACTGTTTGAGATAATAAATTTTTCATCAAAAATTAATATTTCCTACCGTTTATTAATAGTAATGAGTACGATGTATCATAAATAAACTGTCCTTGGCACTGGATATTTATAACCCCGTAAACCTAGAAATATACTATAACCACGTAAACCTAGTGGTTCTCAAGTTGAGAACCACTATTTTTGATAAGACATTCTGTACCAAATTAAAATCTAACTTTGTATCTCCGAATGTTAGGAATAATACCAACTATGTACAACATCATGAAATGTTGCAGAGCATCATTATTTAGTAAGAGATTTCACAGTTTAACACCACCACTGCTGTTGCTCCTCCGGGATACTGCGCAGCGAAATTTATTTAGTGTTAGAAGAGATATTCCTGCTACGGCCGCAAAATAAGACGGCGTGAAACAGTGATAAGAGTAATGGCTTAAACATTTCAGAATCGCTTCAACACTTCCTTTTGGAACAGCAAAACGAAGATTAGAACAGCCTCCTCTCTCGGATTAGAAGTTCCGAAAACAGCGTCAACAAAAATCCTATTATTCTGTCAGAAAAACATTAATACACTTTCGTGTTCGCCCCTAAGCCATTTTCCAAAATATACATCTTCATACATGTCTGCTTCTGGTGATGTTGCTGCATATAATAATTCCAGTTTAGTTTTGGGAAATCTAACATAGAACCGTTCTGGTGCCAAGATCTGTTTACTCTCTGCTGGTTGTGAATTATTTTTGTATTTTTCAAAGGTAGACCGGATATATAATTATTTACCCTTTTTCTTCGTATAAATGTATGGCAAAAACATAGAGCGCATTTAATCTATTTGTGAAAAGCATTTATTAGTTGAAATGCAAATCCCTTTGAAAAAATAATGCTGAGCTTCATGTTGTGCACATCAGAATTTGTAGCGGATTATATTTTCAAATTCATGTGAAATGTGTTTGCGATGTACTTGAATTTAATGCATTGCGTGTATCGTTTTGTTTTTCGTAATAAAAAAAAAGTTATGCAAGGTTTTATTATGAAGAAAGTTAAGTATAATATTAGATAGTGGATTTTTATTTTGTATTTAAATGATATTAATGTATCATTGTCATCTCTTTTTTTCATATTACATTAAAATGGTTATACATAAAAATCATTGAGAATTTGGGAGTTATAAGTATATGCAGATTTAATTGATCTGGAATAAAATAAATCGATTTACATATTATTAGGAAATTGGAATGCATTTTAAAGTATAAAGTATTTTCAAAAGCATGTACAAAAGTCTTAGCATGTTAATAAGTATTATACTCGTCACATGCTACAAAAATGTCTTTTGATAACTGCTGTTTAAGTAAAATTTCAATATTTAAATTTTCAAAACTATATTGCGATTTTATACATTTGTAAAAAAAAAATGTCTTATATTACTTGCATGATTCAAATATTTTCTTTAAGTTTCGTTCATTTTATGGTCGTGAAAATATAAAGTCTATGTATGAAAATTTAAGTCTTAAACTAAGTTGATGTCAGATTTTTAATAAATAATTAAATTTTTGAAAAGCATTTATTAGTCGAAATGTAAATCCCCACGAAAAATAATGGCAAGCTACATGTTGTGCACATCAAAATTTGTAACATTATATTTTCAAATTCATGTGAAATTCACTTAAAACTATAAATTAGCTTAAATTCAACTTAAATTTATAAATTAGAGATACCAGTGGAACAAATTAAATATATACCATAATAAATTTTATTCTAAATATAAAAAAAAAATATTGTAATTGTTTATATATACATTCTTTGTAAAAAGTATCCGGTATTTATATTTTAAAATACACTCATAAAAGATATCACTACACTTTTTGTAAATTGGTAGCACAGTACTAAGTTAACTAACTTCATGGCTCTACAGTCTATGTTGGACATGGTCATCTGCCTAGTGGCAAGTTGTGAAACAGAAAATATTTCTTTTTACTGGATAGGGTTATAAGTCCAATGCTCAACAGTCATATTAGGCAGGAACCTACGATTTAAAGTGGATTCCAAATCACTACAAACATCCATATGGCACCGCCGGGACTTCAATCCGAAACCTGTGGTACCAGCGTCAATCATAGACCATCAGGCCTCACTGTGCTGAGTTACAACGTGAAATTTGAACGCAGTCTTTACTCAGTGTGTTGACAGCAGTTATTTTTAATATCCAATAATATGAGTAATGTACTACTTTTTTATAATGGAAAAATTCGCGGATCAAACAATTGAAGTGATGGCTTTAAATGTTATGTTTTAAACGAAATTTCCTGTGTCGAATAGCTAAAACGACTACAAGTGACATATGCGAATCATTCAAGTCAAAACACGAGTACATAATTGGTATAAAACCTTCAAAGAAGATAAAATTGTTGATTTGCCTCCTTCTCGTTGATCATCGATAGCTACAATAGACGATATCCAGAAATTTGTAGGCAAAAATCATCATACGAGTCTTAGAGAGTTAGCTGAAGAAGAGGCGAAGGTATCTTTTAAGTTGGTTCATAACATTATGATTGATATTTTGTGCATGAAACGCATCAAGGCTTGACTGGTTCCGAATGAGCTCAATTTTGTTCAAAAAGAGAATTGAAAGGAGATTGAAAGGTCCATTTTGCAAGTATCATCGTTGAAAATTTTTTCTCCGAAAACTCAACGAGTGTCATCTACCATCATCTGATATGGCACCATTTGATTTTTTTCCTGTTTCCAAGGTTAAAACTACCATTCCGAGGAAGGCGTTTTGACTCGATGGAGGCCATAAAAGAAAACTCGGTGATGGAACTTAAGGCCATATCTCAAACAGCCTACGAAATATATCTGGAGGATTGGATTGAGTGCTGACACGATGGATCCCACTTTACAGACGGTAAAATTATTTTTGAAGCATAAATTTATCTTTGTATGATGTATTTAATACGTCCGGACACTTTTTTACACATAATGACATACTATACATATATGTGGAATGAAAATAATGATTTTTATGAAATTCTTTGGATTATCTTTTTGGGTCCTATATTTTCTTCCAGGAACTTTATTTAAATTTATTAACTGTTGGATAAAAAATACATACATTTATTTAATTGTTAATAATTGTAGAACTTATAGAATGGACTTATCGAATTGAAATACTAAATGAATTCAAAATGCCTAACTATTGTTTATTGTATTGTACAACATGATAATAAAATCATGTTGCACAGTTGCAGCTCTTTCAGAAAAAACAAGTAATATAAAAAAAAATTCCTACTTTTTTTTTTCACTCTATTGCAGAAAGTCTTTTATAAATAATTTTCATTCATTTTTTTAAGTTTATCTGGCGCCCTCTATTAGTAGATATATGCAACTTAAATCTAAAAAAATACTAAAATTAATTAATTTAATTTAATTAATGAATAAATATTTGAAAAAACTGTATTAAGATCCAGCGTCATCCACTACAAGTTAAAAAAAAATGCATTTGAGCTTGAGTGGATGAAAAAAAAGTATTTTATTAAAGATTGAAAATTTGAACAAGATATATATAGGGAGAGTGCGAGCTAATAGAAGGGATTGAAAAAGGATTACGATATTTTATTTCATTGTCAAATGAAAAACATCAAGAAATAACGAACATGAAACAAAGCTTGCTCTTTGACACTGATTCTGAAATAAGTAGGAACAAAGTACAAATGTTTTATCGTACTAGTGAATCCTGAAATTTTTTTTTAACTTCTTTTTTATTTTGTATTTTTCTGAGAACACTGATTAATTCTTGCTACTGTAAATAACAAAAGGAAAGTGCAACAGTAGCACTGCAATCAAATCAAATTTCTTTTCAGCCATTTTTGGAATTCATTTTGAGAACATCCTTCACTGCAAGTTATTGCTTTCGTTTTTTTAATACCAAATAATACAGTTTCACAGATCCAATCTAGCTTCCTTTTTGATTATTAAAAAGTAAACCTTCAGATGTTATTATTTTTAACAACTACACATAAAAATGTTGCTGAATTTCATAAAATATATAAACATAAATTACAACTGTGATACATTTCCAACTTTTATCTTATGCTACGTCAATAAAGACAATTTGCTTTATTCTTTTTTGTACACTATCTTAATGATTATAAATCACACATTGCTATTAATAATGGCATACTTCGTGCTATAAAAGTGGTATCTTTTTCAATTTTTGTTCTTTTGGAGTTCTTTGAATTTCTATTCTCTCTTTGAATTTCTTTTTTATTATTTTGCCATATTCTAACAACTTAACACGATTAGCTTAACATCCATATTTAACAGCAACAGCCATTTTTTTATTCATAACTTAATAAGAATAGCATGAAACAAAACTTGTTCTTTCGCACCTATGAAATAAATAGGAACAAAGTGCAAATGTCTTATTCATATTATTGCATTCTCAAAATTGTTTTTTAATTCCTTTTCGTTTTGTATTTTTCTGATAACACTGATTAATTCATACTACTATAAATAACAAAAGGAAATTACAACGAATGTACAGATTACGAATCAAATTTATTTTTAACAATTTTGGAATTATTCTTGAGAACTTCATTTATTACTTTCTTTGTTTTAATTCCAAATAATTCATTCGCACATAACTAATCTAGCTTCCTATTTGATTATTTAAGAATAAACATTCAGGTATTATTATATTTAATAACCTCACATAAAATTGATGCTGATTTTTATAAAATACATAAACATAAATACAGATCGAACATTTCTCTTATGCTACGCCAATAAAGAAAATTTGCTTTATTCCTTTTTTGTACATTAACTTAATGATTATAAATCTGCTGACATACATTGCTATCAATAATAACATACTTCATAAAATAGGTACCTTTTTCAATTTTTGTTCTTTTCGAGTTCTTTGAATTTCTATCTGTCTTTTAATTTCGTTTTTATTCTTTTGCCGTATTCCAGGAACTCAACACGACTGACTTACAGCAACAGTCATATTTTACTTATAACATAATAAGAATAAGACTATACAAAACTTTATTGTTCGCACTAATGAAATAAATAGGAACAAGTACAAATGTTTTATTCATACTAATGCATTCTCAAAATTGTTTCTTAATTCCTTGTCATTTCGTATTTTTCTGAGAACACTGATTAATTCATATTACTGTAAAAAACAAAAGGAAAGTGCAACGACGGTACAGCAATTAAATCAAATTTCTTTTTGACAATTTTAGAATTCTTAAGAACATTTATTGCTTTTGTTCTTTTAATACCAAATAATACAGTTGCACAAAACCAATCTAGCTTCCTTTTTGATTATTTAAGAGAAAACCTTCAGATGTTATTATTTTTAACAATCACACAGTTGCTGATTTTTAAAAAATAACATAAATATAAATTATAACTGGGATAAAGATTGAAACTTTTCTCTTATGCTACCTCCAGAAAGAAATTTTGCTTTATTTTTTTTTTTTTGTACATTGTCTTAAGGATTATAAAGCTGACATTGTTGTCAATAATGGCATACTTCATTAAAGTGTATCTTCTTTGAATTTAATTTTTTTAGAGTTCTTTGAATATCGATTGTCTCTTTTAATTCCGTTTTTATTCTTTTGCCTTATTCTAGCAACTTAACTCGATTGGCTTACAGCAACAGCCATATTAATACTTACTTATAACATAATAATAATAATAAAACTTGCTCGTTCGCACTTATGAAATAAATAGGAACAAAGTGCAAATGTCTTATTCATACTATTGCATTCTCAAAATTGTTTTTTAATTCCTTTTCATTTTGTATTTTTCTGAGAAAACTGATTAATTCATACTACTGTAAATAACAAAAGGAAAGTACAACGACAGTACAGAATACAAATCAAATTTCTTTTTAATCCTTTTGGGATTCTTCTTGAGAACTTCATTTATTGTTTTGTTATTTTCCTTCCAAGTAATTCAGTTTGCACAGAATCAATGTAGCTTCCGTTTTGATTATTTAAGAGTAAACCTTCAGATGTTATTATTTTTAATAACCCCACATAAAATTGTTGCTGATTTTTACACACACATACTGACACGCACACACACACACATATATATATATACAGTTCGAACTTTTCTCTTTAGTTACATCAATAAAGAAGATTTGCCTTTTTTATCACATATCTAAATGATTATAAATCAAACATTGCTATCAATGATGGCATACTTCATGAAAGTGGTATCCTTTTCAATTTTTGTTGTCTTGGAGTTCTTTGAATTTCTATTCTCTCTTTTAATTTCGTTTTTATTCTTTGCCGTACTAGTATTCCAGCAACTTAACAAGGCTGGCAGCAAAGAATCGAAGAACAAAACTGAATCAGGCCTAAAAACTCTCGTCACGTCTTACAACTACAAGTCACCGGAAGGAAATTAGCAGGAAGTCCTTGTCAATAGCTTCTTCTGGTGAAAGAAGAACTCTGAAGACGTTTTCTCTTTGACAGGAATTGAGAATTGTGCCGCTTCCCCCAACGTACCACTGATGCTGATGTTTTCCGATTTGAATCTTTTATTCTAGTCTCACGAAATTAGTAAAGAAGCTTGTTCATTAGAACATTTATCAGAACTACATCTATTATTTGGACAGTAATATCATTTACTTTTAATCAAAGATTTATCAGTTCATTTGCCAAGATTTTTATCAATAATTTCTAGAATAAGTGCTGATTTTATTTTATGAACGTAAATAGAGGTTTGGAATACTATGTCAATAATATATATTGATTAAACACATTTACGCATAATATGTCTGTACTGTCACTTACGCGTATATATCTATACTGACGCTTATGTGTATATATCTATACTGTCAGCCTCACTGACGATATGAGAACTTAAATATGCCACCATAACAGTTAGTGACAGCAACAGATGTCACCAGCAACAAGCAACCCAAGAACTCCTGATTTCATGCTAGTAACATTGGACCACGGGATGAGCTATTTGCCCATTTTATTTTATAATTGTATAGGTATTTCACTTCTTTTTTTTATATCTACTATATGTAAGACCCATCTATTTGTTTGCTTGGAACTGGACTCTAACGTACAACAGAATGATGATTTGTGTACTGGAGGACCAGAAAAAACATGTCCTGATCTCACGAACTTTTAGTATGGTGCTTCGAGCTTTTTAAATTTTTATCCTTATAACATTTAACTTGTTTTTAAATGTTTTTAAAGCCTTTCGGCCGTTTTCGTTAAGAATGTCTGGTATTTTCCCTTTATAATTTTGACTTGTTTATATGTTCTTTTATGACTACGGTAGGTGGCCAAATTGGTATGGAACGAGTTCCAGTAGAACCATAAGTAACGACAATAATATCTATATTATATGCTTAAAATTTTATTGCATTAAAGACTAAGTGAATATGCATAGAAAATCACATAAATATAAATAAGTAAAATTTGTATGTACATTTATGTAAACTTAAATGCCCATACAATTTTTATGAATCCAACTTAAAATTTATTATTAATTATTAATAATCAAATAATTTTCAGTTCTTAATATATACAATTTTCGTAATTCTATGCGAAAATTGTAATTTTTGTATTTGCAAACTAAGGCATAGGTTTATAATTATTATAGCTTTAAAACCTGAATTATATCATATCATATTTTTCTAAAATTCAAAATCATATCTTTCTAAATTTTAAAAATCGTATTTTTCTAAAATACGAATTAAAAAGAAATTTAGACGCATAAAAAAATTAAAAAAAAAAAACACATGAAAAATTTCAAACCAGCATTTCATTGAAAAAAAAAATCATGGACATTTTAAAATTTGTTCGCTTACAAAAAAATAAAAAAATTCACATTTTAACGAAATTTTCACCATGAAATGCATAATACAGGTGACACTTAATAGGTTTTCCACGCTCACCTATTACAGCATTTTCACTTTTACTTGATTTCCCTAAACAGCGAAAAAATATAAAAAGTTCAAACACTTTCGGGCAAGCATTCGAAGTCATTTTCCTAAAATATGGAAAAAATAAACACAAAGCAAGAAAAAAAAAATGTTAAACATCTCGAAGATTTAAAGCTGTGAGAATTACGGAATACTTATCTTCCACTGTTGAGTTGAGTTGAGTTGTGTTGAGAAATATTTCTCTTCCCAGTTTTATTTTCTTATATATTGAATCCCAAGTTTTATAAATCAGAATTCTGATTTTCTTCGTCGAAAATCTAAAGATGTTCTTTATTTTATAAAGTAAAGCCTACTTCATTTTCTTTTTTTCTATCAACAGAATTTCTGTAACTTTCTTTGAAAAAAAAATCCTTATTTGCATACAATTTCTCGGGTATTCATCGTATTTGAACTGATATAAATAAATATATATATATGTATATATAAATAATAGTTCCTTTCATGCTATAGAAAAAATATATACTTTGTATTCTTTTTCATTTAGAATAAAATTTGAACGAATAAAAGTATTAAATTAGTTTTCAGCTTTTCAAATATATTTCTGAAAAGATTCATATATTGATATTTTATTCCATGAAAACCAACTTTTTTAAAATATTGTAAAATTGATATTTACAAGAAAATGTAAAACATGATTTTTTTGTGTAATAATAATATAATAATAGAAATTGTAATATAATAATAGAATAAGTCTGTTTCTATATAACAATAGAAACAGACTTATTCTGTTTGAAACTTAACAGAATATGTATTAAACTGTTGAAAAAAATAGTTATATGTTTGCAGAAAAATTTAATTTAACTTATAGTATACTATATGATTTTATTAATTTGTAACTAATACTACTTTGGTTTTACTTGTAATTCATCATACTTTATTAATTACAAGTATTTATCTGAAGAGATTCCTATATGGATTATTTATTCCTTGAAAAATACAATACCTTTTTATGGATATTGTAGTGAATTTCGTTAAATTGATATTTACGAAAAATGTAAAAAAGGATTTTTTGTTTATACACTAACAGAAACATATACATTCTGTTTGAAACTTAACATACCAGGAATTAAATTATTAAAAAAAATGTTAGTTATATATTTGCAGAAAAATTTAATTTAACTTATAGAATACTACTTTATTAATTTGTAACTAATGCTACTTTAATAATTTATTAATTAATTGAAAATTTTATTAATTGAAAAACGCAATACTTTATATTTTATGGATATTGTAGGGAATTTAGTTAAATGGATTTTTACAAAAAATTTAAAATAGAATTTGTTGTGTATATAACAATAGAAACAGACTTATATTGTTTGAGACTTAACAGAGTATGTATTAAATTGTTATAAAAATGTTAGTTATATACTTGCACAAAAGATTTCATTGAAGCGCTAATATAGAATACCACTATATTAGCGCTAACAATTATTATTTGATAAACTTCTAATTATATCTAGCTTAATATGGCCAAGTGTATCACCAAATTTGCAACCGAGGTCGTTAAAATCATCATCATCTTAACTCTATTTTATATCTGTTGATACATATGACAAATCTATATGAAGCAAAAATATTTTTCACTCTAAGTTAAATAAAGTAAGCATTTAAATGATAAAATTGGGTTATACTATATTATTTAACATTTGCAAGACGTTTTAATAACCCTAATGTTATAATACTTATAACAGGAATAAAAAGTTTAAATGTAATTAATAGCCCAAAATCAGTTATATTATTTAATCCAGGTTTAATGTTATATCAGAATGGGTATAGTGATGATAGTCAGGTCATCACTATGCATCAAAAATCCCCATACATCCCCAAAATGTTAAATCACTCAAATTTTCAGATTATTTATAGTTCAAAATGTATTTCGCTTTTATTGGATGAGTTTTTAGACATGAGAATAAAATATACTCAAAAAAAAATCTAATGCATTAAAACTTTCATTTTTATCATACTAAACAATTATCATGAAATTGAATTTACAGTTGTAGAACTTTATCAAAGATTCATATTTATCAAGATACTTTACGAACAAATATATAAATTTTTGTTTCAATTAATGTCAAATCATACATTAGAGTGATATCTACGCTCATGTAATTCATATTTCTGAAAATGCTTAACAAATCTTTACGAAAATAAAACGTTAATTGTTAAATTTCTAAACATTGAATTTGAACACTGTGTTTCTTAAAATGAAATCAAGTGAAAGAAAATGTTCGAATGGGTTTGAGATTTTAACCCATAAAATCATTAAAGATGAAATAACTTTTCTTATTCTTAAAAGTTCATTCTAGCATTAAATTACTTCTCGACACTTTTTTCACCTCTGTGATTCTTATTTATTGTTTCTTTTTTATTCCAAAATTGAAATGAGAATAAACACATTTTCCGCCAAAAACTCGCTGAAACTAATGCAGAATGAAACATCTCGCCATTTTTTTTTTTTTTTTTTTTTTTTTTTTTTTTGAAAACTTCTGCTGCAAATTATCTCACTTCACTTTAAAAAAAAAGACGAAAAATAAATTCAAATCCCATTCAAAAAATCTGGATGGCAAAATAAAGAAATAAAAATTCAGTTTTTTTTTAACTTATTGGCATGAAAAAGTGTGCATTTTTTTTTTTTTTTTTTTTTTTTTGCAAAAGGTCTAAAACGGAACTTTTGAAAAGACCAATGCCTATGTTCTTCAATAAAATTTACTTCTTCAAAGAAATACGAAAAAAAGAGAGAGAAAGGTGTGATAAAAATAAAAAAGAAAAAAAGAAAATGCAATTTAATTGCCTTAATCCAAGTTGCCGAAAATAGTTTTTACCAATTTGTGCTGCTAAAGCAGTTTCCGTACTAGCTTTAAGGGAAAGAATCTCTGAAATTTTCTTTCTTTTTTTTTTTTTTTTTTTTTTTTTTGTTCTTTTATCCCTTTATTTCGCAACTAACAAAACCTTATTAAGAAAGATGCTCAATACCAGATAGAATTGAATTTGCTACCGGTAAAATTAAAAAAATTCTGGATTCCATTTTAGATGATTGTTTCTGAATTGTTAGATAAAAAAAATATCAAGAATAAAAAAGAAATATAATAATTAGTTTAACAGTTGGAGAAAATATAAAAAAAATAATCTGCAATGAACTTTTGTTGACACAAAAATTATTTGAGATTCTCTACTTTTAGTCAGTCACTTATATATTCTGAGCCCATTGCTGTATAATACATCTGATGTTATTTGTGATTTAAGAAAATTAAGAAATAAAAAAGATTTTATAATTTTTCATCAAAAAGGTTTGTTAAAATTAAGAAAAATGTTACATTCCAGACATTTTAAATTTGTTTGTTTTTAATCAATCGATATTGTACAAGTACAATTATTTTATAAAATTTCTTAAGAGTATTAAATTGCTGAATTTTTCTGATTTCTACATTGTTAAAAAAATTCCTTTCTTTCACAACTAACAAAACCTTATTAAGAAAGATGCTCAATACCAAATAGAATTGAATATGCTACCAGTAAAATTAAAAAATTCTGGATTCCATTTTAGATGATTGTTTCTGAATTGTTAGATAAAAAAAAAATCAAGAATAAAAAATAAATATCTATAATTACTTTAACCAGTTGGAGAAAATATAAAAAAAATAATCTGCGATGAACTTTTGTTGACAGAAAAATTATTTGAGATTCTCTACTTTTAGTCAGTCCTTCTGATATTCTGAACCCGTAACTGTGGAATACATCTGATGATATTTGCATAATTTAAGAAAATTAAGAAATAAAAGAGCTTTTATAATTTTTGATCAAAAAGATTTGTTGAAATTTAAAAAAAAAAATACTTTGAAGTCATTTTAATTTTTTTTTTATTTTCAATCAATCGATATTGTACCAGTAAAATTATTTTATAGAACATCATAAGAGTGTTCAATTGCTGAGTTGCCCAGATTTCTACATATTTAAAAAACGTGGAAAAAGTAAACATTCTAATGGAATTTATGCTTCATTAAATGATAAGTATGTTTAAAAGTTAGCCGAATTGATGCTAATATCATCTAACAGTTTAAATAGCGTTTCAATATCAGCATCAATACCTAACGAGTAAAAAAAAAAGATCGTATTTATATAATTAGTGTATTTTGCTTTTCTTTTTCCAGAAACGAAAAACTTAGTGCACAATGATGCTTTATGAAGAGCATCGTTTGGTGTTTTCTGAGTTTCTATCATAAATTATTTAGGGTAGTTACACTCAAAAGTGTTTTTGAAAGCTTATAATTATTCATTAATTGTTCCAATTATTCGGATGTAAACTATATATATTCAAATGACAAATTTGAATACCAATAAAATAGTTATTTGCAGTGTAATGGCACTTAAAATATTACCAATACCAATATTACAAACGATGATTAAAATATTACCTACAATTATATCATTTGTCGATCATACTGTTACCAATACTGATTACAATATTACCAATACTAATTACAATATTACCAATACTAATTACAATATTACTAATACTAATTACAATATTATCAATACTAATTACAATGTTACCACTAAGGAGTACAATGTTATCAATACTGATTGCAATATTATCAATACCAATTACAATGTTACAAATGAGGATTACGATATTACTTAGAATTGTATAAATGCCAATTACAATATTACTAATAATGAATACAATATTAGCAATAATGAATACAATATTAACAATATTGATTACAATAATACCAATAACAATAACAATATTATGATTATTATGATGATTTTGCCATCCTCATTCTAATAACAGTATCTTTCATTGAAAAAATATATAAAAAATACTGGATGTTACTTACAATTGTATCAATATCAATTACAATATTGCCAATACTGATTAATCTATTACCGATAGTGAGTCATATAATGATAAGTCAATAAAGATTACAATATTCAATAATGATTACAATATTGTCATTATAATGGTGATTCTTCCCATACTCATTCTGATAACAGTATTTTCATAGAAAAAATTTTTAATAAAATAAATATTGGATGCTGTTATTTTTTATCACAGGAGAATTTAACTTGTTGTTGTTTGTGATTAGAAAGATTGATAGGACGCATATTCAGCGTTACCTTGAGATACTACACTGCAAACACATTTTAAAACCACAGTTTCGCCTCTCACTCATGCGGCTTAAAGGCTAATTGGCTAGTGCTCTATATTGATGGCTGAATTGGCTGGCGCCGTAACACATGCTTCAGGTTTGAATCCTGGAGGTGGCATGGATGTTTGTTGGGGGTTCGGAATCCACGTTAAACTGTAGGTCTCTGTCTAATTAGCCTACAGTGTGCACAAAATGACCGTAGAGCGACAATTAAACAAGCAAACATCTCGCGCATGTCAACTATGGGCTTTTCACTCACTTCCCCATTTCTTCTGCCCCAGTAGAAAGACATTCCAACCTTTGAATTTAACTGCTCCATCCACAACATAGTGGTAAAAATATGCCTAGTAAAATAATTAAATCATAAAGGATTAATTTCCTACGTAACACGTTACCATAGTTACGATCTTCCTTTTATAAAATTTTTTTATTGAAATAAATCGGTGGTAAAAAAATTTATCAAATTTGGAGATTTAAAAAAAATATCTATGGTACAAGCTGAAAGCTATATAAAAAAAGAAATGTGCCTTAGGATTATAACATTTTATTAGAGTATTTTTCAGACATGAAGAGGTTAATTAACTGCCCGTACTGATTTAATAATGAATTCATAGCATTAAATAAGAATATTTGAGACATAATCTCTTCTTTGCTTGTCAAGTGCTTATTGGTAGGGTGATATAATTATCAGTGGATAACATTTTTTTTTTTTATTTTTGCTGTAATCGGAATTAAACATTTTTTAAGAAGGTATTTAGATTATTATTTTAATATTATTCAAAGGATTTATATTATATTTCGGATTATTGAGAAAAGTTTAAAATTTAAAATGTTCATATTGTATCAGATACTTTAAATAAAAAATATTCGACATAATATCTTCTGCCAAGTGTTCATAGGTGTAAGGTGTATGTATTTATGAATGAATAACATTTTGTTGCTGTAATGTGAATTAAACACGTTATAAGAAAGGATTTTGATTGTTATTAAAAAAATTTTTAAATAATTTATATTATATTACGAAATATTGAAAATAATTTAAAATTTTATATGTACCTGTTGTATTAGATACTTTAAATAAAAAGATTCGATATATTATCTCCTGCCTAGTCCTTATAGGTGTAAGGTGATATATTTATGAATGAATAACCTTTTGCTACTAGAATGTGAATTAAACACTTTTAAGAAAGCATTTTGATTGTTATTTAATACATTTTTTAATAATTTAGAATATAATTTGAAACATTAGGAGTAATTTGAAATTTTAAACGTTAATGTTGCATCGGATATTTTCAACAAGAATATTCGACATTTCCTGCCTAGTGCTTATAGATATAAAGTGGAATAAATTTTCGCACTCGTAATGTGAATTAAGCACTTTATAAAAAATAATTTTGTTATTTTAAATATCTTTAAAAAATTGATATAACATTAAACTATCTTGTTATATCAAATTGTTTATCGTTGTAAAGTTGAAATAAATAAAAGTTCATGCGATAAAAATTTAATATTAAAATATGTTTAAAATTCAATGCATATTAATTACTTTTTTGTATTTGAAGAAATTCAATTACTATTTTTATTTTAAAAAAATTTAGTATAGGGGTTAATTATAATATTATTCTGTACAAGTAAATCAAAAATAAACTCAACATTACAGATATTCTATTCTTGTAGAGTTTACTAAACGTTGTTATGGGAGGTAATAAAATTTATCGGCAGTTCTAATCCAAGTAATTAATTGGCCAATCGTGATCCTTCGCTTCGTATACCGTTATCCCATTGGACCAAGCCCACGCCTCAAGAAGGTCAATTACTAATTCAGGGATGAAGAAATCAAGCTGGTAATATTCCCCACGGAGGAATAAATCAACATGGTAATCAGGAAGTATGAAGAAAAAAAAAACCTCACCAAGACAATAAAGATTAGGATATGGTAAGCTATAGAAAGAAGTGAGCGGAAAAGCTTTGTGCCGGTAAATATTCCAGAAAATAAAACACTTCAGATGAAATGAGGCGTGATGATTTCGTTCTTCATGTAAGCTTTTGCATGAAACACATTTATTGCTACGAATGTAATCCACCTTTTCTTATAATAGTTGTAAGTCAGTATGTAAAATTTTTAATAATGTTCTTTGGTATTTAACATTAATAATCTATCGGGTTGCTCGGAAAGTAATTTTGTTTATTCCCAATAAAGGAATTAATTGTATTTCTTCACAGCTAACTTCCACACTTAAGCCGCAGTGTCATAATATGTTATATTTTGACATCTGATATAACAAAGCATGTTTGTTATGAAAAGGTTTGTTAGATTCTGCGCAATGGTTTTTGTTTGGTGCCTTATCAGATATGGGATCAGATAAACATATTTTACTTTTTTGCCATCAGAAAGGTAAAAATGCTGTTCAAGCAAGAATGAAAATTATTCGATGTATGTAGAGGAGATGTATTGACAGAATACCATTGCCAAATCTGGTTTTGCAAAATTTCGTTCTTGTGTTTTAGATGTTGAAGATACACCACGTTCTGGAAAGCCAGTGCCATAAGTGATTTTGCAAAATTTAGTTCCGGCAATTTCGATGTTGAAGATGCACCACGTTTTCACAGGCCATTGCCATAACTGGTTTTGAGAATTTTCGTTCCTGGAATTTTGATGTTGAAGATGCACCATGTTCTCGAAGACCAATGCTAAAACTGGTTTTGCGAAATTTCGTTCCTGCAATTTTGATGTTGAAGATGAACTACGTTCTGGAAGGCCATTTTCTAAACTGTATTAGAAATTTTCGTTCCTCAATTCTGATGGTGAAGATGCCCAGTGTCTGGAAGCCCAGTGTCAAAGTTTCTTTGCGAAATGTCGTTGCTGCAATTTTGATACTGAAGATACACATTCAGTGCCAAAAATTGGTTTGTAAAATTTCGTTCCTACTATTTTAATGTTCACGCCACGTTCTGGAAGGCCAGTTGAAGTGAATAAAAGCAAAATAAAAGCATCGGTTGATGCCAACCGTCGGATAACAGCTGGTGATATCCTGAGAAATTAAACTTATCGAATTTCACCATTCCAGACCACGTGAAATGCTATGGTTTAATATCAAAACTCTACTCATAAGTTCGACATGTTCTTACAAAAAAAAATTTGCTCCGACCCATCGACACGTTTGTGATTTGCTTGTCAAACTTCAAAAAAAGATGACCCATTTTTGACGCGAAACATCACTGAAGACAAGAAATGGGTTGTCTACAACAATGTTAAAAGCAAAATATCATGAAGTAAAAAAGACGAAAACAAAAGTGCTGACTGATGACTGTTTGGTGGGATTTCAAGGGAATTTTTTTTTTTTTTTAGCTTCTACCGGAATCAATACTGAAGCGTACCGTCATCAAAATATTGAATGATTCATTTAAGTAGAGAATGCCGGAATT
The DNA here is from genome assembly GCA_021605075.1 of Caerostris darwini. Lineage (NCBI taxonomy): Eukaryota > Metazoa > Arthropoda > Arachnida > Araneae > Araneidae > Caerostris > Caerostris darwini. The sequence goes on along the minus strand of BPLQ01003486.1, from coordinate 8,913 downwards.
GGAAAAGGTATAGTGTTCTACGAAGATAATGCGAGACTTCATACAAGGTTGGTAACTCGCCAAAAGATTTTACATCTTGGATGGAATGTATTTCTACACGAACATATTCTTCAGATCTGAAATATTCGGATTACTTTTTATTGTTTCTTCGGATCTCTGCAAGATGTCTTAGATGATAAAATCTTTACCTCAAATGAGGACATCAAATATGACTTGCATCAGCAAAGATCAGAAGTTTTATGAGCATTGAATCATGTTACTGCCAGAAAGATACCATAAGGTATAGGACCAAAATGGAGAATATATAATTCAATAAAATATTTTTATACTATAAAAAATTGCCTTTCATTTCCACACACACATACAACAAAAATCCAACTGAAATTACTTTCTTAACACCCCTATATACAAAATGAATATTTTACATGCCCTCAATTTTTATATGGGTTTGTAGATATTTAGCTGGTTTCCAAAATAGAGAATCTTATTTAAAACCGAACACATGTTGCCAAACTGAAATATTCCGTGGGTTTGATAATCTGTAAGACAGAATATAATTCTTTAGACTCAAGGAGGAGGAATTTAGGATGGGAGACATACCAGATCCCATCCTTAAAGGAAATGAATCTTAAACGTGATGGCAAAATTTAGACCCTATTGAGTAATGCTTACAATTCTAGCACATTATTAAGACGTTATTTTGTGTATACCGGGAAAGAGACGTAAATAATACTTTACATAAATAATTACAAACTAAATAATACTTTACAAATCTACCATATCAATGTGTATGTTCTCGTACAGTAGCACACACAGATGTTCTTGCACTCAAGCACACAGTTGACTCTAATTGTTAATCACACTCACACACTGAACAGTGATCGACACTTATTAAAAACTTAATAAACACATTTATTGCACATAACAGTCACAGCCAAGTCACAAGCAGTTTTCGTAATAAACATTATTAAATTATTAAATGAAGAGAATGCAGTACATTTTTATAATTTATTATAATAGCACTTTAAACGTAAGATGGCAATTAAAATACCTTTAATTAACGTATACATTTGATAATTTAATGAAATATTTAAAATTCAAAGAATGCGTTCAAGTGTATCAGTCCAAATTATGGCTTATAAATGTTACAATTTTTATCAAGGTATAGTTGATCATTTTAAATTTCACAAAAGATACTATAGAATTATAATAGTGTTCTTTACAAACTAATTTAATTTTAAACTTCAAATTAATTAAATTTATCTGTAAATAAAGTAAGATCAAAGATCTAGAGAGAAAATTAGTAGCAAAATGGGAAGATCAAATATCTGTTACTCGTAAAACGACTTAAATTACTTTCTAGAAATTTCTAGTAGGTAAATAAGCTTTCTTTAAACTATACTTTCTAGTAAGACAGAAGAAAATGAATGTGGGTAAGGACATAATACCATTCCAGAGCAAAGTAAGTCCATAAGAGTACTCTACAGATACTCTATGTGCTTCTTACGAGAAAAAACTCTTCTAAATTTTTAACTCTTTCTAAATTAAAGAGTTAAAAATTGATTTATAACCAGAATGTTGAAAGTTAAAACGTAAATAGATTAAATAATTATCAACACTTAAAAAGCATTTATGTACTTCATTGTCTACGTATTTTGCTTTAATTCATAGTTAAAATAAAAAATATATGTATTTGGTTAATTTCTTATTCGTTCTTTGTCCATACTGCCTTTTGTGTGCAAGTGTAACCATGTAGAAAAAATATGTTAAATATGAAACTTATAAAATGTATCTTAAATATTAGAAAATTTTAAGTATTAAAACATGTTTACAGTTATCTATATAATTGATTTTTTCTCTTTCTAATGCAGCTGGCAAACACTTAGCCAGCTTGGACTTGGATGCCTTAAGACAAGCGCCGCACAAACGTACTCACTTTGCATTACCCAGGGGGCGCGTGAGTAACAATGCCCCCGCAACGCTCTACGATCCTATTAGACCGGGAACTACAATTTAAAGTGGATTCCGAACCGCTGCAAACATCCATGGCACCGCCGGGGCTCGAACCCGAAACCTGTGGTACCGAGCGCCAGAACACTAGCCACTCGGCCATTCAGGCTCCTATCTTTTAAGATGTGTTAATACAGTTAAAAATTGACACATTTATACAAAATTGATCGATATATAGCAGATTCAATGTTTTTAGGACTACTATTTGTGGTTAGACTACACTAATCTCACATTGTGGAAATATAATTTCGAACATACACCCCATGAATGGCATATGGAGAAATTAAAATCGTCCCTTCCACTTCTTTCTGCTTATCGAAAATAGTCTTCAATCTGCAGATTTATCTTCGACTCATTATAAATTGTTTTGGTTTGTCTCTCTACGGTTATATTCTGCACACTTTAAACTGTAGGCATCGGTCTGATTAGCCTAACGGGGATTCCGAACCACTCACAAACACCCATGCCACCACCGGAATTAGAACCCGAAGCACTAGCCAATTGGCCGTCAGGCCTCACTTGATGTAGAAGTCTTTATTTAGCGTATTGAGCTAGTTGGAAGCTATTGGAATTCAGTTCTAAATTCCAGCATTCTATGCCAGAAAGCCTCAGCATATGCTTTCTGCTTGGGCATCTTTTTTCTGACGACTAAAAAAATGAATAGTTTTTTTTAATGATTAAAAAAATTAAGTAGTTTTTATTAACGCCAATATTTTTTGGTCAACTTTTTTCTGATGATTAAAATATCAAACAATCGTTGTTAGCGTTAACAGTGTGAAATCAGCTTTTTTTCTGATGATTGAAACAAACTCATATTCCTTATTGCCGTTGATTGTTTGCACGAAAAAGCATATTTAATTCAATGCATAAGCTAATAAGATTTTCTAATTGTTCTAGCTTGTATTTCATACAACTCAAATAATTCATTTACTATTTATAACAATATATGTCATTAAAAGTATGAGCAACGTAATGAATCTGCATCAAATTAAACCCATTCAGCTGCGTAAACGGTCATTACATTCAGTACCTAAAGAGTTCTTGTCAAGCCTCTGAAATCCTATTAAAAGAAAATTCTCAGATTTTATATTATATCGAAAAAACGTCTCTTACCGAAGTCGTCTCTTACCGTCGCATCGGAGCTATGTAGACCTGAGAGAGAAAATACACATCAAACTAATTGTAGATATGTATAATCATTATTTTTTTCTTCTTCTTGATATAGCAGTAGTTACAATAAGTATACACATTTGCAACATAAACCTTTCAAATGCCATTGAAATATATTCGAGTTTTTACAGGAAAAAAAATCGCAAACATTTTAATCATCAGAAAAAAGTTCAGTTGGGCAATGAACTTTATTCTGATGATTGAAATAAAATTCAATATACAGAAGCAAGTAAACATGCCAAAATATGTATATTATTAAAAATTTTTTTAGCCTTAAGTCCCTTGCTCTTTTAAGTTCATTTTAGCCTTAAGTAAAAGTGACCACCCATATAAATAACACGCATATTAGAATGCCATACTTCACTGAACGACTCAGACGCAGACTGTACACTAATTGCACCAAATAATGCTTGCAGTGCACATCAGTTACCAGAGCATTGCAGCAGTGACATACTTCTCTAACAAGGCAACAGACAGCAAACTGGAACATCACCAAGGGAACCGGTTTAAAACAGATCTGGGACACAAGCCCTCCTCTTCATATCCAACGATATCGGTTTGACGTGTGCTCTATGTCAGACACTGCCCCATGCATATATTCAACACATATAATCGGCCGGACAGCGGCCGCTGGAGGTTCCAAATATTAACGTTGCCATTACATAGAGGTTTGCGTACACAAATAGATGACATGGCGACTGAGGTGAGGGGTAGTGGGTAGGGCAGAATGGTGGGGACGTGCACCCCGTGATTACCCCATCCGCGTCAAAAGCAGCACTTTCGCACTGATGAAGTTCCGTGCTTGGAGTAGGCTCGTGGAGTGTGTTGATGTAACTAATGAAATTGATGGGGGTTGCAGTTGCAGTGTGTTGAAGCGGAGGTCCACATGTGGGAAAGAGGATGGCGAGCGTGTCAATTGCCATTGCTTTTACGGTATGGCGAGTGTCTGATTCGAAGGGCTTTGGAATGCTAGTGTTAGGACATTTCTTTATCTATACAACCTTGAATAGCTTATCCATTGAAATAAATAATATAAATGCACTGGGGCTTAAGAATCAATATATCAATGCATTTATTAATAAATGAAAGAACATACTTGTACATGCTATATAATTACAAATTATATATGCGTAATAGTCTTGTATATGTAATTTGCGTATATGTAATAGTCTTGAAGTCTACTGGTATATTTGTAATTGTCTTGCAAGCATACTTGTATTTTTTTTATCATTTTGCATATTTTGTACTTGCAATAGTCTTGCAAGCATATCTGTATACTTGAAATAGTCTTAAGTATACTTGCATATTTGTAATAATCAAGTATACTTGCAACGGTCTTGCAAATATATATGCTTGATAATAATATTAAGTATATATGTACATATGTACGAGTAATAATATTGCAAATATACTTGTGATAATAGTGTAAGTATACTGCTATACTTGTAATAGTCTTACACGTATACTGGTATACTTGTAGTAATCTTGCAAATATATTGGCATACTTGTAATAGTTTTACGAGTATACTTATATACTTGAAATCACCTTGTTTACTTTGTATTCATACTATTTCAAGTATATCTGAAAACTAAAACACTTCTAGAAAGTATACTTGTATACATGTAATAGTCTTTTAAGTATACTTGTATACTTTTAATGTATGTAGTAGTCTTTTCAATATACTTGTCACAGTCTTGTATAGCATACTGGTATACATTTAATATTCTTACAATATACTTGTAATCATCTTGTATACGTTGTATTTGTAATAATCAAGTAATGTATACTTGAATTTGTAAGTATACTTGTATGCATGTAATACTTTTTAAAGTATACACTTGTAATTGTACTGTAAGTAGGAATGAATCCAAAATTTTGTTTTAGGGGGCGCAACAAAATAAAGCGTGGCCGTTTATGAAAGCTGAATATGCTAGGTCATACTATACTATTAGTAATATAAATGGTATAGGAAGTCAAAATTCCATAATTTTATTAATAATTCTAACATTGCTCTCATTCAACTCATATAAAAACTAATTTTGTTTCATTAAAATTAAAAAAAAAGTATTGAACAAAAAATAAAATTTAAATTTCTAAAAAAAATACATAAAAAAATTAAGCTTTAAAATTCCGTCTTTTTTCTTTTGACAGCTCATCGATTACATCGTTTTTGCCAATTTCATTATTTCGACGTATATTTAATAAAACTAAATCAGCCAAAATGCCATCACATTCAAGACATACAGGTGCTATAATGTAATTAATAGAGATTCATCGAATTACTCAACATTTATCACGAAACAATTCGGCCAATTGGGAAAGTGACCATAAGTTTCAACAGGTGCCCACATTTCACTAATGGGGTTGGAGGATTAAGCCCATCAGCTACCTGCTGGATGATTCCTTGTCAGTATTGCTGGTTGCAAGTATACATGTAATAGTCATTAAAGTATACTCAAATATTTCTAATAGTCTTAAGTTTAATATATATATTCTTGTATACTTTTAATATTCTTGTATGCATTTAATATTCTTGTATATTTTTAATATTATTGTACACATTTAATATGCATGTATAGTTGTAAATAATAATCTTGTGTACTTTCAAAACATTATGCACCTGTACACATAAACATTTTGTGTACTTTCAAAAACATTGCACACCTGTACACATAATAATCTTGTGTACTTTCAATAATATTGTATGCCTGTATACTTATAAATAATAATCTTGTGTACTTTTAAAAGCATTGTACACTTCGACTCATTATATAAGCTTGTAAATACAGTTACAATTTTGTAAGAATTACAATAATCTTGTAATTATACCTGTATATTCGTACTATTCATGTAAATATTGTAATAGTCTTGCATACTTGAACTACTTTGAATATACTTGTAAATAAACTTGTAATATATTTGTGAATGTGTTTGTATAGTAATAGTCTTGTGAATAGGCTTGTATAGCTATAATAATTTTGTAAATAAACATGTAATAGGTTTGCGAGTACACTTATATACTTTGTAATCTTGTATAAAATACATGTAACCGCAATTAATGATACAATTAATACCATAATTTGATCCATAACTCGATATAACCATAAATTTATTAAAAACTTTTTCATAATTAAAATCATGTACTTGTGATTACATGTATGTATCATTCTCCTCCCATTCTAAGAATGGAATCAACGACCAAAGTGCAATCCATTTTCCTGTTTACATAAAATAACGCAGCGACACACTTTGATATCCATCGTCCAAGTGGAAACACTTCTCGTTATGAATTTCTTTGAATTCCACATTATATTTCACTTTGCATGAGAGCTGTTTCAGTTTCTTCAAAATACCCGGACATGCGAAACTCTGGCTTGCCCTGATAATCTTCTCGGCGAGTTTCTGGGAAATTTGGTCAAATATTCTTGGAATTCATCATTACAACAACTACTTCGATGCATGCCTATTACAACCTGAATTTCTCCAAATTTAGTCACAAAACTTAGAATTGATATCTTCGTTGGGTTATTTCTCGATGCTAATTTCTTTCCACACTCAACGTGCATCGCAGTGTAAAACTATGCTCGATGATATCTGATCCTTTTATCTCATGGCAGGCACAAGAAGAAAAAATGGCGTCTTTATTAGACGCCAGTTGGCAAAATTAAAATGAATACTTACAAGATGGATATGTGGCACTGCCTACAAAAATGTTTTAAGCTATATGTATATTTATATTATAAATACTTCATTTGTTAAGAGGGTTTTAGTAAATTCTAAAGTATATCGTCTGATGGATCATTAAGTATTTTTGCAATGAAACAGTGCTAATTCCGAGACAATTGTTATTTGATATGAATAATATGGCTAGGCAGTAAACAATACCTATAATAAACAATACCAATAAAATATGGGGTAATATGTGATAATAATATTGATATAATCTATGATAATAAACAATACAAATAAAAGACAGGGTACTGATGGACGAGTAACTAACGCTCTGGTGCTCGGAGTCACTTGGGTTGTTTCGATGTTTTTAGTAGTTCGGAATCCATTTTAAACTGTAGGTTCCGCTCTAATATGACTGTTGGGCGTATGGCTGACAGCCCTTAGAACTATCCCTTAAAAAAAGTAAACATCTGTCTCGAAATCTGTCAGTAGGCAGACGGCCTTGGCCCAACATGGGGCTGTTGGCCAGTGATGAAGAAGAAGAGAAGACCTAGACATTGATTTTTAAATTAAAACACTTAACATAAAATGCATAATTTTACCTAATTGAGATATACGTTAATTAGTTTAATAAGGCTCTTATTAAATGTGTCTTCAATTCATTAGAGGTGGGTTTATTTATATTTAAATTATATAACATTCACTCGTATGCTTTTTTAAAAATATTTAATAATAGATATTTGAACTTTGTTGTTGAACATGATTATCAGCGAAATTTAGTATATAAAGTGCAAATTAAATTTATTAATTATACTAGAAATGATTAAAAAAATTTATGTTATACGTATAAGGTTTGATCACTTAATAAAAGGAAACGAAAAAAAAAAGTTATCAACCAGTAAATATAAAATATACTAACCAAATATACTAACAGCATTCTCTTATGTTAACTATCGACAAGGCATTTTATTATTAATAAATTCAGTTAAAAAGAGAACTTTTTTTAAAATAACTTCTAGATTTTCCCGAAATGGTAAATGAATTCTGAATCTCATTTAAAATCAATCCTTCTTTTAAATATAAAATGATGAAAAGCCTCATTCGACAATAAAAAAAAAATAAATAAATAATAAATAAAATAAAAAAATAAATAAAAATAATAAAAAAAATTAGCCATCTTTAAACCGAAATAATGCTAATATTTTGCAATCAATAATTATTTGCATGTGTATAGATAAATTCCGTCTTTTTAACATTAACATTTTTAACTAGGAATAAATTATTTGTATCTCTTTAAAATATTTACCATTGATGGCCGACTGAAATATTTATTGATTACGCAGGCAATTTATAAATGAAAAGAAAACAGTGTAGCTTTTATATACAAAAATAGAACCTGAATACATAAAAACGTGTTTAGAATTTGTATAAATGCATCATATTAATTCAAATATTTAATGCATGAAAGTTATTCCATATATGTATATATAGTTCTTCATTAGCGCAAAAGCCCTATCTTGGGCCAAGGTCGTCTGACTACTGGCAGATATCGAGACAGGAGATGTTTTCTTTTTCAGTGATAGAGTTATCAGCACTACGCTCAACTCTCTACAGCAGGGGTCTCCAAACTACGGCCCGCCAGTGTCATCAATCCGGCCCGCGACAGCGAATAGCTTATTGTTGCTTTAATAAGTTGGATAAAATAACAAACATCGATATCTATTATATATAATTCCCGTGTCACGATGTTTGTTCGCGATGAACTCCGAAACTAACCATCTGATTTTAACTTTTTTTTTTTTTAAATGTGTGTTTTGTTCCAACTTGAGAAATAGGATAGTTTTTAATCAGACTTTTTTTGTATTTAATTGCAAAATCGGTTAAAATCTACCATTGAGAAAGTCGCCAATCTTGCAACCCTGAATTTTCGCCAATTTTCCGCCAATTTCTTTAGGGTTGCAATACTGCAATTAGAGGAATTCGTAGCTTCATTTTCCGAACAATATAATGACTATTTTATTGCTATTTCGATAATTAATTGCAGAATTTTTATTTGCACT